>JARWIR010000008.1:13152500-13745000 GCA_029959085.1 Nemophila menziesii
TGTTGAGATCTATCTAACTGGAAATATCTTTGAATTTCCTCCATTTGAAATTCACAATTTAAACCAAAAGTAGAAGATTTTGAGGGTTATTAAATGCTACATAGTACGATACAGTTAAAACAAGGTTTTATCTAACTAAAAATGGATCCCTCGGAGACAGATAAACTTATCAATGGATTCTCTATCCTCTCTTTTTCTGTTTCATTAGTCTATTCTATGTTTATGTTATAGGATAACAAGATGATTAGAAATCCTTTATTTTTTCAACTTAATCGCTCTTTTGATATTGGAAAAACCTTTTTTATCAATATACTGCTTCTTCTACACACGGATCTCCATTCCATAATGGAGAATACCAATAGTTAGGATTTCTTCACTTCAAAAATAGAGAATTGACTCGTGGGGGGAAAAGCCCTTCCCGCATCAGGTACTAATATATTTTTAACGTCTAATTAGATGGGGAAATCATTCAAATTAAGAATAGAAGCTCGTTACTTTTTCTTTCCCTATTTTTCTTTCCCTATAAAGAATTGAAATTGAAGCCCTAGGGCCCTATCCATTTATTAATTTGACCCAACTCAATTTTGTTCCGTTCCAAGAATTCCTTTACTTTAGACCGAGGCCCGGTAAAAATAAACGATTGTCAGAACTATATCCGTTGCTACGACATGCTCTTTTTTCCATTCATTTCCTTTCAGGATCAGTCGTGGTCTTCCAAACTTTACCGCTGGTATGGATGAATCCCTCACTTCATCCAAATGTGTAAAAGATCCTAGCCGCACTTAAAAGCCGAGTACTCTACCGTTGAGTTAGCAACCCGAATAAAATAATCAAAAAGTGTGTAGATAGAATCAAAATAAAAAAAACACACACACACATTGCCTAATTGATTCAGAAGATAAAAATAAATAGATCATATGAAAATATAACAAATTATCATATAAAAGAAAATATAGATAACTATCAAAATTGATAAAGCCCTCTTATATTATCTACTTAATTTTAATCCTTTTGGATCCTTATATCAAGGAGACCTTTAGTTGAAATAAAAATAAAAACCTATGGTACAGAAATAAAAGGATCCACTTCACTTATCACGATGAATTATATTTGTTCGATACACTGTTGTCAATATGAATGTTGACAAAAAAAAGAATTAAAATGGATTTTGTATTTCAAATGAATCTAATTTATATGATTTCTATTTGATTAAAATAAAAAAAATAAAATAAAAACTTGTGTTAGATTGGCACTAGATACCTAATTCTAATCTACATAGATAGAAAAAGAAGTGTAGATGGGGGACTAAATAAATAATTAAGAAAAGAAATAAAAAATAATGTATTCAATCAGTCTAAGTGGAATAAGCAAACTTGATTCCTTTTTATTATTGTTAGTGGCATTGCAATGAAAGTAGAGTTCCAACAAAACCGCCTAATGGATCATTTTTCTAGGATAAATAAAAAGAAAGTTTTGTCATTATAGAACATGGGATTGGATGGAAGTAATGATAAAAGAAATCAATATGAATAGGGTAGAAAGGGGGGGGGGGGGGGAATCACAAAATAGTGGATAAAAGCTATAGAAAGTTATATACAAGTCACTACTCCCCCCCTTTTGTATTTCCTTAATTGAATTCCGTTTGATTAGGGCGAAGTTCCTTAAAAACCTCCGCCTTCTTTAAAATATCCTGAACAGTTCCAGTAGGTTGAGCGCCCCTTTCAAGGAAATATAGAATAGCAGGAACATTTAAATAAGTTTGATTCTTTATCGGATCATAAAAACCCACTTTCCTAAGATCTTTTCCCTCTCTTCGGGATCGAACATCAATTGCAACGATTCGGTAGACGGCTCATTGGGATAGATATAGATGAACAATACCCCCCTAGAAACGTATAGATTTGCAATTTTGTCTATGTTCTATGTATGGAATTCAAATCAATGAGAAAGGAACCCATAAAATCATCAAATCAATTAGACTATTATTTAATGAAATATTTTTTCTTCCTGAAAAAGAAACCATTAGTACGCCGAACTCAAGTTTGATAACTATCAAATAGCTCAAAAGAAAATCTTTATTTATATTTAGGCAATTTCATTTAGTGAGTGGTCTTTACGCCTTTTTGTTTGTCTCGTTTCAAATCGATTTTGATTCCTCAATTCAGTTATTGGGACAATTTAAATGGTGTTTCCTTGTTCTGGGATCCTTTATCTTTGTTTTAAATCCTTGGGTTTAGACATTACTTCGGCCCTTCTTAATCCTTTCAAAATGGAAGCAACATACCCCTTTTTATGATTTATTTCTATCAAAGAATCCGACGGACGATTGATTCCGCGTGATACATCCACCTTGTATCAAAAAAGATTGATCAATTCCAACAGAATTTCCTTTTGAATTGAAAACTTGCTCAAATTGGATTCTTTTGATTCCTATATTGAAGATATATTTACGAAGTTGTTCAATTTATTGATTGGCATTAACCCTAGATCCTTGCCCCGAGAAATGAATTAATACTTTCTTTTCTACTCGAGCTCCATCATGGACTATTTACATTACAACCCAACAAAAAGGGGGGTTCTTGTGGAGTGGAACAGACCAAATGATGTCGAGCTAAGAGCACCTTCATTACTATATAAAATGGTGGATGTAAGAATCCACAGCGGATCGTGTCCTTCAAGTCGCACGTTGCTTTCTACCACATCGTTTCAAACGAAGTTTTACCATAACATTCCTCTTAATTTGGAAGCGGTATGGAATTGATTCAATTATGGAATCATGAATAGTCATTGGTTCAGTTCATGCATAGACATTGTATGTGTGGAATCTATACCCCTTTCTTCTCTATATATATGGGCAAAGGTATATAGATATATAAAGATTTTTCTTTGCAGAAGAAGTCTTAACAAAACCCCATCTTTAACATACATAAATAAAAATATAAAGAACACAAATAATTTTTTTTTTTTTTTTAATTCAAACAAGTCTCTTGTGGGCCAGGTAAGATGGGAACGTGGATCACAAATAGATTCAGTTCCATTTGTGTATTATTTGACCACAATTCAGTTTGTGAAAAAACCCTTTATTTATTCTAATAAAATTTATTCGAATAAATTGGATAGGCTCTGGGACGGAAGGATTCGAACCTCCGAATAGCGGGACCAAAACCCGTTGCCTTACCACTTGGCCACGCCCCATTTTTCTATTCGACACTAATAAAGAATATTATTATTATTAGTATTGGTTGTTTGTCAACTTCAGCCCAAATATCTATCAAATAGATTCCTCAAATTTTGATAAATATAGATATAGAATTCAACTCAATTTATTGATCATTACATATAATTCAATTAAGATATTGTATGAAAATATGATTTTTTCTATTCTCCTTTGAGAATGGGAGAACTTTTGATTGGGTGAGTTCAAAGGAGGATTTTTTGTCTACCTTACTTATTTTCTTCCTTTTTTTCTTATATTAATAACTCAATCAAAATGCAATTATCTCCAAGAACAAAATGTCTGTTATGCTTAATATCTTTAGTTTGATCTGTCTTAATTCTGCCCTTCATTCGAGTAGTTTTTTCTTCGGCAAATCGCCCGAGGCCTATGCTTTTTTGAATCCAATCGTAGATTTTATGCCAGTCATACCTCTTTTTTTTTCTCTTAGCCTTTGTTTGGCAAGCTGCTGTAAGTTTTTGATAAGATATAGAATAATATTCTAGATAATTCTAACAATTGATAAGATCAGATAAGTTTTACAATATGAACCCTCGATTCAAACATTGAAATTCTTGGGCAGTCGCGATAAATATGGGTTACCTCATTTCCTCATTTTTTTTGACCCTTTTTCCATTCAAAGAGCCTATTAGGGTCCTCCACAATATCTACTTGTGGAGATGAAAGAAATTTTTATCAATGCAAAATTCTTATTACAAATGAATTTCTGAAAATAATTTTCTATTTCGAGAAAGAACCTCATTTCTTGGTGTCAAAATCGGATATGTGGCAGAAAAATGGAGGATCTATTCTCTTTTTTTTTTTCGGAAAATCATCTTGGAGATTGTGTAATGCTTACTCTCAAACTTTTGGTTTACACAGTAGTGATATTTTTTGTTTCTCTCTTCATCTTTGGATTCCTATCTAATGATCCGGGGCGTAATCTTGGACGTGAAGAATAAAATCAAAAGAGTTTTTCTTTGGTTGATTTTTAGATTTTTGGGGAATAAATGGTTGAGGAATCAAATAGGCTTTTTGGGGATAGAGGGACTTGAACCCTCACGATTTTAAAAATCGACGGATTTTCCTCTTACTATAAATTTCATTGTTGCCGGTATTGACATGTAGAACGTGACTCTATCTTTATTCTGGTCGGATTAATCAGTTCTTCAAAAGATCTACCAGACTATGGAGTGAATTATTTGATCAATGAATATTTGATTCTTTCTGCAATGTGGAATCAATTCATACCAACTCTTCCTTTTTTTGTTTTGTTTCGATGGAAAGATTCCTCGACCAACGTAGTCAACTCCATTTGTTAGAACAGCTTCCATTGAGTCTCTGCACCTATCCGTTTTTTGCTTTCTTAACCTTTCTTTGTTTTTGGAAAACTGGATTTGGCTCAGGATTGCCCATTTTTATTAATTCCAGGGTTTCTCTGAATTTGAAAGTTATCACTTAGTAGGTTTCCATACCAAGGCTCAATCTAATTAAGTCCGTAGCGTCTACCAATTTCGCCATATCCCCCTTTCCTTTTGTTTTGAGATTAGGATCTCATTGTAACGTCTTTCCTTTTCTCTTTCATTTCTCCTGGAACCATTGAATTCATTTGATACCGATTCCTATCCCCAAAAAGTGTTTTTCTCTTACCTATCTTCTATAGGAGATCCATATTTTGTCCAATCAAATATGATTTTATCATTTATCTATCCGCAATTCAATATAGATGGATATATACCCCATATATATGTTTCTCTTCCTGTCATTTTTCTCATGCAATTTTGAATACTCAAACGGTCGATTCTTTTTTTTGTCTTAACTTGCGGCTTTACGAATGAAAGCCGAAGAATATCTCATTAGTTATAACCGATCATTCTATTAAATAATTCAAAAGAAACTAAATCCAAATAAAATATAGAAGTCTAAAAAAAAATTGTACTATCTAATAATATTAGAATTATGATAAAGAAATCAAAAATTTTAGATCGATATATTAATTATTATATTATATAATATTTATTTGAAATTCGATTCTTTTATATATTTAGATAGATTCTGAATATCTAAGAAATACTAGTTCATAACTAAATTGATTGGATTCCTAGGCATAAAAAATTTATGTTATGTGGGCCCGCTTAGCTCAGAGGTTAGAGCATCGCATTTGTAATGCGATGGTCATCGGTTCGATTCCGATAGCCGGCTTTCCCCATTTATTTGATTCAATTTTTCCCCGGCAGCGGCGCCAAAAACTTGGTGTCGCCTAGGGTGTGATAAAAATAAGATCAAATTAAGTATGGAAAACTATACACTCTCACCCTAGACAGGCATAGTACTGCAAGTATTACAGGACGTATGCAAGTTTTAATGATAAGTAGAGTTCGTTCTCAGGGACTTAAGTGTGTTAATAGCGTAGGAACAGATAACGAGTAAAAGTAAATAACTAGAAGACAGTAAACTAAAGCAAATAGAATTTCGAAATAAGCAATTAAAACTAATTAAACTAGGAAAATAAAGACAATAAAGTAAAAGGTTAAGAATATGAGATGAGTAGTATAGCTCAGGTTTTGCTAGTATGCACTAATCCTTCTAATTCTATCTATAAATCTAGTTCATAAGGGAGAATATTAGCTCTTGGTAATACTTAGTCAGAATTCTAAATTCCCCAATCTTTAGACCTTGAGAGCGACTAAGGGGGCTACGGCACAACCAAGACGAGGACTCAAATAGGGTTATCAAACGCCACTAAGGCCCTATCCAGCACACTACAATCAATTGGTGATATGGTGGTTAAAACAAACCCTAATGACTATCTAGTTAGAAGTATGTTTTGTCAGAACTGCTATCGACACTAGACATTATGTGGTGGTTCAATAGTTAAACACCCTGTCAAGGAGACCATCTAACTACTCTTAAAACAATCCTAAAGTGATCAGTTTTAGGAAAGACAATAAATCAAAACACATAAGTAAATATAAAGTAAGTAGCTAATATCAGATTAAAACATATAATTCCCAAAGAAACTTAGATAGAAGAATTAGAATTCATAGATTATACATATGCAAAACCCAAGCTATGGGAGGTTTAGTTCATACCTGAAGGAAATAAACTAAAAGAAATTACAAAAGACATCATCTTGCTCTCTACAATGAACTGGAAGAAAAAAACCTTAAGAACTAATTACTATGAGGCAAGGATGATTTACAAGTGATATAAGGGTGTATTTATAGGTGTTTAGAAGACCTAATTCGTTTTCTTGAGGAATAGTTAAGGTAATGGACTTCTTGCCCAACTCAAATTCGTATGGAAATAAAGATAAACACTGATGCACTATTTTGAGCATATCTTCTTCGTTATTGGCCGATTTTGCTCCACAAGATACCAAAAGAATCGCAACAGAATTATCTAGGCCCTTTAGAAGGAAATCTCCAAATTCGGCCTATTTCTTAGGTAAAAACACCAATCTTTAGACGAGTGTGCAGAATCCCAGATTTAGGCAGCTTTTCCTTTTCCATCTTTTTAGCCTTTATTTCCTTTTCTCCAATTACCATGCAAATCTCTTTCCATAAGTTGTTGTCTTTGACTTGGACTCTAATTAATCTCCATAATTATCTTTAAAGTTACACACTAAATAAACAATTAAACCCAATATGCTCTAAAAACATTATTTCTACAAATCAAGACACAAAATAGGAAAGTGCACTAAAACTCAAGAAAATCGACATTATTGACTTCTAAAACACTAAAAATGATGTCTCATCTTAACATAAATCTATCACAAATTCGGAGACATCAATTGGTCAAAGACTGGGATGATGAAAACAGAACCGTGTGAGAAGTTGACAAATTTTCACTAGACTCACTCATCTTCGTATGCAATTTTTCAGAAAAAAAAAGCAAACTCCCAAGAGAGTGTAAGCTCAACATTGAAGTTTGAGCATTAGATATACAAATACTAGATATAAATTGATTATAATCTCGAGGCAAACCATGCAAAGTATACATAATTATATATTCAAGGGAAAGAGATGAAGAAGTTGTGTCTAATCCATCACAGATCTCTTAAATTCCATCAAAATAAGCCATCATACTACGATCTCCTTTCTTAATGTTACATAATTTCATCTTTAGTGTATATATGTGTACGACATCGAGAAACAAATATTTCCTCAAGTTTATTCCAAACACTAAACGCATGAGGAAGCTTAACAACTTGAGCTAAGATTGAAGGTATCATAGAGGAGAAGTGATACCTTTAATTGTTGATATTCAATTAACCAAGTAGAAAATAATGGACCAGAAGCAGCGGGTCGAGGAAGAGAACCATCAACATGACTTAGATAGCCATGAGCTTCTAAGACAGCTTCAAGCTGCGACCTCCATAATATATAATATGCAGAGTTGAGCTTGATTTGAACAAGATTACTCCAATTTTGACGTAATAACAAGAGCCCAGGTGGAATCAAGGTACTCGAGGTAATAGAAGACGAAGTAGAAGATGACGACGCCATGAAAGAATGAAGCGGAAGCACATGAACAATTGATAGCAGAGCTTTTTAATAGTTTAAGCAAGCCATTAATGGCGGAAAATCAAAGCTTAAAGAAGAAGAAAGCTCATTGGCTAACTGATACCATGATAGAAGTATAAAGATATAAAATATATATTTGGTATTTTATATTTTGTTGTGTTAATTATACAGAAATGGAGTGTTGTTTATATAGACACAACACATAACTTGTTCTCTACTTTATCAGAAAATATTTTCTTCTAACTAACTTTGTCATGTTGTGAAATAGTAGCAATCCTATGTATGTGAGGTGTATTTTGCAACTTGTGCTCTTGTGCGTTGCATGACTTATCACCATGCATGTCACGATCGAGACCTTTTGTTTGCAACTGAAAGTTTGTGAATTGGGCGTCTAAGACTACAAAATAGTATTAAGGAAATTGAGGAAGAATGTGAAGAATATGATGCTACTTCAGTTAATCGGCCTGGTTTAGCATGCATTATTAACTCAGAGATAGGTGATGTATTAGCAGAGATGAAATGGAATGTGATGTGCGGTGGTCGATATGTAGTTGCATGGAGATGATCAGCTAGAGCATACTCTCACTCAATCCCTTAAATTGTTACGGAAACATATCATCAGATGGGACCCTCAATGGAAAGGAAACATATCTTCAGATGGGCCCCTCAATGTTGAGGAAACATATCTTCAGATGGGCCCCTCAATGTTGAGGAAACATATCTTCAGATGGGTCCCTCAATGGCAAAGCATTAGTCCTGTGTTATATTTTGAACCATAACTGAAAATGATTTGATCTGATGAAACTGGTGCATCGGTTTTAGGTGTAGCATTATCCTCGTTGTATATTGTCTCTCGATTGCAGGATCTGAACACTTTTTAAGTGTTGAAGATGCAATACATTTGATAGTTGATTCTGTAAAGAGTTGTAAATTTGAAGTAATTGATCCTGTTTCAAAAGAAGTTGTGCTATGAAAATACTTAAAGTTCTTATGGCTTGTATGAAGAGTAAAGCTTTAATTGTTTTGAGTAATCAGCATGTTTGTATTGAGCATGTAATACTCATATATAATATATAAGATGACTCTTCCTGATAGCTTAACCTTTTGGGAGAATCGGTTGTCTAACATGGTATCAGATACCAGATCTATAAGAGGTCGGTGGTTCGAGTCTTGCCGTCGTCACCCAATTTAAAAATTCACGTAGCAAAGACTAGACATGCGTAAAAATGTCATGAATCTAGCTTGCACGTGAGGGGGGCGTATTGAGCATGTAATACTCATATATAATATATAAGATGACTCCTCCTGATAGCTTAAGCTTTTGGGACAATCGGTTGTCTAACAATTTGTACTATTTTGAAACGTGCTTTAGAGTTGTTCATCAAGCGAATTCCAAAAGGGAGTTTTTTGGTTACATGGGTGATCCGGGTTAGCTTGCGTGCACACGACTAATCCCTTGAAGATATACATGTCTCCCCATATATATTATCATGGTAAATCAGAACTAGGTTACCCATGTTCAGGGAAGGGTTCGAGACTTGTACCTCTCATTTTACACACGTTAGGGAGGAGATTCGAAAAGTGATTTGTTACAAAAGATAGCTCATCACACCATCACTATGTATGAACTTGTTAGGTCCATCTTTTCACACCTTTCAGGCTATGATGTAGATCTCCCCGCATAGGCACTATGCGTCAACTCCCCCCCCCCCCCCCCCTCTCAGCCGCTTACGCCTAGTTAATTCTTCAGGCGTTACCTAGCGCCTTAGTTGATGTGGAATAGGCGCCTAGCCCGTCTAAGCGCCGATTAATGGCAAAAAATGGCGGCCTAGGCGCCGATTAATGGAAAAACATGCCCACCTAGGCCTTCTCGTTATTTTTCTTATTCTCGAGAATTCTTTAATTGATATTATAACTCAAATTTTAGTATTTTTATATTTACTATAGTATTTTTAGATGAATTTTATGACTTAAATAGTTAAAATTGTTATAATTACTACATATATTACTAAATATACAAAATTACACAACGAGATTCAAAACCGTAAAATTCCTCCTAGACACCGTTTAATCCGGCCTAGATGCTAGACCCCGGTCGACCGCCTAGGCTGCAATAGCGAGATCTACATCATAGCTTTCAGGCAAGTTTGGAAATGCTTACTTTAGAGTTAAAAAAAACGATTATAGAATAAAATTTAAATATAAAAAAATCATTTAAAAAAATTTTGAAATCTAAAATCACTTACGTGCTTTTTTTAAGCATATATTTGGTGCTTGTTTTAAAAATATTTTTCAGGGTCTAAAAAACTTCAAAAATACTAAAAACACTTTTAACTGTTTTTTTAATACAGAACTTCCAAACGAGTACACAAATATTAATTACACAGATAGCTCATTAATTAAAGGAGGCAATGCCCTTACATCTGAGCCGGGGTGGCTAACAGGACGGTTCGGTCCGGTACTTAACGGATCTGGGCCTTACCGGATCGTTCCGGTCAATCGGTCCCCTTTATTTCGGATTGGTTCGTTCCAGTTCTAGGTTGTTCATTATTGGGGTCCGAACCGGTAAGAAGAAACAGGTTAACCGGTTTCGGTCCGGTTCCAACCGGTTTCATTTTTTAATTTTTTTTAATTTTATACTTTTCTTTTTTAATTGATTTAATACAACAATTTAAATGCTGTTAAATTATAAATAAATAGATTTGTACATAGATTTTTTTATACTTTATTTTTTATTTGTATAATTATAAAAAAAACATTTTATCATTATACATAATTAGATTATAAAAACATATTCAATTTTAAAACTTTTTTTTTTTGGTTACTTTGATACATGTTTTTTTTCATACTTAAGTTGTATTTTTTTCTTCTTAAAATCATTATCGTTTATTTCTTTATCTTCTTAAATGCGTTGTATTTGACCCAGTTATCTAAATATTGTTATATGTTACTGATAAAATGTATATCTTATATTGATTTACTCATACAAATACAATTCACAATTTATAAAATTATCTAATTAAATAAATTACAACTTATAATACAAGAACCTGTTACAATTATAATTTAGATTATACATAACATAGTACATGCAACAACACCAAAAAGAATGACTTGTGAGGAAAAAGGGAGGGGGGAGGATGGTGACTGTGCCTATGTAATTTAAGCTGCCTACGTACCTCTTCTGCAAGTAGCGTGAATTGCATATTTAGAAAATGATTAAGCCACCATGTAATTCTTTAAACCCCTTTGGTAAAACTGTTAGTAAGTTTTTTTGATAAATAACTTTAAATATATAAATCTACAAGAAAGAAATCACCACTCGTCTTCGTCGGCCTGGTATGATTCTAAAGGACTTGTATAGTCACTTGAGCTAGACAGGTTGAACACTAAATCCTCGTCGTCAGATAAAGCATCCAATTGGTCATGTGTTCGGACGTCTTCCTTCATCCAGTCTTGTAGCTCCACCACCCTTTCTAATGTAGACCCGATCATACTCTGCCGCTGATCGGATTGTCGTTTCTTACCCTCACTGAAAGCCGACTCTGATGGAACTGAGGACGTTGGTATAGTGAGCAAGTCACATTCCATGATAGACAAAACAGGCCCGCTAGCATATTTTCTCCAATAACCCAGGATATCGTAGTCTTCCATATGCGGCACCTGGACAGACTTATAGTAAAAGTAGAGATCATTCCAAATTTCTTGGTTACGGTTTGGAGACGTTGCGTTTGATGCGTCTATCATCGTTCCAGCTCTGGATCTCACAACACCCGCCTGTACTGGTTGTAGGGTGCGGGGTGGTCTACTGTCGCGACATAACTTAGCCACATAAGTCGTGTACAAGTCACGCATTATCTCCTCTATTTTCTTCATGTAGGCATCGGTCTCAACATCATCGTAGATTAAATTGTTGAGATAAATACCCTTGTATACGTCAACTTGTATCACGGATCAAGGACACATCGTATAGAAAAAACATATGGGAAAGGGCCATAGTACTTCAAGAACTTTTCCATCATCGGTTGTAATATATCCTCAAGTCCCCTAGTTAACTTATACTCTTTCATATGTAAAGCCATGTCATAAACCATTTCTAATACCCGGTGACTCGTAGGAGTGTATGTTGCCGATAAAAGTGTCATGGTATAGCTAAAAAGGTGGAGGAAACTAAGTAATTCGCTAATAATGTCCCAATCCGTAGTTTCAATAAAGTTCTCGATAAAGTTCTCATTGTTGATGCTCGTTAAAATATCCTTACTCCAACACACATTGCAACATCAAGTATGTTGAATTCCATCTGGTAGGACAGACTAATCGCAATCTCTTATACTTAAAACCCATAAACTTACATTTATTTCTAAAGGCCCTCCTTAAGGCTAGAGTGTTTCTAATGTTGGTGGACGCTTTCTTAATCTTCTTTACTATATTTGGTCCCACAATTTTCTTACCTGACACAATGTTATAAGTCACACCCACACCCGCAATACCGTCGCTAACTATCAAATTAATTACGCGACAGTTACACCGGATACGAAAAAGCTCGTGGTAATACTTTGACCTATCAGTGAATTGTTTAACAAGGCCAGGGATAGCGGCAACCATATTTGACCCATTGTCAAATGTACACGAAAGCACACGGGTAGTTATATTATAGGTCAATGCAATAGCAGTTATTAAATTATTGATGTTACTACTAGTAGGAGGTTCACTCACTACACAAAAACAAATTATGCGCTTCTGGAGTAACCCCTTTGGATCAATCCAATGACATTTTATTCCTAGTATTTTCAAGCCATTTTTAGCTTCCCACATTTCAGTTACCAAGCAACATCTGCTGCTTAGATTTTTTTAGCTCGTCCGCAAGACTTAACTGAAGGTCCTTATAGATTTTTTCATTATCATCAATAGAGTAGTCCTTGGGATTGGCTCGTAACATGGGTTTTGTGAGTTTCTTATGAATCTGGCTAGATTTGGACTCTTTGTGTGACTAAAAGACTGAGCATCAGAACATATGTATATTACCATTTCTTGACGAGTAAGTTCTATGTTAGGGGTAAAGGATTTTCCGGTATGGGGGTCAATAGCAGTTTGAGGAAGGCTATAGCTACCCAACTTATGGACAATTTTTATATGTTTAATAAACTTAGCAGTGATTTATCAGCGTCCAAGTTGTATGATGTTTTGCATACCTTACACTCTGGTATACCCACACGTGGTTTGTCCTTCACGAAGAAATCCCACGCTAATGACCTTGCAGCTCTCAACTTTGGTGTTGGTTGTTGTGTGTCATGAGCATCAGTTTCATCCCTAGGTGGAGGGGTGGCTTCCAGCGTTGAGTTTACATCGGGTTGAGTGTCCATCGTCGTTGTATCAGGTTGAGTATACATCATGTTTCTTGTGTCGTCTAGATACGTCTCGGCATCCAAATCTATGGTTATACGATATTTTCATTTGTTAAGCGTAAATTTTAAAACGTTTTTGTGTAGTAGATTTATACCTTGGGATTCTTAAAAACGCTATTATCTCTTAGCCCCCGACATTGTGCCATCAGAACGTCTATTTGCGCTTGTATTTCGTCAGCTCATTGTTGGTTTGAACGTCATCGACCCCCACGACCACCATTTCTCCCACTAGACCGTGACTGAGACATGGTATCTAAATACACATGGTTGAGATTATTTATAATAAACAAGGTTGATTTTTATTTTCAAATAATTAAGGTTGAATTTATTTTCTAATAAATAAGGTTGATTTTATTTTCTAATAAATAAGGGTGAGATTATTTTCTAATAAATAAGATTGAGTTTATTTTTAAAAAACAAGTTTAAGTTTATTTTTAGTATACAAGTATGATTTTAGATTATTTTAAAAAATGTATAGTTTATAACTTTATTTTATATAAAGAATATAACTTTGTTTCAAAAAAGTTATAGATTATTCTTAAATAAATATGAATAGATTTAAAAAAACAGATTTGGATTATTTTAGAAAAGCTATAGTGTATTCATAAAATAAGGATATAAATTTATTTTAAAAAAGCTATAGTTTATTCTTAAATATATATAAATAGATTTAAAAAAATGAATTCAGATTATTTTAAAAAAACTATAGTTTATTTATAAAATAAGGATATAACTTTATTTTAAAAAAGCTATAATTTATTCTTAAATAAATGTGAATAGATTTAGAAAACAGATTTAGATTATTTTAAAAAAGCTATAGTTTATTTATAAAATAAGGATATAACTTTATTTTTAAAAAAAACTATAGTTTATTTTTAAATAAATATGAATAGATTTAAAAAACGGATTTCGATTATTTTAAAAAAGCTATAGTTTATTTATAAAATAAATATGAATATATTTAAAAAACATATTTTGATTATTTAAAAAAATGTATAGTTTATTTATAAAATAAGTTTGTTTTAGTCAAGTTTATTCATATTTAGATTTTTATTTGGTTTTAGTTGTTATGTATTGATTTTGATACATTTTTTGTTTGGTTTGGTTTAAATGTTAACTTGTGTTTAATTTATAAAAGAGTAATGCTAGGTATCACCCAAAAAGTTATCACCTAAACATCACCTATGATGTGGAGGTTAGGTGGACCAATCATGAAGGAAAGAGAAAAAAGTAAATCTGGAAAGAGAAAATTCATGATTGGTCCACCTAACCGCCACATCATAGGTGATGTTTAGGTGATGGCTTTTTGGGTGATACCTAGCATTACTCTTTATAAAAACAGTTTGCTTAGCTAATTAAATAAAAAGTTGCTTACTTGGTTTGGTTTAAATGTTGACTCAGGGGTGGAGCCAAGAATTTTTGTAGGGGGGGGGGGGGGGGGGCAAGGGGGTTCGGGGGTAACGGCCCCGAAAAAAATTTCCGCCAATACTTGCTATAAGTTTAAATATCATACAAAAATCTTAAAATAGGTCCCTATATTAGGAGAAATTGCTCTAAAGGTCCCTATATTGTGTAAAATATTACAATATAAGTCTCGATATTGAGTTTTCTAATTAATTATGCTATAAGTTTCTTTTTTAATATAAAATAACATATATTTTGTTATAAAAAATAAAAAAACTTATAAATTAAATAATTTAAAGCTTAATAAAATAAACTTTCAAACGTTGGGGGGTACAAATGAAGATTTCTTAAAAATTTAGGGGTTATTTAGTTATATATTTTTTTAGATAGTTATAATTTTTTAAAATCAGGGGGGCCATGGACCCCCCCCCCCCCCCCTACCATGGGCATGGCTCCGCCCCTGTGTTGACTTGAGTTTAATTCATAAAAAACAGTTTGCTTAGTTAATTCAAAAACATTTTCCCTTATATGGTTTGGTTTGGTTTAAGTATTAATTTGGGTTTGAGTTTAATTGATAGTTGTAGAGTTTGAATTTTAAATCATAGTTTTCCTTTAAATAGTATAATTTGAGTTTGAATCTTAAAACATAGTTGAGTTTAAATAGTTGTTGTTTGCTTTTTAATCTAATATTTGAGTTTCTAACCTAGTAAACTATTAGTAGATGACCTACTAAACTAATAGACACAACTTAAAGATCTAAAAGTCTACATTATTTAGTGTTTCAAAAATAGAAATAAGCCAAACATAAAAGTAAAATACAAAAATAAAAAACTTAACAAATAATTTTTTTATTACAACCCATTTAAAAGAATTGAAATAACTAGAAATATAAAACAATTGTAATAAATAAATGAATACCTGCTTTAGTGTGTAGTGAATGCGTTTGTAGTAGTTGATATGTTTTGTAATCCAAGTAGTAGTGGATTATTTTTTTTAGGCTACAAAGAAAGGTGGATAAAAATTAGAATTTTCAAAACTTAGGGGTCTTTTATAACTATTTCAAAACTTAGGGGTTCTTTTTTATACTACTTTTTCATATTTTTTAAGCAACTAAAGAAGTTTAGGGTCTAAATCGAAACTTATGGTAACTTTAACTTAGTTTTAATAACTTTTTTATTCTTAAAAAAAATTGCGGTCTTTTATAACTATTTCGAATCTTAGAATACTTTTTTATACTAATTCTTCATATTTTTTAAACAATTAAAGAAGTTTAGGGTCTAAAAAATCATTTTCAAAACTTAGGGTAACTTTCAAAGTTGTTTTAAACACTTTTTTATTCTTAAAGAAAAGTTGGGGGTCTTTTATAACTATTTCGAAACTTAGGGGTATTTTTTTATACTACTTTTTCATATTTTTTAAACAATTAAAGAAGTCTAGGGTCTAAAAAATCATTTTAGAAACTTAGGATAAAGTTGTTTTAAACACTTTTTTATTCTTAAAAAATGTTTGGGGTCTTTTATAACTATTTCGAATTTAGGGGTGCTTTTTATATTACTTTTTCATATTTTTTAAACAATTAAAGAAGTTTAGGGTCTAAACAATAATTTTCGAAACTTAGGGTAACTTTCAAAGATGTTGTAAACTTAGGGGTATCAATAAAGTTTAATGATAAGTAAATAATATTTTGTGTAAGGAAAAGTTGTTAGAAATTGTTTCCAAACAAAGTTCAGGAACAGTTTTAACAATTTTTCTAACACCACTAAGTAAACAAAGTTCAAGAGTTGCATAAGATTACCTTCTTGTGGTGTGTGGAAGATAAATTGCATAATAACTTTAACTTGTAAAAGAAACTTAAAAGTTGAAACTTGAAATGAGTCTTAAAAAATTGAAAGAGTGAAAAGAGAATTTGAAGACTTGTTTCGTAAGTAGTATATTGTTTGCAAAAATGAGTAATACCAACTTAGAGACCCACTTATATAGGCAAAAGGAAGGGGTTCAAAGATGGTGGTTGGTCATAAATTAGTAGATGGGATGAGACTTGTTTTGAAGAGTATAAAGGCAATGTTGAAAATAGGCCTTAAATTTCTATCAAAACTATAATTACAAAAGATATTTACTAAATGTGAAGTGACAAGAATCAACCTTCATTAATACAAATTCAAAAAATACAAAAAAACTCTAATTTTAGTTTACAAATCGGAAAAAATTTACCCCATTTTTATTTTTTAAATCTTATAAATACAAAAACTTGGCAACTTAATGTTACTTTGCAAATACTATATGCTTCAATTATATTTAGTAATGCAGTGTCCTCAAAAAACCACCCAAGTGAAATTTGACCCAAAAAGGGAAACTCATAAAACTGTAAGGACTATATAGCGAAATATTAGATTTGAACTCATTATTTTTTAAAGTTATATAAGTTTTTTTTGAAACTCATTTTGGTCCAAATACTTAATTTATGAAAAATATGGGGTAATTTTGTCATCAAAGATAGTTTCTAGTAAGTTTGATCATCATTTTTGTTTAAAGAAGGGGTTGTTTTGAAATTTTACCAAAGTATCTTAATCCATCATTTAAATTCCGACAATTCTTAAAACTACTTGATCTCACCAACTTTAATTTGCAAATAAATAAAACATAGGGACCTCAATTTGCAAATTATTAAAACATAGGGTCCTTATTTCACATAATCAAATATCATAGGGACCTTACTTCGCAAGTTTTCAAAGTTTCCTCAATTCGCAAATCAGGAAACCATAGGGATCAAACTTGCAAAATCACTAAACAAATGGTATCCATATTCACAAATTCAAAGAAATCCATTCTCCACTTTCAATTACAACATATAATTCACAAAAACCATAAATTTTACTACCAAAAACTCATCAAACATGTTCTTATATGCTCAAATCTTCTAAATCAAGCACTAGTTGTAATAGTTTTGCATAAAATATGGACTTTCCATATACATTTCATAAAAAACAGGGCCTAAAAGTGCCATTTTCGAAAACAAATTGTAATACTTTAAACAAATTCACCCAAAACAGGAACTACACAATCAATTTCTCACTTTGAATTACCCTTAACACTTTGAATTACAATATCAATTTCTCAAAAACCAGTGACTTATAGAATCATTTTCGAAACAAATATGTAATTCTCACAACAAATTCACATAAATCAGAGATTGGGTGGATCAATTTTCCAATATATAATGTCAAATCCCCTTAACACTTTGTATTGCAATATATAATTCACCAAAACCATTGATTTCGACTCTCAAAATCTCATAAAACAGGTAGTTATAGTATCAATTCACCTTAATCAAACACTAACAGAAACAATTTAGCACAAAATATGGACTTTCCATATCAATTTCACAAAAACCAGGGACAATTTTGAATTACATAAACCTTTTCCGCATAACTGGAGGGACTAAAACAACAAATTTCATATAAACCAGAGAATTGATTTCGTAAACCAAGAGTAACAAAAGGCATAACATCCACAAAATACCAAACACAGATCATATAAACCAGGGTTCAAAGCCATCTACTTACCAACATGGTCAGTAAATAAACCATCAACAAGAACTCCCCTCTTCATCAACAAAATACCAATTCAACAAGAAGATAAGCAAAACACATTTAATTATTAGAAAATATAATTACAAATAAGGAAATATAAATCTTAAATTATGGACTTACTTTACTATTTTCAAATTGAGTCCCTATGATTATTAGAAAGATCAAATCGAAATACGCCCACAAAAATAGAAAAATGAAGCTCATCAGGAACCCAGAAAAATTAGAGAATTGAAGATAAAAGAATGGTAATCATACCACCATAGCCACGAAATAGACAACCCACTCACCACCACCACCATAGCGATGCCTTATACAAACCAACACCACCACCATAACCACCAATTTTTTTTTACATAACACTGAAAAACAAAAGTCAACTACAAGCTGAGTTAGATATAATGTTATAAAACTCAATAATCGAACTCGTCGAACAATCAGACACCTCAATTCCCCGGTGGCTGACTTTAGCGACCATATCTGCAACCTGATTTAAATCTCTCTTAATGTGAAAAACCTTCCAATTCAGAAATCTTTTCATCCATCCGAGTGCTTCATTAATCATTGGACGAATCTTCCAATTAATACACCCACCATTAACAATACCTTGTACAATTTCAAGGTTGTCAGAGTAGAAGGACTACTCTGTAAATGAAGGTCTGCTGCAGACCTCATGGCCTGAAGGACGACCCAACTTTCTCCTTCGAGGGCTGAATTTACTCTAGTACGTTTAAAAACTTTATGAGCTACCTTTCCTTCTTTATTAACCCCGATTAAAACAATACATGTCGATTCCCAACTATTGAGGAAAGATGCACCATTCATCCAAACTAAATCCGCATCGTCTTCTATAAAAGGGTTAACTGTATTTTCTTTATTCGATGACGTTTTAACTCTTGGTCGTGTGCCCTCATTGTTATCCGAAAACAAATATTTTAGTAGCTCCTTTGTCTTTTTATTTATTTCGCTAATATTCAAATATTTTTTCTCAAAAAAACCTCTCATTCTAGCTTTCCATATATTCCAAATCGTCACAAAAATTGTAGCGGTAACCAATCTTCTATCCCATCCATTCCTAGTATAGTTCTCGATGATTACATTTATCCATTCACTAACATTACCACTACTAAAGGGACATTTACCGAATAAATGCATAATCTTTTTCGCCTCCAACTTGCACCATTCGCATGTATCATTATCATTACATTTCTTTTTTTTCAAGTTTGATTTCGTTGGTATTGCATTGTTATGTATCTTACAGATAAAATTCCTAATTTTAAGTGGAACATTTGAACTCCAAATGATGTCCCATAGTTTAGTATTATTATATTCACCATCGGCAGAAGATTCACCTTCTCTGTCGATTTCTTTTTGTACCGACCTGTGATACCCCGATTTAGTCGAATATTCACCATCCTTACTACTTGGACAAATAAATTTATCTTCTTTATCAAGCTGTAGAATAGGAATCTTCTTTATCTCCAATAAATCCCTTGACGTACAAAAATCCTTCAGTATATCATAATTCCAATTTATAAAATTATTATTAAAGCATTCAGCTCATTTTTTTATCGTACAATTATCCGGCTTGCTTAGTTTATATACTTTATAAATCCAGGTGTCATTCCAAATGTTAATGCTGAGGCCGTTACCCACTTTCCAAACGCATTCGTCTTTAAGAAATGATAGACCTTTATATATACTACCCCAACTCCAAGATCTTTTATTTTTTAACTTAGCATTCCAGAGATTAGAATTGGGAAAGTAAATACCCTTCAAAACTTTTGACAATAATAAATCTAGGTTGTGAAGTAACCGCCATGCTTGTTTCGCAAGAAGTGCCAGATTCATTTTCTGGAAATCTCTGAATCCAATGCCTCCCATTTTCTTTCCTTTCGCGATTTTTTTTCCATTTGACCCAGTGAATTCTTTTTTTATCTCTCGAATTCCACCAGAATTTAGCAACGAGGCTGCTTAACTTCTTACATAGTGTGATTGGAAATTCGGAGATAGACATGGCATAATTCGGGATTGACTGTAAAACCGCCTTAATCAAAACTTCTTTGCCTCCATCCGAAAGTAATTTAGAAACCCAACTCTCAGATTTTCCTATGAACTTGTTCGTAATGTACTGTAGAAGACCAATTTTTGATCTTTTAAGAGACATGGGGATTCCTAAATATATTCCCATTGAATTGGTAAATTCAATATTAAAAGTATGGGCAATATTCCTTGCCTTATCCTCCGCCAGACCTTTACTAAACATAATTGTGGATTTATTATATTTGATTCTTTGTCCCGAAGCTTCGCAATATTTAGAAAGAATATTCTTGAAAGCATCAAAATCTCTATCATTAACCTCTAAGAAAAAAAGCGAATCATCTGCGAATAATAAATGAGTCAACCTAGGAGCCGCTCTAGCCAAAGCAATACCCTTAATATTTACTTTTCTACATTCAAAATTAATAAGATAGATCAAGCCTTCCGAAAGCATAGAGAATAGAAGAGGAGACAGCGGATCGCCTTGTCTAATCCCTTGTCTTGGCTTGAACTTTTCCATCCTTTCTCCATTCACCTTGATTTGATACGTAACGGAAGAAATACAATTAAAAATATGTTCTCTCATTTTTGTGCCAAAACCTAGATTTTTAAGTATCTCCATAAAGAAGCTCCAATTGACATAATCATAGGCTTTAGCCATATCAATTTTAGCAGCTCCATAATGTTTATTGGATTTTCTTTTAGATTTGAAAAAGAACGCAATTTCTTGAACTATAATTATGTTGTCATGTATACTTCTCCCCTTGATAAAAGCAGATTGCGCTGGTGAAATAATAGAATCCATGAGCGGTTGTAATCTTAGCGCTAAGACCTTTGCAATAATTTTATAGCAAAAATTGATGCAGGATATAGGCCGAAAGTCTTTGATAGACTCTTGTATGTCGCCTTTAGGGATGAGAGAAATTAACGTATCATTAATGCTCTTTAAAGGAGTATTAAAGGCGAAGAAATCGTGTACTAGTTTATATATAACCTCCACTACGATATCCCGAAATTCCTGATAGAAATTACCCGGAAGGCCATCCAGCCCTGGAGCTTTGGTACCTGACATAGCAAAAACTTCCCTCTTAACCTCATCCATATCTGGCACTCTTGTCAATAAGATATTAATTTCTTCATCAAATTTAGAAGGAATATGTATAACAACTTCATTGATATTAGACACTGAATTTTCGCTAAAAAGTTCCTTGAAATAATCTTGATTATTTGCTTGACATCTTTAATATTATCACACCATTCCCCTTTATCATTTTTTGAAGCCAAAATACGGGTATAGTTCCTTCCCATTGCCGTTTTAGCGAAGAAATAATTAGTATTTCTGTCGCCTTTCTTAATATATATTAGGGGTGGTAATCGGATCCGGAATTTCTGATTTCCGACTTTTCTGATCCGAAAATTCTGATTTCCGAACAGGTTCCGAAATTCCGAAATTTCAATTTCCGATTTTTTCGAAAAAATCGGATCGGAATTGGAACTACATATAAATTTCTGAAATTTCCGGGTTTTCCGATCCGATTTTATTTCTGAATTATATTTCCGATCCTATTTTATTTTCGAATTATATTACCGAATTATAAATTATATTTCAAAATAATAATGCATGGAGTATTTGAAACATGAAAATCAATGGTCTGTTTCTTTGGTCCTTGAAACATGTAATATTGCATGATCATTTTTTGAGATATCTTTCAATATTTGTTTTTTCATGTAATTGGAAAAGTAACAGTGGTTTAGCATTCTTTTTTTAACTACTGTTATTTTGTTATTTCATGTAAATTTCGAGTTTAGTTTTTAACTACACTTACTCTTCGTGTAAGTTTTATAAGTTTAGTATTTACTACGGTTACTCTTCTTCGTGTAAGTATTAAACTATTGTTCCGATTTATAACTCTTAGTTCCGCAATTTTCGAACCAAAAGTTCCGAAATTCCGACCCAAATTTCTGAATTTTCCGTGCCGAAATTTCCGAATTTCCAGTAAATTTCGAAATTCCGAATTAGGAATTATTTTTCCCAGTTCCGAAAAATTGGATAGGAATTGGAATGGAAAAAATCTATTCCGAAAAAATTGGAATTTTTCCGAAGTATCCCTTTTCCGATCCGTTCCTTCCGATTTCCACCCCTAATATATATATCGCGAGCCCTTTCCGCCCAAAAAGCTTCCTCCTGTACCCATAAACTGTCAAGTTCCTATTTAATTTCTTTTTCTATTTTATTATTCTCCTCTGACGGTTCTACATTTTGAATTTTTTCCATAATGATTTGATATTTATCAATCTTTTTTTTACTATTACAAAATGTTGCCTTACTCCAATTTTTAAGAGCACTACATATATTATCTTTTTTATTAACAAAGTCTTCAATGCTTGAAATATTAGTAAAATCTCTACATGCCTTGTCCACAACTTCTCGACATTGTATGTTATCCAACCATCGAGATTCAAAAATGAAATATTTTTTGTTAGTCGTATACTCGAAATCTCTATAAATAATAATAGGTGAATGGTCCGATCCAATTGTCGGTGGTACTTTAATAATATTTTTAGGGGAATAATTATACCATAAATCGAAAGCCAAAGCTCTATCGAGCCTTTCTTTAACATTTTCTTCACCCTTCCTTTTGTTTGTCCAGGTAAAATGACACCCTTTATAGGGTATATCAATGAAATTATTACTATTGATAAAGTCATTGAATCTCATCATTCTCTCGAGGTTAGGAGCAATTTTACCTTGTTTTTCAGAAGCTTTCGAAATTTCGTAAAAATCGCCCACAATGAGAATAGGATCTTTTACTTTGGATTTCCATTTGGATAGATTATCAAAAATAGATTCTCTATCTTTCTGATCGTTAGGCGCATGTATAACAACAAAATACCACAGAGGGGAGTTAGACTCGGATATATAACAAATTGCATAACACGAACACGAATAGGAAGTACTTATATTAAGATTATTCTTCCACACAATTATAATCCCCCCAGACCAAGATTCTCTTCCCCCAGGGCTGATTACAAATTTATTTTCAAAAGACTTAAGGAAACGACAAGATCGGATATCACTAGATTTAACCCGAGACTCCAACAAACAAACGAAAGATAATTTAAACTTCGAAATAAAGGTGCGAATCATTTTCTTTGTCGAGGTCGCCCTAGCTCCTTGACAATTCCAAATCATCAAATTATCCATCAAACCCGATCGCTTTCATCCCGGGCTGGCCGCTACCCTTAATTTGAAATCGGTCCACGTTTTCATTCACAAGAAAACCCTGGTTACTCACATCACCCTCCGTCTCTGACTCAGGATCATCATCTCCTCTTAAATGTCCATCACAAGCAGGTGCACTACAATAGTAGTAGGCTCTCTTCTCCATCTCACTATCCACTATTTCGTTTGGACCACAACACCTTAGAAATTCATACTCCACCATAACTAACATACAATTCCTCCAAAAAAAATTTAGCTTCCAAAATCCTCCTTCCAAATCACTAACCTTATTAAGGCAAATATTCTTCTTTTTCTCGTAGCTTGCGGCTCCCCAGAAGGGGCCTCTTTTCTTTTTGAATTCTCAGGCCGTGTGAATTTCTCGAAATCATTAAAAACCCTCATTCTTGGAGTAGAGTAGAATTTCTTCGTGAATTCCTCGTCTTCCCTGGGATGTCTACTGATATGGATGGATTGAGAGTCCAAAGACTCTTCCTCCGGTTCAAAAAACTCGTCATCACTGTCCTCGTCAACCATAACCTGTTTACCCTTATCTCTAGCCTGAGTTTTGTTTGCAGCATTATTAAAATGGAACCCATCTTCATCAGAACTACCAGAAACCTTGCGTGAAGGCGCAAAACTCATATTACCATCCAACTCAGTAATCACCACACCTTTATTGCCAACATTTTCATTCCATTTATCCAACTCAGCTTCAGCAACTTTACCAAGCAAACCCAAATCACCTTCGAGTAGGAAATTCTCATAATATCGCTGAATATCTGCTTCCCTAGCATGAAGAATTTCAAAAATTGTTTGATTACTAATAGTAATGGTTTCACCAAAATCGCCCATTTCATCTTGTAAGATCTTGAACAAAGCAGGAAAATCATTATGATTCACCTTTGTGGCTTCTTCTTTGTCAGCACTGATGCCAAATAACTCAGCAAAAGCCAATGTATTCTCCCTTTTGTGTTTTGAAGACTCACTGCCTTCTCTCTTACTAGATTCACCGACCTCCTTGGTACCTTGGTTAATAGTAGCATTTTGAGCAGAGTTAATATTCGTAGCAGGATGTAACTGAGCACCACCATCATTACCAGGGTTGGAATCACCGTCATCATCGCCATCTCCAGCGTTCCATCTAAATGGAAAGAATCTGACCACCTCATCAAAAACACCAGATCAATGTATCCTTACTCCAGTTAAAGTATCTGTAGAAATCGTCACTCCATCGAGGTCTAACCATTCCAATGGTGAAAACCCCTTTATTATGACCAAGATATCCACAATTGTAGCAGAATAAACCGATACTTTCGTAACAAAAAGAAACCCAGGCTGCACCTTCATTCCGTTTAACAAAAACTCCAGACTTAATAGGATTAAGGATGTTGAATTTCACCCTAAATCTTATGAACTCCGAAACACCATTATCATTGATAGGATGATCAATCTCCTCTAAACTACCAATGTAATTTTTAAACGTCACCATTGTTTCAATGGTATTTTGACTCTTAGCTAAACCATAAATCCTCATCCAAGCATAAGAATTGACAAGATCAAATTGAGATAAGGAAGTTTGATTTTCCCACTTACAGAAGATAACATGCATAGACTGTACAAGGTGGGACAAAGAAACCAAAGGCGCTCAGCTTCCTCTGCCTCCTCAAGAGTGAGTTTGAAAGTGTTAACACCCAGCTCTTCAAAAAGAACACGACAGTTGATACCAGTTGATACCCCAAGAACTGATAACTGCTTTGCGAAAAACTCCAAGTGGAAAGATTCTCGTAGAGTCCACCTTAGCAACAAATGTAAATTCCTCCACGCGAGTACGAATAGCAGCAATTTTGGTGGCAAGGGACAGTACAACGAATTTTTTCAGGGTGTCATTTTTTGTTTTAGCAAGAGGGAGATCATGCTTGTTCTTATTCACCATTTTTGAGTGACAGAATAACTTGCACAAAAGGTTAAAGTATGTAAAAGGTGTAGGTTGGATGAAAGGAGAGTTTAGGTTAACTTTCTTATATATAGGATAAGTAAGCGTCAGATGAAAAATGTTGTGTACTCTCACGTGTGGGATATAATAGCAGACAAAGAATGCCAAATGTCTTTTAGATAAGGTAGATAAAGAGGGAGTCTAAAAACCAATAGAAAGACGCACGCTTCCTTATTGAAGGGGTAAACAAGATATTTTGATAAGATATGAAGCGTCTCAATCTGTATAAATCAGCATAAAATATAACCTAGTTTTGTTTCAGGTATAAGAAGTCTCGATTCTGTGGTTCTAAGCGTCGAGATAATATAAAGACCAATGAGAGGAGATCATTATAGCAGCTATACATATAGCCCTTGTTAAAGAAAAGATAAAAACTAAGAGAAATATATTAGGACATCTGAAATAGTTGAAGTAAGATATATAGAAGATTAAATGCTGATTAATAAGGAATCGAAGCCTATTAAGCCTAGCAATGTACATAGACCGTAATAAAGCCAATTAAGGCCTATAATGAAACTGATAAAGGAAAAGCCCAACTCGACATAATTGATCCACATAATTAGGAGTCCACATGAAACAAGGATATAAAATACACAATAACATATATATTGGCCAGGATTTGAAAACTTATCTTTAAAATACTTCATGGAGCTTAGAAGAAGAAGTCCATAGTGAAGGCGCAGCAAGCGAATTACAAAGCCATCGAGTAGAGAAGGAATAGAGACGAATGTTGATAACACCTTAAGACTAAAACCAAACCCAGTATAGCAACATACCGGAGAAAAGTGGAAACCATTCCCAAAACAGAGAATAGACCACGCCAATATAGTAAACCAATTGCTGAGAAAAACCGAATAAGTAATACAGATAGAGAGTCTACCAAAGCACTCAAGGTCGAAGGTCCAAATGATGACGAGGAATATCCAAGCCAGTCTCCATTCTACAAACCACCACATAGGGCCAGAGAGACAAAGTACCTGCCACAGTAAACCAAATTCGACAGTAGGAAGAACAAGACAGCAGGGAGGGGTGGAAACGACAGAAATAAATGTACAAAAGTTAAGAAAGAGAGTAGCCTGAAGGGAGGTTAGACATGCAGTAAAGATTGAAGAAGAGAAAAACAAAAAATCGGGTGAAGAAGAGGAGGTTGACCATTACCATCGCATGTTGACTTTTAAGAGAGAGTGAATTCGTAATATAGCCACCAATTACTCGAGCCACCACCAACAATTAATTAATTTCTGAATATTGAAAGATGATAGACTTGATAGAATTTCATATGAAAATTGAATGGAAGAGGTGGTTTGGTGAAACAAACTAACTCGCTTGAGAGGGTGGAGTAAATGGGGTTAGTGGGTTTGGGTGTATTGAATGAAAACGTAAGTAATGGAAGAGGGTAATGGGACGGGTTGGGTAATGTAGGGTATTAGTATATATATAAAATAGTTATTGGTCCGGTGCGATCCGGACCGGTCCAAATGGATGGATTATTTTTTAAAAGGAACGTGACCGATTAAGGGTAGTCCGGTCAAGATCGTTCCGTTCGTACACTGTAGTTACGGTTCGGGTTCCAGAATCCGCCGGTCCGGTGAACCGGTAGGTCCGAACCATTAGCCACCCTGACATTTGAGTTCTATTTTTTTCTTGTAATTTCTTATGTGAACTGCCATTAACTTACCAACTCTTGTAAAAGCTTAAACTACAAGGGAGAGAGACTCAAATGGAGTTTTATTCTTCCAACAATTTTAGTTGAGCAAACACCAAAAATAAGCCAATACCAATCAGATAAAATCATTTTTGGCCATAAGTATTAGAAAATTGTCATTGTTTGCCAAAAGTTTTTGGTCATCTTCCTTTTAGTAGTAGTTGTAATAGTTAGCGCTTTATGCCGTTTTAATTTAATATCGCATGTTAAAAAAAATAAAACTTGAACTACAAAAACAAGAAGTCAACTTTAATCTTCTAAACAGAAAATCTAATCTGCCAGTAAACACATCACATCATAGCTAATATAGAACTTCCATAGTACCATCAAATTTAATTTGTCAACGCTATAAAATTTCAGTTTGTTAAATGATAGCTCTCTCACTCACTCACTTAGTCTTCATAATCCCCAGGATGCTCTAATAAATAGTTTGCTGCAAGTTCCTCATTACGATCACATGATAAAAACGCTTCAATCACAAGGGCTCTATCAAAACCCATAGCCTCCAACTACATATAAAACATCACTTAATTAGTCAATTTACAATCGAAATTTATTTTTTAGGGTTTCAAAAACTGGGGATTTGTATCCATACCCGTCCAATCGCTTCTTGTTCTTCTGCAGTGACAGTAACAGCATGTGCCATGTCATCAGGCTGATCAAGTGGATCCCTTTAATTAAAAAAAAAAATGGTGTCAAAAGAGAATACTTTTTATCCATAACATGCAAGAAATTTCTTAATTGACCCACAAAAAACTACTCACCCTTCAGCACCATCCTCAGGGTTATTAATTAATTGAAGAAACTCTTGATTGTGCTCTTGTATCAATCTTAAAAGATGTGGGTTTTGTTTCCCTAACTCCAAAAGCATGGGCTAAAACACAAAACATGGTTTATAACTTTTACAATATATGAATACAAGGTTAAACACGGAAATACTAGTAAACAAAGAGAACCTGTAAAATTTGTGGATTTAATTGCACCATTGAACGTAATTGTTGAAACTGAAATACAAAAGGAGTAACTCTAATTAAAATGCCATATTATTAGATAAAAAATAATCCACATATAAAACATAATATACCTGTGGATTATTCCTTAAAAAATCAAGGGACCCTAGATTAGCTGTAGCACCAACCGAAAGAGCCTCCTAACATTATAGTACATATTATATAACAACATAAAAAGAAGCTATAAAGGGTATAAAGGTAAAACGAGAGATACTTGAGGAAATAAATTTAAAGGCGATGAATTTGGTCCTCCAGACACAGGCCCAGCTGTTTCCACAATGTTAGCTGATTGAGCAATTGGTGGTGCAATTTCTGGAATGCCCTTGAAAAATCGAATAAAAATGCTATATATATTATTTTCCAATTACATAAAAATGAAAAAAATAAAATAGATTTACCGAATATAAATAATCCACAGCTCGCTCTGGGTTGTTATAAGCAGCTTGAAGTGCACGTGTAACTGTTTCTTTATCCCAGTTACCACCACCCATATCCATTATTTGTTGAATTGTTTGCTCAAGAGCATTATCAGAAGAAGCACTAAAAAAAAAAAAAAACTGTTACTTCACATATAGAATATAATTTATTTTAACAGAACTTACTTATTAGCTGTCTCTGTTTCTGATACTAAGGTAGCATCCATAGGGGGCCTACAATGAAAAGTAGTAAGATTATACATATAAAGCAGCTCAAAATGTGCAAATATTATAATAAATAAACTCACACTACAGATGAAGGAGCAGGTACAGGTGTTATAGTAGAGGCAGGCTGTTTAATAGATTAGATTTAGGAGAAATTTGATTAAGAAATAAAGAAAAGAAGGAATGCATGTTTATAAAAGTACCTGAGTAGATGATGAGCCTACACTTTTGCTCTGTACAAAATTGAATATTAGTTTTAAATAAAGTCTTATTAAAGACTAAAATAGAAGGATTTACCTTGCTAAGCATGACAACAAGAAAACCATCTTCAGAAACCTTGTTTTCTAACAAAGTAGTATCATCCTTCAATACTTTGCCATTATGGATAAGTAATTGTTGACCACATGGATAATTGTCCTTCCCTTGGATATCTTCAATACTCTTTTTAACAGCCATGATCTAACATACAAACTTACATATTATTAATTTATAATAAATATATAAGTATATATATCACTCACACCACAAATAAACCTTCATATAAGTTCAATCACTTTATAGCTTCAAAGTCCAACAATGATTTTCACACTAGCATGGTAAATTCCTCCCTCAACAGGGATAAAATTGGTGTATATATTTGCTATTTTATAAAATACGGGGATATTTGGCTATTTTGCATAGAAGAATGGACCAACTGTGCAATTATTTTTTTCAGAAAATATGTGCTACAACAGTACATAATTAATTTCAAAATTATGTTCAAGAAGTAATAAATGAATAATAAACTAAAGAGATAGCAATTCAATGTCTCAATGTCTAATTAGATGCTCACTTCTAACATATATGTATATATATGTAAAACACATTTAAATATAAGTAATCACCAATGCACAACATTTATTTAGCTACAAATTACATACAGATATGGGCATATATACAAAAATAAAATCTAGACACGCATATATACACATAAACATGTTTCGATTGAGAAAATAGAGCAAAATGGGGACTAACAGTGTCGTTTGGCTGAACCCTAATTTCAAAGTGACTGCCTTTGAGAGTTTTTACAGTAAGCTTCATCTCTACGGAAAGTTCAAAAAAAGATGTTTATTTTATTTTGTTTGGAAATATAATTGGGATTAATTTGTAGGATAAAGATTACAGAAATTATTTAAGTAAAATTGGATTTAAGAAAAAAAAAAGAAAAAAAAAACCCTAAATAACGCAATGCGGTTACGGGTTGCCAAGGGGGAGAATCAAATAATAGAGTGGGCCGAAGGTAACAAGGCCGCCAAAACAAGTGGGTTTCATTTCTTTGGTATTCTGATTTGAAAAAAGAAAAATGTACTCTGATTTGCACGTGACCCTAGCAAGGTTTTTTTTTTTAATTTTTTTTTTATGTATGGGTGTCCGGGCCCGCTTACGCGCACCACGACTAATCCCATAGGAAATATACACGCCTCCTCATGCATACTCCCACTTAATCAGAACTAGGTTACCCATGTTCAGGGAGGAGACTCGAACCATGCACCCCTTGCTTACCCCCTTTAAGGGCTCAAGAAATAACACGGCTGAGGGGATTCGAACCCTGTACCTCCTAGTTGAGAGACAGGGTCCTGGCCACTGAGCTAGTCCCAGTGGTTCCTAGCAAGGTTTTTTTGGATCGTATTGCGCAAAATACAACTAATCCCACGAGAAATATACAAGCCTCCTTATACATACCTAGTTAAATCAGAATTAGGTTACCCATATTTAGGGAGAGAATTTCAACCTTATACCTCTCACTTTACAACATTTAAATGCTAAAAAAATAGCAAGATTTTGGCTTAATGTGGTTTCAATTTCCCTTAAAAGGTTATTTATCTACATAAAAGTTAAAAGTGATTTTTCTCATACAAAAAGGTCATATTATCGTAAAAAATAATTAAACACGTTAATCTCTATTATAGAGATCATTAAAGACAACTCTCATAGTTTCCCACCCACATTTATCTCTTATTAACGATACCCTAATTCCTCTAACGCTTTCTCAAAAATCCTTCCCCAATTTTGTCTTGAAACCCTCAATCTCGCTAGCCAAACTGCAACAAATTTGCCTCCCTATGTCATGTAATGTTCCAAACAATGGATTACGCTATAGAACACTCTTATGCTCTCAACCCAAACCCTACCTAGTCCTCTATCTTTCCCTGCATTACTCAACCGGTCAAAAGTTTCCCATGAACCAGTCTCCAAGCATATTGTGGTTAATCCCATTCGTTCCACCCAAGATAGACCGCCATGTACACATAACAAATTACTCCGCTAGGGTTGGGAGGAAATAACTTGTACTCCTCGTGAAGCCACATACCCACTCGTTGTCTTTTTCTCTTATTAATACATCTACAACCCGATTCATTTATTTGGATCTACGCATCTGTAGCGTTTATTTTCAAATTTTAGCTCGGTTTCTACCATCCCAGCAACACCTCTACACTTTCCCAATTGGATCTACCATTCGGAACACCCCATGCTTTTAAGTATTCTTTTTCAAAGGTTTTCACCCTTCATATCACTTAATAAGCTCTCAGTCTACTTGTTCCCCTATATATAATATCATTTCGAGAAGACCAGAACAACCAAATGATCACTACAAAAAGAAAAATTCCATGGTATTCTCGTAATAAACCCGTATTCTTCACCTTCTGACCATACCAAGCTTCATATAATTCAATCGTACCCCCTAATGTCCATGTGACGTCTCCCCATTTGTCATGATTTAATCTTAGTTGGAGACATAATTTTAGGTGTATTTATTATGTTATAGGCCGATTTTCACATGATATAGTGCACTTTCTTATTTCTAGTCTTGATTTAATGAATTATTGTTTTTAGAGCATATTGGGTTTAATTATTTATTTAGTGTGAAGCTTTAAATATATATATATATATATATATATATATATATATGGAGATTAATTAGATGCCAAGTCAATTTCTAAGAGATAAAGGAAAGAAGATATACATGGAAATTGGAGATAAAGGCAAGAAATATGAAAAGGGAAAAGATAAAGTTGCCAAATAAATCTGAATTCCAGCACCCACGACCACTAAAGGGCTTATATCTCAAGATTGGTTAGGAATTTGGAAGAAGGGTCTGACGCAAAGTTTAAGAGCTTTCTGAGACGATCAGCAGTTTCGACTATTGGAACACATCAAACGGATAAGTATTGAAGCAGTTATGACCAAAACAAAACAGGGGTTGATTATTACCTTTTCTATATTTTAGGGTTACGAATTTGAGTTGGGCTTGGAGTCCATTACTTGTCTTCTACTCCAAGAAAACGAATTGGGTCTTCTAAACACCTATAAATACACCCTTATATCCCTTGTAAATCATTCTTGCCTCCCATTAATTAGTCCTTAGGTTTATTATCATTAGGGTTATTGTAGAGAGCAAGATGAAATCTTTTATTCAATCTTTTATTCAATATTTTAGTTTATTTACTTCAGGTATGAACTAATTTTCCCATAGCTTGGGTGTTGCATTATGTATAATCTATGAATTCTATTTTCTTTCTATCTAAGTTTCTTTGGGAATTATATGTTTCAGTTTGATGTTAGTTGCTTACCCATATATTTGTTTATGTGTTTTGAATTATTGTCTGTCCTAAACCTGATCACTTTAGGCTTTCTTAATAGTAGTTAGATGGTCGCCCGGAAGGGGTGTCTAATTATTGAAACACCACATAACGTCTAGTGTCCGATATTGGTCCTAACAACACCGATTCTAACTAGATAGTCGTTAGGGTTTGTTTTAATCACCATATCACCAATTCAAAAAATTGTATTGCTTAGGGCCTTGGTAGCGCTTGATAACCCTAAGTTTAGACTGCCTCGTGGTTGTGCCGTAGCCCCCTTAGTCGCTCTCAAGGTCCAAGGTATGGGAATTTAGAATCCTGACTAAGTATTTAAGAGCTAATTATCTCCCTTATTAACTAGAATTTGATAAAAAGTATTAGAAGGATTAGTGCATACTAGCAAAACCTAAGCTATATCTCTCATCTCACATTTCTTCGTATTTATTTTATTGTCTTTTATTTTCATTAGTTTAATTAATCATCTCTCAATCAATCTTATTTATTTTTTGTCTTTTAATTAATTACTTGCTACTCGTAACTATTTGGTCATTCGTATAACACGTTAAGTCCCTGAGAACGAATTCAACTTATCATTAAAACTTGCATACGTCCTGTTATACTTGCAGTACTGTGCTAGTCTAAGGTGAATTGTGCATCGTTTATATATATTTTATTATATTATTTTATCACACCCTAGGAAACACCACCATGTTGTCGAAGTATTTATACTACCATGAGCTGAGATATTTGAATCTAAACCAGTAGTGGAGAAATTCAGTTGTTCAAACCCAGCCCACACTGACGGGTCCAACTAAAAAAACTCCATTGTAGACTCGTAAACCTCTTCTTTCCAGTTTTATAGACACTAAACAGACTTGCTAGTGTTGTCTTCTGGTGATTAGGGAATTAACACCCCTCTTAATGCTATTAAAACCCTCTAATACAAAACCCTACAAAATCTGACATAACCGGCTGTTGTTGTCATATGGTGACCCCGGAGTATTTTCCTTCTTATCTATTATCCAGGCTCTCCGTTCCAACTCCTAAAGAAACTTCCCTACCCAATTTTTTGCTATCTTATGAAGCTTTCAGAATATTCACCCATCTGCTATTGTCAATACTTTTTACTATAAACCCCTAAACATCATTTAATGAAGCGTGATAAAAATTAACACTAAAGAAGAGAAGCGACTACCGCAAGTGTACGGGTCGTCCAAGTAACAAGTAGGTAAAACGGGTTAATCGTCTCTGCAAGGATCGCTAGATAAGACAGATGTGATTAAACGATAAGTAGAATTAATTGCAATGTGATATAAATAAAAGAATAAATAGATTTTTGTTTGGGGTTTTAAATTATAAAATAATCACAAGAATGTAAATAAAATTAAGATTAACAGAATGAAAATAAAATAAAGATTAAAAGAGTAAACGCAAACATGATAGGTATACTTGATCTCACTAGGGATTCACCTAATTTACGTAATTAATGGTTTATAAACACCTATAACTGGTAATTCTATATTAGTAGAGACTCTACTCTTTCCTAGCTCCCGTCAGGGTAGACTTAGAAACCATCCTACAGTATTACAGACCCCGTCAGGGCGACTATAAACTACGTTCAAATGAATATGAATATTATCCAATTGGCTACGCGGTTAGTTAGGCCCGTCAGATCAATGACAAACACCACACGTTTATCATATAGTTCAGTAATTAAACACTCCCCCTTCTAGATGATCACCGCCACTAGTGAATAGCCTAATTACTATGACCTATCTCCAATAAGCCATTTCATTGATAGTAGTTTGAGTACAAAATAATAAGCAATATAATATACCCAATTCAAATTAAATTAGAATCTAATCCCAAATAAAATACACTAATTAAATAAATTAGGGTTCACCCCATTACACAAGTATCAAGTATAAAAGTGTTTAGCTCATAATGAAATTAAATACTGAAAAGAGATTAATAAAATACATGTTTCCTAAAAACAGAAATAAACCCTAGATAGAGGAATTGATTTGAGCTGTTATTGAAGAAAGATGTTTCTCTAGCTTCTGCTCTTGTCTCTGTCTCTTACTCTCTTCAGAAATATGAAACATGTTGGCATATAGCCTCCCTTAATAGGTTGTTTTAATGTGACAAATCCTCTTGTGTTTAGTGTGCTAATTACTATTGTTATATACATTCTATCTTGCACTCTAATTCATCAAAAAGCTCATTCTTTATCTTTTAGATCAAAGCTTTATTGTTTTATCTTAAGAAACTAATTCTCATACTAATGCTTTTAACCTTATCTTTGTGTACATTGAGAATTAGCTTTAGTGATCAACTACAAAGTTTCTTAGAATGATGTTTCCAACAATTCTCGTGAAGAAGGTTTTCTGATCCGAGCATCGTAGTGAAAGATATACTCATTAAAAGGTGTTTTAGACCTTTGGCGCGGTACACCGGACCTTGGGTGCGGTACACCGCAGATGTGCGGACCAGGGCACGGAGCATGGCTAGCCCCGGACTAGAAAATGAGCATTAAGCGAAGCTTGGCGCGGTGCACCGCACCAACCCCGCGGTGCACCGCAGATTAGGGTTTCCTGCACAAAATGAAGACAAAAGCAATAGATCCGTTGGGGATATTAATATATCCGTTGGAGACAAGTCTTATGACCGTTGGGAGCATTTTGCAGCTATAAATTGAAGGTCTTTCAAGGCTACAATTACACCTTCAACCCATATACACTTAGGGGCTTAATTGCTATCATCCAAGAAGGTGTCAAGAGCTTCATAGTTCATATCCACTCAATTAAGGAGTTAATCCAAGGAGCTATCAAAGTTATTATCTACTCAAAGAGGAGTTTACAAGCTTATAGTCATATCTACTCTTTAGGAGATTATCTAGCAAAGTTGTTTGCACCCCTTTAAACACTTTGTATCTATCCTCTTAAGTCTAGGTCTTGTAATAGATAGATTAAGAGAGAATTCAAGTATAGGGAGTATACTTGGTATCCTTGTGTTGAGATAGCATAAGTGTTTGAGTATCGGGAGTATACTTGGTGTCCTTGTGTTGCGATAGCACAAGTGTTTGTCCTTCGTGTTATCGAAGAGGTTGTAAGGGTTATTGTGTTCTCGACCCGGTTAAGAGAGACACGGGAGCTTAGTGAAAAGCTTGAAATCCTAAGGAGGCTTCCTTAGGTAGTGGATGTAGGGAAACCGAACCACTATAAATCGCGTGTATCTTTCTATCCCTACTCTATTTACTTTCCGCACTTTATATGTTTGATAATATGCTAGCATGAATATTGTGATATTGATTATCTAGTTTATCTAACATATTGTCATCTAGAGTAGTAAGAGATTAGAAACTCGTTTTACTTGTATCACTTATATATCGAACCTCTTAGCTTATCCATTGTATGATCCCTTAGGAGTTTGATATATTAGTTGACTTAGAAGTTTCTTTCTTAAACTTATAATTGTCCAAAAGATTTTTAATTAGGCATTAATCTTATTAGTAATCCTATTCACCCCCCTCTAGGACTTTCAATTGGTATCAGAGCCTAACTCTACGTGAATAGCTTAACCGTTAGTAGAGTAAACGATTTGGAATTTAATCTTTTGGAAGTGTTGTTTTCTACACAACCTCCATTCTCTTTGTAGGTGATCGTTACTTAGCTTGGAGGAAACTAATGGAAGAATTAATATACGAAAGAATGCTCAAATCTCGAAAAAGGAAAATCCGGTGATTTCTTTTCTTTATCTCGTATATTATATTGCGTTTCCTCCTTATGGCTTGCGTTTTTAATTATGTTTTGGGTTGTGATTTGATTAGTTGTGTTTGTTGTTATCATGTTTTATCTTTGGATATTATCTTGTGATTCTTATCATTGTTTTAATGTTATTAGTGTTATTGCATCTAATTCTCATGAATGATGTTTTTGCACTTTAGCTCTTAGAATTTTGGTAATTGCATCTTAGTCCCCGAAATTTTCAAAATTGCACTTTGACCCCTCATAGTTTTAAATTCTCCAAAGTGTCATAGTTTGGACTTCATAATCTTTCACTTGTAAAATTTGCCATTTTAGTTCATATCTTTGAAAAATTGCTTTTTTAGTCCCTACTATGTGAAATTGCTTTTTAGTCCCTCAACGATTATATATTGCACTTTTTATTCTTACAAGTTTTTATATCTTTTTAAAAGTGCCTATTGATAGATAAAAGGGAAAAAGATCAAAGATATTAGTTTACACTTTCAAATCTTAATTCATCTTTGATCACAAATTTGCATTTTCATATGGGTGAGTTTTTAAAGAAATTGTTTTTCAAAAATATTTTTCCGATAATCGTTTGCATTTTCCATAGCATTTCAAAAATGTTTTATGCATAGTATTATGGGAATTCTATCCATTATTGGTCATTAACTCATTTGCATGAATTTGCTTTGCTTACTATCTTTATGATGTGCTTTATTATGTGCTTATATGGTTTATTCCATATTGTGCTAATATCTTGTATAACTTGACCTTTTCATGCTTAAAAATTGCTTTGTTTTTACATTGGGTCTTTTTGTACTTTTTAGAAAATATAGGGGTATTTGTAAAATTAACTGCTTTATGTGTTTTCAAGATTTCCATGTTGAATCTTTTCAAAACAAAAGCGTTTTTAGTTGTTTTTAAATATCTCTATACTATTGGGGAGTTTTTCTATAGGTTGAAAAATATTAATTTAAGATCCCTATAGTTTGAACAAATTGCATTTAGCTTTCTTATGCTTGAATTTTAGACCTTGGTCCCTATTGTCTTGAGAAAGTTTACTTAGGTCCTTGAAGGTTTTCAAAATTGCAATTAGTCCCTAAAAATTTGAAAAATGCATTTTGACCCCCATACTTTTCAAAGTTTAAAATTTTACCCATAGATTTCTTAAAATCGTTAATTCTTCTTATTGGGTGTTTTTAATCCTCATATTATCCTACTTGGTTATATTTGGATAATTGGTTTAGGATGCTATGTGTCTAACTTGGATTATTGGTTATGTTTGTTATATGTTAGATGCTTAATCTTTATGTTTCGGATATTATTTAAATGTGTTAATAGTGCTAACATTTTCCTTGATGATATAGGTACTATTGCATCATTCATCCTTGATCTTATTCTATATTGTTTTATAGTCCCTTTAGTGTGCTCATTTTGTCTTAGTTCTTCAAATGGTTGAAAATTGCATTTAGGTCCTTTGAAGTTTTTCAAAATTGCGTTTAGTCCCTAAACTTTTGGAAAATACATCTTGACCCTTTTGCTTTTCAAAAATGACAATTTACCCCATGATTTCTCAAAATTGATTCAAATATTCTTATTGGTAAAAAGGGGAGAAATTATTGGTCAAACTTTTCAAAATTGAAACAAACATTCTATGCATTTCGTGAGGGGGAGTTTTTAATAAATTATCTTTAAAAACTAAAATGCTTGGTAAATCGTTTGCACTAATCGTTTATCTTATAATTGCACTAATCGTTTGCGTTGTTAGATAGCTTATAAGATGAAAACCTATCGATCAAGAAGTTGGTAAAATGTCTCCATCCCTTATCTTTTCATGTTGATCTTTGTGCATCTCAAATTAAAATGTTTTAATTGCTCTAAACTCTTGGACTCCTTTTATCATTGTTTAAAATCTATTCACTTGAGTTCTTGCTCTTCTATGTTTAGTTGCTTGATATTATTTTTATTATCCCGTCTTTTTGATGAAGACAAAGGGGGAGAAATATGTGCACTAAAACTTTCCAAATTGCACTTTACAAAACTCACAAATGCATATCATTTTAATAAAAATACACTTTGACTTAATGCTTGTTGTGAGGGGGAGTTAGACTCCATATGTGCTTTATTCCTTAACATCTTGTATGCACATTGATAGGGGGAGCATAACTCCTTTAGAATTTAAACTTTCATATCATTCCTAAGGTGTTTTAGTGAAGGATTTGTCATCATCAAAAAGGGGGAGATTGTTGGCATATAGCCTCCCTTAATAGGTTGTTTTAATGTGACAAATCCTCTTGTGTTTAGTGTGCTAATTACTATTGTTATATACATTCTATCTTGCACTCTAATTCATCAAAAAGCTCATTCTTTATCTTTTAGATCAAAGCTTTATTGTTTTATCTTAAGAAACTAATTCTCATACTAATGCTTTTAACCTTATCTTTGTGTACATTGAGAATTAGCTTTAGTGATCAACTACAAAGTTTCTTAGAATGATGTTTCCAACAATTCTCGTGAAGAAGGTTTTCTGATCCGAGCATCGTAGTGAAAGATATACTCATTAAAAGGTGTTTTAGACCTTTGGCGCGGTACACCGGACCTTGGGTGCGGTACACCGCAGATGTGCGGACCAGGGCACGGAGCATGGCTAGCCCCGGACTAGAAAATGAGCATTAAGCGAAGCTTGGCGCGGTGCACCGCACCAACCCCGCGGTGCACCGCAGATTAGGGTTTCCTGCACAAAATGAAGACAAAAGCAATAGATCCGTTGGGGATATTAATATATCCGTTGGAGACAAGTCTTATGACCGTTGGGAGCATTTTGCAGCTATAAATTGAAGGTCTTTCAAGGCTACAATTACACCTTCAACCCATATACACTTAGGGGCTTAATTGCTATCATCCAAGAAGGTGTCAAGAGCTTCATAGTTCATATCCACTCAATTAAGGAGTTAATCCAAGGAGCTATCAAAGTTATTATCTACTCAAAGAGGAGTTTACAAGCTTATAGTCATATCTACTCTTTAGGAGATTATCTAGCAAAGTTGTTTGCACCCCTTTAAACACTTTGTATCTATCCTCTTAAGTCTAGGTCTTGTAATAGATAGATTAAGAGAGAATTCAAGTATAGGGAGTATACTTGGTATCCTTGTGTTGAGATAGCATAAGTGTTTGAGTATCGGGAGTATACTTGGTGTCCTTGTGTTGCGATAGCACAAGTGTTTGTCCTTCGTGTTATCGAAGAGGTTGTAAGGGTTATTGTGTTCTCGACCCGGTTAAGAGAGACACGGGAGCTTAGTGAAAAGCTTGAAATCCTAAGGAGGCTTCCTTAGGTAGTGGATGTAGGGAAACCGAACCACTATAAATCGCGTGTATCTTTCTATCCCTACTCTATTTACTTTCCGCACTTTATATGTTTGATAATATGCTAGCATGAATATTGTGATATTGATTATCTAGTTTATCTAACATATTGTCATCTAGAGTAGTAAGAGATTAGAAACTCGTTTTACTTGTATCACTTATATATCGAACCTCTTAGCTTATCCATTGTATGATCCCTTAGGAGTTTGATATATTAGTTGACTTAGAAGTTTCTTTCTTAAACTTATAATTGTCCAAAAGATTTTTAATTAGGCATTAATCTTATTAGTAATCCTATTCACCCCCCTCTAGGACTTTCAAAACAATAATAAGAGTTGTTGAGAGATACTGATTTCTGAGGCTTAGGAAGTGTTATATAGGTCTTAAATACGGGTCGGGCCCTTACTTAACTAAATTAAATGATAAAGGGGCCATGTCCATTTTCTTATTCCCGCAACTATTGAACACACTTTAGTAAAACAAGTTTAACTTTTGCACCGTAAGTCCAAATCACCTGAATGTACTTCTCAAATTTCGCTAACTCAGAGGTGCATCTTTTTTGTTTGAACCATCAGGTCTGAATCTGTACTGTTTGGGCTCGGGGAGACCTAAAAGTGACGACTTTCCAGTTTCGAATGCTCCTCCTCCCTCACTAAAGTGGTATCTTTCTCTCTTTTGACACTTCCTTTAGCTCTTGGACTTTAAAATCCACTTCTTCTCTTCATCATAATGCTTTCTAGCATCCATGTACCTAAGAACTTCACACTAAATAAGCAAATTAACGCACAAAAGCTCTAAAAGTAACAATAATACAAATCTGAAGGAAGAAAGTTTGATATAGCAAAATATGCTTACAAGTCAACTAACTAAGTCCGATTTCTACCTAAAATGATGTCTCCTAATGACATTTATTTATAACAAATAGGGAGACATCAGTGACCCTCCAGAATCTCCATATTTGCGCACTTCACTCCCATAATCCATACACGGTGAAATCTTTCTCCCATTCTTTAAACAACACACCTCATATGATTCTTACCCTCGGAAAATTCCAACATATATATGTTAGGACGTCTCCAATTCAACCCCATACCACGGACACTCATCGATCGAATATCTCATCTTATTATAAGATTAAAACTGGTTGGCAGCCTTCCATGAACCGCTCGTCGCATCGATATGCTTACCTTTTGGGGATATCGTAGACTCCAACTTTTTTCCCAATCCATACTTTTGAATACTGACTTAACAGAGTAGGTCCTTCTCACCTCATATATCCACACAAGATAGTCATAATTCACCCCAAGATGATCCACTTCAATTCCCACAATTTCAAGGAGTATCAAAGCCGGTATCGAAGCTTGAAACTCCCTTATTTTAATGACATATCTTGATTCAAATAATCCCCCAGCAAATGTTATCCAAACCCTCCTCTAAAAGCAACATTATAAAACCAATAGTGGCCTCGAACTTACCTACGTATCCATCCAAAAAGCCACACGTCTTCCGTTCATTACACACTGCTCTCTAGTCTTTTGTGATATAGTATAGATTTTAGATTATTTAATATATTAATTTATAAATTGATGAAAAAGTAAATAATAAAAGACATTATATGACTTATTAGCTCGTTTTGAATTTTATACATGTATTTAGAGATTCTTGAAATAATTTTGTTAAGTGTTAGATCCTATGTACAAAGAATGATACAAGACCCCAAGACAAATTTTAGAAGTCAAAAGGTCAAATTCAACCCGATTCAAGTCATAAAGAAACCAAAAATTGTTCCTAGATGGTCTGGCAATACAACAAAGTCAGCTTTACGGATGCACCATTATTAACTGGTGAGGTTTTTCGATCAGGGCCAGGCTACCCAAGATTGCCCTCCAATTTTAGAGTGCGTGAGAAGAAATGGCTTGTGAATCGAATTTGAGATGACACAGTTACACGGATTTTACCACGGTGACCCAAATATGTCTAGACTTGCTAAAAATGTTTTTTGGCCACATTTGACCCACTTTCCCAATAAAAAAATTTCTAACTTATTCTATTAGCTATGGAGGATCAAAGGAGTTATACATATCACTTTTGAATAGAAAAGAACGCCTAGGGAAGAGCAAGGAAGAACATCAATAACAACACCATATCATTTTCAACAATTATTAGTGTAATTATTCATATTTTCTGTTTTAAAATTCATTAGGTCACTTTTAACCCTTTTCTTTCCAATTTTTATTTTAGCTTGAAATGATGGGAATGACCCCTATTTTATGATTATGGTATTGTTTGTAGTATCTTGGGACAAATTTTTTTTAAATGGATTGATGAATATTTATGCTTTTCATATCCTTGTATTGTCTTTTGAATTCAATCACTTTTTCCATGTAGTTGCCATGTGTCAGTAGTTGGACTACACCCGAGAGGGGGGAGGGTTCAATTACAGAACTAGTTAATGAATGCTCGATTAGTTTAATACTGTGAGATCAAATTTAATCGGATAACTACAATAAATATTAAAGCTTAATCACTTAATATTAGGGTAGGGTCACTTAAGAGATACTTAATGCTAGATGGTCGGGAGAGACTTAAGTAGATATTATAATCTTGATTAGCATACTCTCTTTCTAATGCGCCCTTGAAGAACAAATGATTCCAAGTCATAATTAGAGGTGAACCCAAGTATCTCGAGACATCCTTTTAATATTTTCATAAACTTGTATCTTAATAAATTCTTAGTCATTTTCATTTACTCTAGTTGTTACATAAAACTTTACTTATTGCAATTTAGTCCCATTTCTAGTATTTGAATTATAAAAAATTTAAACCCCAAATCCTCCTTCCCAACTTATTTTATGTGGAGAACAAAATAATTTACTTATCACTTTATTAATTGGGACAAATCATACACTTGCAAAGAGTATTCCAAGAATGTGGTTTTTATATTACGATTTACGCCACGAGGGACACCAAGTTTTTGGTGCCGTTTTCAAGGATTGTTCAGTTAATTTGTGTTTTTATTAGTGTAGTCTGAGTTTAATTGTTAAATTTTACATTTTTCTCTTGTTTTTTCTTACATGTGCATGCTCTCAAACCCCGAGAGGTTGCGCTGACAACAAAGAAAATGAGAGAAACAAAATAGGGAACCAGAAGAAATGACGAGGAATGTAAATTCAAACGCCAACTTGGATGATAATGGAAATACGATCGACCTCAACCCCGGGGTATAAATACAATTACACCACTTAAACAAGTACCCTCAGAATATCAACCATCTCCTAAAACTAACTTGCAACAAGGAGCTGAAGGTGTCGCTAATGGTAACAATGGTGTTTCACCAAATGAAAATCATGTTAAGAGTTCAAGTCCAAGGAGGGAAATATCCATGGTTTATGCAACCACTGGTAGATGGTTTTCTATTACGACACAACCACTTTGGATCCTCCCACCTAATATCCAAACGAAAAGGTTCATACTGAAGGTTGGTATGCTTAACTAATTTACCAGCTATGGTAACTATAGTGGAGCCGCTCATAACTAATTTACCAGCTATGGTAACTATAATGGAGCCGCTCATGAAGATCCAGTCCATGGCGTACAAAATTTTATTTACATATGTGACACATATGTCACTCAAGGTGTCATAAGAGAGAAGATGTATATGTCATGTTCTCATTTTTCTTGGTTGGAGGAGAGAGTAAGTGGTTAAACCTTCAACCAGTTGAACTTATCACTCAGTGGGACCATCTCCAAACTGTATTTTTAGAAAGGTACTACCCTAATAGCATGAGGGTGAAGGCGTAAATGGACTTGGACACTTTCTAACAAGACCATGTTGAGTCTTTGGGTGCCGTTTGTACGAGGTTCTAAACGGGTTTGAAGAAGTTCCATCTCCATGAGTACAAGAAAGAGTTGCAACTTGAAATGTATCAAAGGGAAGAAGCTAAGTGGTCTAAGTGGAAGAGGTTTCATGATGGTACACTCCAACCAAGCATCAGTTATCATGTATTGAGTTTTCAAGAACGAGATGAGTTGGAAACCATCGAGATATGATCCATAATTCATCAAAATGTACATTGAGGTTAGACACTGACACAACTTTAAGGGTAAAAATCGCAAGCCTTCAAAACAAAATGACACAACTTACTATGAGTGTGAATCAAGGGAAGGAAGCTAAGGTACATGTTTTTCAAGATCCTAAAGGGTGTACTAGTTGTGGAATGAGTGATCACGTTCGGGAATAATTCCAAAATATTCTAGAGTTAGTGTTTTTCGTGGGTAATCATGGAAAATATCATTCAGGAGATCAATTTTATGAACAAGGAAATCGCAACAACTACCTGGGTTTTCAATGGTCGAATTTAAACGGGGTTGTGTACCAAGGTAACTCATACCAAGGAAATCCATACCAATTCCGTCTTCGAGAAATAATTTTCAACCACTACCTCAGAACCAATACCAATGTTGACAAGGATATAACAAACAAGCTCCACAAAAGCCTGTGTATAATTTATATACAAATAATCTTTCTCAAAGGGAGCTACATACTCATCGAGAAGAAGGTACGTGAAAAAACCTTGATTCAGTTTATGTCTATAAGAAGTGAGAAGTCGGTTTAGATCGATGAGACGTTGCACTCTCATATAACAACTTTGAAGATTCTTGAGCAACAAATATTACAAATTGCTAAAGCTTTGCAAGTCCGGCCCCAAGGTCAAATTCCGAGAAATTTCATAAACTTGGGAAGCAATAAAGTGTTTAAGGTGATTGAACTAATGAGTGGGAAACAAATTACGCCTCTTTTAGTGGCTGAGAAGGAGAGAGAGATGTCTCCAAATTGAAAAGAAGTCAAAGAGATAAAAAAAATGAGGTAAATGAGCCGGTAGTCGAAAATGAGAATTAGACAAGGTATCTGCGAAAAAAAAAAAGGATGTGACCGCTCCGCAAGAATATCGTCCACCTCTTCCGTACCCATCAAGAGTTTAAAAGGATAACAATGGCAAAAACTACAGTAAGTTTGTGGACATGGTTCAGAAGTTGCAAATTAACTTGTCGTTTGTAGAGGTCATCCAAGTATGTCGAATTACCTCAATTTCATGAAGGATGTACTCTCTAACAAACACATATATGAAGAAGTTGATATAGTAGGTTTTGTAGAAAAATGTAGTAAAATTTTCCAAAGCAAGTTTTTACCAAAGTTAAAAGATCCCATGAGTTTCAACATTCCTATCACCATCGATGAAGGATGGACATGTAAGGTGTTGTGCAACTTAGGTGCAAGTATCAATCTCATGTCGAAGTCATTATTTGTGAAATTGAACATTGAGAGAGCGAGGCCTACTACCGTGACCTTTAAAATGGTAGATAGTTCCATGACTCAACTTGAGGGTAAGATATATGATGTGCTAGTAAAGGCAAGTAATTTTATATTTATGTGTGAGATTATTATTCTTGATTACCTTGCAGGTAAGAATGGCCCTATCATCTTGGGGAGACCACTCTTAGCCACAGGCGCGTACACTGATTGATGTTGAGAATTGTTAATTAATCATGGGAGTACATGATATAGAGGTAAAATTCAATGTGTTTAAGGTGATGAAGTTTCCAAATCCACAGGATGATTGCTTTTGCATAGATATCATCAATCACATCATGCAAGAGGTAATTGATAAACCAAACTTTAATGGCATTTTGTAGACTGACTTGATCTTGATATGCCCGAGTTACATAAGGAGTTAGCCAAGGTTATGGCGGCTCCCAATTTTGAAAATGGAAACAGAGAACGAGAGGCTATGAACAAGTCCGAGGTTTAAATGATATTGAGCCAATGAAGAAGCCTACCATAGAATCTCCACCCAATTTGGAGGAGAAACCACTCCCTTTACATTTGAGGTATGCTTATTAAGGTACTAATAATACTTTACCTTTGATTGTCTTTGTTGAGTGATGTATCCTTTATTGTGATATATTGATTTAGTCACGAGACATCTTTTTAGGGTTATATTGTATTTATTGTAGGACTTATTCTCTATATTTTGATAGTTTCTCATTTCTTGTCTACTTTTGGAGAATTGTTACTTTTAGAGATATTTGTGCGTAATTTATGTGTTAAGTGTGCAAATATTAGGTACTTGGATGATATTAGATCCCAATAAGAGGATAAGAAGTCGTGAAAGTAAGGTCAAACCAAAGTCAATGAGTTAGAGGATGATTCAACCATTTTGGAAAGCGAGAGCATTTGCCGGCCAAACTTAAAAATTGATTTGTTAGTGTCACCACATGCAATTGATCAAGATTCGGGAGGATCCCTTTGGTTTCTAGATAGTACTTGGGGTCTGGAGAACGTATAAACGGTTTGTGTTTTGCAGCTGAATTAAAGAAGATATTAAAGTTGCATGTTGTGGTATGAACTAGTCCACTCTACATTGATATATATATATCAATGTTTATCATTAAATAGTTCTTGTACAGTCCTTAGTCAGTGAAAGAGTCCTATTTCAGTACCCATTCATTAGAAAAGATTAGAAGACAACTGGGAAGAAGAACACAACGACTAGGAAGGAGGTTGAGCAAGGGTTTTACACATTTCCATCAATATATCCTCTTTTATAATGTACTTCTTATCACTTTTTCATTCTTAGGTTAATTATGAATATGACTACCATTGTTTTCATGCTTTTCTTATAAACGAAACTCCCTTTAGCTTGATAAGCTTTTGTATGAACCTTATACTATGAATTAGGTATTATTTAGATTATATTTGGGATTATATTTGATTTAAACGAATTGAGGAATAATTGTAATGTTGTTTATAACTCTTGTGGTAATTGTATAACCCAATCGTATTGGCCATGCAATTGGATATGATAGTTATTTAACTATCGCTCGACGGGGGGTTGGATAGTAGATATAGGTTATAATAAACTCTAGTGTACGACAGTGATCTCGACGGGCTTGCCTAGCCGGATAATTATATAGGTTACTTTTTTTTGTAGTGTCGAGCTTTTTCTTAAAATAATCTCACTTGAGGACTCGAGTAATAATTAGGAAGCCTTCTAAGCTACCCTGACAAGAGTTAGAAGGAATTTAGAATCCCGATTAGCAAAACATACCATTTTTTCCCTTAAGATAAGAATTATCCCAAGTCATAACTAGTGATGAATAGTAGTGTCTCGAACTACCTTCTCATATTTGTACTTTACTCACTGTCTTTTATCTTAAGTACTTGTATAAACGCAAACCCAATATTATCATTTACATTCTTGTATATATCCTCAAAAAATATCTTAAACATAAACTGAATACACGAGCTTAACAAACTTAGTTTATGTGGATACGATAACTCTTTATACTTACTTTTATTACTTGTCAACGATTCTTAAACTTGCGGTTAGTAAGATATCTCGAGGTGTTGAATTAGTTAGGTTATTTGATCACACCTTGGGAGACAGAACTGAGTTGGAAAGTCCTCAAGAAGATAAGTTATTGTGTGTGCTTCGAGCCAACAAAGAGGTAACTAGGTGGACTATTGCGGACATCAAGGGAATTAGTCCAACCGTTTTTCAAACATAAGATCATTATTGAAGATGAGAGTTGATGTCTCATTTTATGTGATAGATTAATATAGTAACGAGAAATATTTGTTGGGTTATTTAGGACTTATTTGAGGGATTATTCTCTATATTTAGATATTTTATCATTTTTTGTCTAGTTTTGGTATTTGTTACTTTTAGAGCTATTTGTGCGTAACTTTTGTGTTAAGAGTGCAACTCTGAGATATTTTGATGACATGAGATTTCAAAATGATGATAAGAAGTTTATAAAGGAAGGTCAAACCCATGTCAAGGTCTTAAAGGACCAAAAATCCACTTTTGGAAAACAAGAGAATTTACTGACTAATTTAGAAATTGGTAAGATAGAGTTACCATGAGAAATTGAAAAGGATTATGATGGGCCCTTTGTTTTCTAGATAGTATTGGAGTCAGGAGCACGTGAAATTTGAGGAATTATAATTTGGAGTTAAGACAAAGAAGTTATTAAAGTTGCAGCTTCCGTGGCGCGAACTAATCCACTCCTCCTTGAAAACGTTTTTGGGATGACTTAGGTCATTGAAAAGGGGTCCACAGCACCTAAAACATAATTGGACCTTTATATATTAGTTTTATCCTTATAAAAGAGTTCCTATTCAGTCTGTAGTCATTATTAGTCATAATTGTTAGTTGGAGAGAAAGAAAACCGCTTGGAGGAGAAGAAATAGAAGTTATAGCCCTACTACACCATTCCACCACCACCATCAGGATAATTAGTATTAGATTCTTGTACTTTTACCATTTATTTTTATTGCTCTAAATATGAACTAATTCCCATTAGCTTGAGTTGTATTAGTGTATGAACCTTGATAGGAGGATTGATTGTTTTTAATGCGATTTGGGATACTTTTATTTAATTGAATTTGGTATTTATATTTTGTTGCATATGAATTGAGGTTATTAGTTGTTTATATTTTGACCAAATATAGGAAGTCCCTTACTGTCTAGACTATTACCCTAGCTGGGAAGGTTTAGGAACATACATAATTAATATTCATCTGGTGTGCATTATTGATCCTAACAGGCTTGACTAGCCCGATAATCATATAGGGTAAGTACTTTCTAACATCGAGCTTTTGTGTAGAACCATCTCACCCAAGTACTCTAGTAATTTATACAAAACTTTCTAAGCTACTAGATATCTCTCTTTTTGTGATGGATTAATCCACTCATGAGACATTAGTATGGGAGTCTATTGGGCCTAAGTGAGGGATTTTTCCTTAATTTTTGCTATATTATATTTTTCTCTCTCGTTTTGGCCATATTTCTATTTATAGAGATTTTGTACATTAATCGTGTGTTATGTGTGTATATTTTATTTACATGGTTGATACAAGGTTCCAAGATGAAGATAAGAAGTCAAAAAGACAATATAAACCCAAAACGGAGGCGAAATCTGAGCCTAGAGTCACTTTGGGAAGTTGGAGCGTTTGCCGGAGAAATCTTAACATCATATTGTTTCATTCACCACAGATTATGGGTAAGGGCTTTGGACCTAATTCTTTTTGATTCTGAAAGAGCTTAAGGTCAGTGTCGCGTAATTAGTGATGGAAGTCAATTCGTAGTTGAGATGAATAAGTTATGCCACTTGCTTCCACCGTGACTCAAACTTGTCCAACTTTAGCTAAAAACGAGTTGTGCCCTTCTAAATCTAGTCAAGTGAGCCAAAGGGGGCCTAAACGTTTTTTTATATTATATAAGTCTCTTAGAAGCTCCCATATCATATCCATCAACATACATTTCATTCTTTACAAGGGAGCATGAGCAGGAGAGAAAAATAGAAGGGTTTGTCTATAAACCCAACGATTCTTCCTCAACCATCCATCGAATCATCTCTTCCTTGAGAGTAACTATCATTTATTTTTTATTTTAATTATGATTTTGTCTTTTCTTTTTATTAGTTTTATTTCTTTTAGTATGAGCTAAACCTTCATTTCTTGAGGTTGCTTGTGTAAGAACTTATGCTTAGCTGATGTCTCATCATTTGTGATATATTTATGTTAAGATGAGACATCATTTTTAGTGATTTAGAAGTCTTTCTAATCGTTTTTCTAGAGAAATGTTACACTTTCCTATTTTGAGTCTCGATTTAGTAAATTATTATTTTTAGAGCATATTGGGTTTAATTATTTATTTAGTGTGAAGCTTTAAAGATAATTATGAAGATTAATTAGATTCCAAGTCAAAGACTAAGAGATATGGAAAGAAATAAGCATGGTAATTGGAGATAAGGAAAGAAAAGCTAAAATCATGGAAAATGAAAAGCTGCCTTAAATCTAAATTTCAGCATCTATGACCACAAATCAGCTTGTAACTCAAAATCGGTGTGGAATTTGGAGAAACGGTCAAGAGCAAAGTTGGGATCTTTCCGAGACGATGAATTTCGACTACTCATACGCAATGAGTATTGAAGCTGCTAGGACCAAAACAAAAATGGTCATGATTTCATGTTTTAGGGTTACGAATTTGAGTTGGGCTTGGAGTCCACTACTTACCTTCTTCTTCAAGAAAATGAATTAGGTCTTCTAAACACCTATAAATACACCCCTATATCACTTGTAAAATCATCCTTGCCTCGTAGTAATTAGTCCTTAAGGTTTTATTCATCAAAGTTATTGTAGAGAGCAAGATGATGTCTTTTATTATTTCCTTTAGTTTATTTCCTTCAGGTATGAACTAAACTTCCCATAGCTTGGGTTTTGCATCATGTATAAAATATGAATTCTAATTTCTTTCTATCTAAGTTTCTTTTGGAATTACATGTTTTAATCTGATATTAGCTGCTTACCTTTATATTTGTTTATGTGTTTTGATTTAATGAATGTTTTCCTTGCTAGTGCACGAGTATAGGATTACCTTAATAGTAGTTAGATGATCGCCTTTGCTGGGTGTCTAATTATTGAAACACCACATAACGTCTAGTGTCGATATTGGTCCTGACAACACTAATTCTAACTAGATAGTCATTAGGGTATAATTTAATCACTATCACCATGTATGGAAATTGATTGCTTAGGGCCCTAGTAGCGTAGGAAAACCCTATTTGAACCAGCCTCGTGGTGTGTCCGTAGCCCCCTTAGTCGCTCTCAAGGTCTAAGGTATGGGAATTTAGAATCCTGACTAAGAATCTAAGAGCTAATTATCTCCCTTATTAACTAGATTTGATAGAAAGAATTAGAAGGATTAATGCATACTAGCAAAACCTAAGCTATACATCTCATCTCATATTTCTTCGTATTTAATTTACTGTCTTTATTTTCCTTAGTTTAATTTAGTAATCTCGAATTATTCTCTCTTTATTTTCCTGTCTTTTAATTAATTGCTTCTTACTCGTTATTGCTACCCATTCGATTAACACACCAAGTCCCTGAGAACGAACTCAACTTATCATTAAAACTTGCATTCGTCCTGTAATACTTGCAGTACTGTGCCTGTCTAGGGTGAGAGTGTGTTGTTTTCTGACTTATTATTTATCTTATTTTATCACACCCTAGGCGACACCATTAGCTAGTTAGCTGCTTTATTTAATTTGGGACAATTGTTTAAGTGCTAAGGCTTCGTCTAGATCATCATCTAAGCTTGCTTCATTAAAGACTTCTTGTGTAATTTTTTCGATGACATCTATCTTTAAACATTCATCTTTCAAATCTGGAAATTTCATAGCCTTAAACACGTTGAATCGTACATGTTCGTCTTGGACGCTCACGGTCAATTCACCATTCTCAATATATACTAGTGTACGCCCCGTGGCTAAGAATGGTCTACCCAAGATGATGGGGACATTTTTATCCGCGTCGTAGTCAAGAATAATGAAATCACAAGGAAATATAAAAGTACCAGCTTTAACTAAAACATCTTCAATTTTACCTACTGGTTGGGAGAGGGAGCGATCCGCCATTTGTAATACCACAAAAGTGGGTACTACCTCTCCTATATTAAGCTTCTCGAATAGGGACTTCGGCATGAAATTGATACCTGCGCCTAAATCACATAATGCTTTCCTGGTCCAACTGTCTCCAATACCAATGGTAATCGTAAAACTCCCGGGTTCTTGTAGCTTCGGTGGTAACTTGTTTGACATATAGCACTAAACTCCTCTAGCAATCCAATTGTTTCCCCAGTTTCTAAACTTCGTTTGTTAGAAAGAATGTCCTTCATGAATTTCAGATATTTCGGCATTCTCTTGAGAGCTTCTACAAACGGAATATTAATATCTAGCTTGCTCACCATGTCAAGGAACTTCTTGAATTCTTTTTCATATTCCTTTTTCTTGACACGTGATGGGTATGGTGGAGGAGGGCGTGTATTAGTTTCCACTAAGCTTTTCTTCTTTTCTGGTGTCTTCTCTTGGACACTCTTTGGTTCAACTACCTCTTCGATCTTATCTTCTACTGTTTCTTCAACCACTTTTTCTGAAATAGCGGTTGGTTCTGGTTCTTTTCTATGCAGAGGTAATTGTTTTTCACTTCTCAATTCAACTGCATGACAAGCATCATCTTGAGGAGCAATAGTATCACTTGGGAGTTGCCCTTTTGGCTTGTTTTGTAATATACTCGCCATTTGTGATAGAGTATGCTCGAGATTTTTAATTACCTTTTGATGGGTTTGAAGTCTTTGCTGGCTCATCTTCATATTCTCTTCAACTAATTTCATCATCTCAGCCATACTTGAATCCAAACTCAAAGGTTGTTCTTGTTTTGCTTGTTGCATTGAATGTTGTGGTGGTTCTTGATAAGCTTTTTCATAAATTGGCGCTTCTTGTTATATGGGTTGTGGTGGATAATAGGATTGAGGTCGATTTTGATAATAAGTCTCTTGATTTCCGACCCAACTCCGATTCTGTGGGGGCTGATAATTTGCGTAACTTCCTTGAGGATGATAATAACCATTAGAATAATGGTTTCTTTGATGAGATATAAAGGAAGTTGCAGCTGGATTATTCATACTCTTTTCCCACACATGATTTCTTGCTCCACGACCAGGACATGAAGGTACAGTATGTACTAGATTAACCTGATTCACTTGGCCAACTTCTTTGGTCTCAAGAACTTTCTCCATAATATTTCCAGCTTCTACAGGATCTAATAATACGAAACCTTTGTTTCCTAACAAATATGCTCTTGCCTTGGACTCGTTATTGAGTCCTCCATAGAACATGGTTAAAGAATATTCTGGCGATGATATATGGAATGGACATCTCACCTTTTTCTAATTGAAACGTAACCATGCTTCACCAACACTTTCTCCGTCTTCTTGCATAAATTGTTCGAGCTCCAACATATCTTTTAATCTTCTACGAATCGAATAAAATCGGTCTAGGAATTTGGATTGAAGCTTGTCCCAATCTGGAATAACATCAGGGTGTTGGGTATCGTACCAATCGCTTGCACCTCTGTTAAAAAAGAATTGGAAAATGACGTAATACACCTGCTCCTTTGTAACGCCTTTTATGATATAAGCGCCACAAATCTGCATAAAATCTGAACATATCGGACCAGATCTTGTTGTGTAGCACCGCTAAATTGTCCATGACTCGCGAATTGCGCTATCATGCATGGACCTGGTCTAAACTTAGCGGCTTGGATTTCTGGAGTGCAGATTACTCGTGGTTGCACTCTGAATGAGATGGGAAGATCAAGTATCCTCGGGCTTGCCATCTGTAAAATCTTTAAAACAAAACTAAAAGTAAAAGCGTAAAACAGAACTAACTGAAATAAAAGCACTTAACTAAATGCACAAGGACTAACAATGTAGTCCCCGGCAGCGGCGCCACAAACTTGGTGTCGCCTAGGGCATGATAAAATAATATATAAAATAAACACAAATAAACACACTAGGCTGACACGGTTCTCCAAGTATACAGGACTTATGCAAGTTTTAATGATAAATAGAATTCCTTCCTCAGAGACTACGAAAGTTAGGAAGAACTTATGCAAATTAACAAGTGCAGATATGAAAGTTAGATTAGATAATACGCAGGAATAAAAGAAAAGAGATTTTTGTTTGATTTTGAGAAATAGAAAATTAAACTAATAAATCTAAAAGACAGAAAATTAAATAAGCAAATAACAATTAATATGAGAGTTTAGCTTGAGATATTATCAACTAATCCCCACACTAGTCTTGTTTATTCTAACATGAAAGGGTGAATCATGTAGTATCACAATAGTCAGGATTCTAAATTCCCATTCCTTATACCTTGAGAGCGACTAAGGGGGCTACGACACAACCACGAGGCAGTTTCAAATAAGGTTATCAAGCGCCACTAAGGCCCTAAGCAAACAATTCCTTCAATTGGTGATATGGTGATTAAAACATACCCTATTGACTATCTAGTTAGGATCGATGTTATCAGGACCAATACTGGACACTAGACGTTATGTGGTGTTTCAATAGTTAAACACCCCTTCAGGGCGACCATCTAAATACTATTAGGGTAATCCTATACTCGTGCACTAGCAAGGAAAACAGTCATTAAATCAAAACACATAAACAGAGAATAAAACATGAATTCAAATTAAAGACGAAGTATCCCAAAGCAGATAGAAAGAACTAGGGTTCATATATATATGCTAAATCTCAAGCTAAAATTATTTAGTTTATACTAATTAAAGAAAAGAAAGAAATTACAAATTTAAAGGTTGAAGAAGACATGATATGGTGTTCAGCCCCTTCCAGACTTCTCTTCTTGTGTTGTAAGCTTTCTCTTGGCTTAAGGTTTGCCAAGGATATATTTATTCTGATAAGAGGGTGTATTTATAGGGTATAGGGAACCCTTAAACGTTTTCTTGGAGTGGAAGACAAGTAACTTGGACTCTAGCCCAACTCAAATTCGAACCCCTAAAATATAGAAAAGGTAAGATTCCGGTGATGTTTTGTTTTGGCTGTAACTACTTCAACACTTATCTGTTTGACGCGTTCCAATAGTCGAAACTGATAGTGTCGGAAAGCTCTTTAACTTTGATTCATACCATTCTTCCGAATTCCTAACCAATCTTGAGTTATGATCACTTTTATGTTCGTAGCTGCTGGAATTCAGATTTATTTGGCAAATTTATCTTTTCCTTTTTCATATTTCTTTCCTTTATCTCCAATTTCTATGTATATACTCTTTCCCTTATCTCTTAGAGTTAACTTGACATCTAATTAATTACCATATATCTTTAACGCTTCACAATTAACAAACAATTAAACCCAATATGCTCTAAAAATAATAAATAATTAAATTAAGACACGAAATAGGAAAGTGTACTAAATCATGAGGAAACCGACATATAGCCTAATAAATACACCTAAAATGATGTCTCCAAATAATATTAAATCATCACAAATGGGGAGACATCAGTAGTATTATCATCACTTTTTTCATTATTAATTGTTATATTAGCCTCAAAATTTACAACATTAAATTTTTTGAATTCATCATGGGCTAAGTAAGAGTTCTTGATGGTAAGAAGGGGCATAATGTCCTTGTTTTCGAAGAGATTTTTATTTATGCTTTTCCAAATGGAACAGGCTATCCAGACTGTCAACTCAACTAAGTTCCTATCAAATTCATCCTTTAAATCACTATGACGCATAAGAAATTAAGCCATGAATCGAATCTGTGAGTAGAAGGGGAATTTGATACAAAAGAGATTGGAGATGCAAACCAGGTTGCTCTGGATCTTAGGCAGTTAAAAAAGATATGCTCAGTAGTTTATGTACATTCATCACAGAGCTTACAAAAAATATTCAGAGCACCTTTTCGTTTGAAAAGGGATTCTTGTGTAAGTAAGGAATTACTCGTGGCCTTTCAAAGAATTTTTTTATCTTGGGAGGTAGTTTAAGTTGCCACAAGGATTTCCAAAAATTATTACCATTTGAATATAAGTAGTTGGATTTAGAGCATTCATGGCTATATTTATATCATTATATATCACATTATTGTAATAACTTTTGAAGTTAGACACCTGTAGTTGATTTCTTCCAAACTATATTATCCTTTGTTTTGTTTATAGGAATATTAAGTTGTAGAATTTCAGAGGCAGTATCATTATCAAAATTAAGTTGCACAAGGCTGGTATTCCATTTATTATTAGTGCCATGTATAAGATCAGATACATTTTTGAGGTAGAGTTATGAATGTTTTGAATGGACTATTTTTAGTTCAACCAATGAGAATTCCAAACATTCACATTAAAACCATCACCAATAGCCCATTTCAAGTCATTTTTGAAACTATCTCTTCATGTAATAAGAGATTTAAAGCACCAAGAGGCATTATTGGTTACAGAAGCATTCAAGATTTCAGTATTATGAAAGTAGATTTCCTTAAGTACTTTATAAGTTAGGGAAGTTTTATTAAGATTTAATTTACAGGCTGTAGAAGTAATAAGTGACAAATTTAGTGTGCAAAAATTCTTAAGGCCCATGCCACTTTCAATTTTTGGAAGTTCAAGGCTTTTCCAGTCCTTCCAATGAATTTTCTTTTGTCCTTTATTTCCCCACCAAAAAGAGGCCACAAGGCTACTAATCATTTCACATGTGGTAGTAGGGATGATAAATAGAGACATAGTATACATATGTATTGCTTGAATTACAACTTATATAAGAGTTTCTTTACCACCTGATGAAAGTAGTTTTGTATTCCAATGATTTAATTTCTGTATTACTCTATCAATCATCCATTCTAGGGACTTTATTTTAGATCTACCCCAATCAGAGGGTAAACCAAGATATTTCCCCAGGTCAGGTAAGTGATTCATTATAATTTGATGAGTAAAAAGAAGAAATAAAAATTTGTGGGAGTATATTTGCTATAAATTACCCCACATTTGTTAAGATTAATATTTTGCCCAGAGGCATAAGTATATTTATGAATTACATTAAGAAACTGATCAAAGTCTTCATTATTATATTTTAAGAAAAATAAGTTGTCATCAGCAAATAAAATATGGGAGATTCTTGGGCAATTTTTGGATAATTTTATTCCTTGGATAATATTATTCTCAACCTTATATTTCATAAGTGTCCTAAGAGCTTGTGTGACTATACAGAAGAGAAAGGGGGAGAGTGGGTCCCCTTGCCTTAGGTCCCTAGTAGGGTTTTGAAGGCCAACTGGTGTTCCATTAATAAGAACATGATAAGAAACGAATGAAATGAATTCATAAATAATTTTTAAGAGTTTATTTGAGAATACCATTTTTTCCATCATATCAATGAGGAAATTCCATTCAACGTTTCCAAAAGCTTTTGAAATATCAACTTTCATAGCAGCTGTATAATTTTTTGATTGCCTAGATTTTTAAGGTAGGTTATAGCGTCATGAGCCACAATAATATTTTCATGTATAAATCTACCAGAAACAAAGGTTGTCCGATCTTATAAGATAATAGAGCTCATAAAAGGTTGAAGTCTAGCCACAAAGATGCCAACAATTATTTTGTAAATAAAATTTGGGCAACTAATTGGCTGAAATGACTTATAGAAGCAGGGCCTTCAATTTTTGGGATAAGGGTAATATAAGTTCCATTTATGGGTGTAAGGGAGCTTTGATTATATAAGAGATCAGTAATAACACGCATAAGGTCTAGTTTTTTAGTGTGCCAATGGTGCTTCAGAAAGAAATCGGAATATCGATCTGGTCCAGGAACTTTATTGCTTCCTAAGGACCAACCAAATTTCTTTATTTCACCAATAATAACTGGTTTTCAAGATAGGTGTTCATATTACTTGTAACAACAAGTTTTATTTTTTCTAAAATACTAGAATAGTTTTGTTATCCCATTGTAGTAAAGATAGAGTTGAAATGAGATGTCATGATATTTTTAATATCAGAAGGGTCAGAGGGCCATTGACCATTATTATTCATAAGAGATAAAATTTTATTAAGCTTTCTTATGGTTTTTGTAGAAACATGGTAAAAACTTGTGTTTTTATCACCAAATTTTAACCATTGGATTCTGCTTTTAGTTTTCCAGTATTCCTATTTCTTGTTCCATAAGCTCTCAATTTCATAGTTAATTTGATTAACTTTATCATAATTTTCAAGAACTTATTATTAAGAAGTTCCAATCTTTTTCATAAGAGATTTTATGTTTGCTCTATTGTTTATTCTTTGTTTTTTTTGGCCCACATAGTGATAGCAAAAGAGCTAGAATTAAGCTTTTTACCAAATCTTAATATGCATTTCCCTATATAATTTAGGTGTATAGACCATTGTTCTTTAATGATGTTATTAACCTCATCATCAGTATTCCAGTATTTCCTGAAATAGAATCTAGGGATCTTTTTGCAGTTTTTTTTATCAAAATTAAGAATAAGGGGACTATGGTCAGATCCTAAAGCAATAAGTACAGTAATCCAAGCATTAAGATAAAGAAGATCCCAATGATTATTAGATAAACATCTATCTAATTTCTTTTTAATCAGGGTATTTCCAGCTCTTTTATTACTCTATGAATAAAAGCATCATTTATAGGTAATATCGTGGCACTGATTATCATTCATAAAAGTAATAAGTTTAGAAGTATCACCACGGGTAAAAGCAAGACCACCTAATTTTTCATTTGGGGATTTTATCATGTTAAAATCGCCAATTATGTTCCATGGGGCATTTTTTTAAAGACTTTTTCCAATGCCAGTAATTTCGGCAAGAATAGTGTCTTTTATAATATCCTTAGGGTGGATATAAACGTAAGTTGTATAAAAAGCATAAATATCACCATCAACATTATCAATGAACGTATTACTGGGATTTTTTCTCAACTGAAATGTTATAAGAAGGATCATTTAGAACTAATAAGCCGCCAGCTTTACCCAAGGGTTCCACGGTGGCAAAATTGTTCATGTTTAAGGAAAGGGAAAATGGCATCAATAATTGCAATTTTATTCATAGTTTCGGCCAAGAAAATTACCTTAGGATGATGGAACCAGACAACATTCTTGATTGTTATAACCGTCAAGGGGGTACCAATCTCTTGACAGTTCCAATACATGTATGTCATATACCCGCTTGGGTTTGTTGAAGGTCAAACCCGCAAGCCTTTGTTGTTTCATCAAGATAAGTTGATTTGTTAATCGTTGATTCGATCATTTGCTCATCATTCTTCTGTTCTATTTGTGTAATAACAAGTTTTGGGTTTCAGATAATGCCTATCCCCGAGCCCATAAAATATCATCTTCCGCAGTAGTTTTTTATGTGGAGAATTCGCATGTGAATAGTTTGTTAAATTGTGGTTTATAATCCCCCATTCTATGTTTGGTATTTCAGAAGAATCATTATGAATTGAGATTAAAAAGAGGTATTGAGATTTTGGGGTTAATCGGTTTGATGGTATGGTTTGGTGAGATAGTCCGATCAGATGGGGTTGAATCATTATCAGCAAGAGGTTCGGTGGATGAATTATGGAAGATAATGGGCTCTTGATTGAAGTTAATAGGTGAGTAATGTTTTTCTGTTATGGTTGTGGGTTTCTCAAGAGAACCGGAGATAATAGTGTTTGGGCTAGAGTTTGAGAATGGGCTAGTTGTATATTGGGTGGTGTAATAAAAATATTGTTTTTGCTTCCTTAATAATGTCGGTCAATTTTTTAACAGACCCATTCTATGTAATAGGGTTTAAAAAAGCTTCCTCTGACTTCAAAATTCTTATACCAGTAAGAGTCAGAGTTGAATGATTCTTGTCAGAGGAAGGGTTCATCTTTCGTGAAAGCTTTCTATCGGGCATTAATGGCTGCATTACTGGTCTCTAAGCCTCGAAAACAGGTAAGAGCGTACTTTATGAATTCAAATTTCTTACCAAGTTGGGTTGTGGTTCATCGAGTTGAGTCATTCCTTGTTTGTTTATTTTCATATTCCTCATTGGATTGAAATAAGGCTTCTTTGATTCTTGAGTATTTGTAAATTTTGGCTCGAATCCATTGATGGACTTTGTAATTGTATGCTTCAATTTGTGTTTGTTTTTGCAGTTTGCCTCTTCGTGATTAAGGAGGACACATGCAAGACAGAGGTTACACAACTTTTTCAAATTTTAACTGACCTTTGACTGAATAACCTTCTCCAAGATAGATAGCATAACTTCCATTGACTGGCTTGAAGATATCCCAATCGATTCGAGCCCTAACTACACTTAAGTCTTTGAAAGTTTTAACTGGTGGTAAAGAAATGCTTTCAACTTTGCCTAGTTGTTTTGTAATTTTTCTAGTATTATCAACAAATAAGGTTGTTGTAAGTTGGGCATCCGTTAAACCTTTTACTGAATCCCATTTTTGTAGAAGAACATGCTTTCCAATGACGTTCCATGGTCTATTTTTCCATACCAGTTCAAGATCTTCAGGTTTTTTAAAAGTGATTATACAGGTATTAAAACCCTATTTTTTCTTTGTGACATTTTCCAGAGATACCCCAAGAGTTATTGATGTTTATTTGCAGGTAGTTGAAACTAACAACTTCATTGCTAATGATTTTAGCATAAAGTTTTAGACCCTCAAACTGTGCGCAAACAGAATTTGGATCAGCAGTTAATATGAAAGCTTCATCCTTGTTTTTTTAGTAGCTTCTTGTATAGAATTCCATAGCAATAAAAGTAAAGAAGTTTTAGTAGGTATAAATTTAAGATAACAAGTTGTAATAAATGCGAATTAGAAATGGTAGCCGAAAGTTTTTAGAATATAAAGGTAAATGAGATCTTAAAAAAAAACAAGATATATTAAGATGGATATAGTGTAGTTTTGCGATTTGGATAAATATAAAGGTGAATGAGATGTTGTATATTTGTGATTTTAGTGTTGATGGTGGTAGAGAGTGGGCGGAGACGGTGGTGGAAGGTGTTATGAAAATTCAACTCACCTGTTATAGGGAAATGTTCCTGAGAGGTTTTTTTTGGACATAAGCTATATATATGGTGTTCTTGTAACCGTGCAGACAAGAAGTCGATCTCTTTATTTCTTCAGCCTTTAAAATGAGTAAAGCAAGAGGTACATGGTTCGAATCCCCTCCTTGAACATGGGTAACCTAGTTTTGATTAACTGGGAATTTGCATGGAGAGTCGTGTATATTTTCCATAGGATTAGTCGTAGTGCGCGAAAACTGGCCTGGATATTCATGTTAAAAAAACGATCTCTCACATCACCATGCTAATGTTTATTATATTTTATTCTAGGATTTGGTATTTGATAAAAATGATAGGTTACGTGGTTAGGGTGTATTGACGGAGGAACAATTGTAGCACCAAGTCATAGAAGAAGGTATAAAGTAAAGATAATAGAGGTAAATAAGTTCTTAGAATAAGTTCATAATTAGAATAGTCACTTAACTTTGTATTAGGGTTGTTTTCACTTTTCAGTAAGCTTATTAGCTAATTTTATGTATATTATACTATAAAGATTATGCCTCATAAATAAGTTGTTGTATCCAATATTTAAGTTTATTTATCCCGTTAGTTTGCTAAAGAAAAGGTAAGCTTCCTTTATCAAGAACTAAAAATTGACCAACATAAAATACAATATCAAGAACTAAATTGATAAAACCAAACTAAATCAAAATAAAGGTCAAACTAAATAATTATGTTATTAAGTAGTATTTGTTAACATTCTTCTCGTATGGAATTCAAATTGCATCGAAGTAGCTATCAAATTTATCATTTATATAAAACTCTAGAGAATTAATTTGTTGGGGGATTCTTCCATACATTAATCTTTTTTTTTATTTAATTAGTAAAACCCAAAAATACCCTTTTTACCTATCTTATCATAAAGTGAATGTTTGTTATTAGAAAATCTATATGAAATAAGAAAGTTAGCTACCTACACCTATATAGTAGGCTTTACTTTCTCAAATCATGTCAATTAACTTTTATTTTTATTTTTTTGGACGGACGATATTTTGTATTAGGTTTTTTTTTTTTTTTTCATATATCTTAATTTCTTTTTATATGAACACTTTATTTTATACTAATCTTTACTTATTATTTATAAAACAAACTCTTTACTTAATTTAATTCACACAGATAAAAATAAAAAAATTCTAGTTAAGCAAATTAAGAGTAAATAATAAAAACTTGTTAGAAAAAAATAGTAATTATAATTCCATTACAATTTACTTTTCATATTATTAAATTTAAATATTTAATAACAAATACTTATATACATTTAAATACGCAAAATAACAAATACTTATATACTTTATAAATGCACTATGCATATTTTAGTTTTTTTTTTAGTTATATTCTATACATGCCTTTAAAAATAACATGTAATAATAAATCAAAATAGAGATTTGTGTATCCTAACTAGTTAGCGGTAATTGTAGACGAAGATGGCTCTGGTCGGAACTAGATAATGCCGGAGGTGGTGGTAGCAGGTGGCGGTCGCCTAATTTTAAAATAAAAAATAATATATTATCCATGATGTGTATCTTGAGTGGTTCAGTCATATTGTTTTTCTTTACTGACTTTTTTTCTCTTTCTTAGATGATTGGATTATACTAGATACAAATCATGGATGATATTTGGGCGATCACATTTTGGGTGATATCTAGATTACTTTTTTTTAATTTATATAATCAAATTCATTTTTCATTTTTTTTTCTACTTAAATTTATTTATATAATCAAAGAAGATTTTTTTTTTAATTAGTTCTATAATTTTGTGTATCATACGAATAAATAAATCTATTTTTGTGTATTCTAATGTTACATAAAATTAAATATCGAAAAAAAAAACAAAAAAAATCAAAAAAATCCATAGATCTAGATTTAACTTACTATATTAAATAGACAAATGTTTTTCTTAACGTGTAACTAAATATAAAGTAAAACCTCTTTTTTATTAATTAGGATTAAAATATCTGAATTTATTATTAAATTAGTATTATCCTAATTTTAAAATTAATTGAATATATTTTGTTTTGTTTTATTTTGTTTTTACCATATTTTTGAATTATTTTTTATTTCAATTATAAAATTTTAAATTTAGAAAAAGTATAGTTTAAACTTGCAATATTTTATTATGCATTACCATAAAATAATTATATACAAAGTTTATATTATATATATATTTTTTTGGGCGGCATATTATATATTATAGTATATATTATTTTATAATTTTAAAATACTAAAGGGTAGGGTAGTAAATGAAGTTAGAATAATATATAAATAAAAGAAAAAGAAATTTTTTTTGCCAGACGTCTCTTTTTGATTGAATCTTTGTCAAATCAACTTTCTTATAATACACCTCTTTACCGTATGGAAGAATTTTCCTAATTTGTTGGTAACGGGCAGGTGACAACTACTAACTACTAAGGACTGTTCTGACGTGGAAAGGAAGGACATAGTGGGTACTATTTGGTCCCCTTCTTCCCAACGCCCATGAAGAAATAGCTTAACTGATTTAATTACGTATGTCTCGATAGTATTTATGAAGTACCGGATTCCATTTTAAAATAATTAATAGTTAAACAATTGTAAATTATATATCCGGAAACGTCATTACAAATTGTTATCCTAACAAATTACTAAGTATGTTTTCAAACCTATCATAAATTGTAAGGTAAGCTCTCGTATAGCCTTTTAACTATCTCCAAAGTGCATAAACCGTGCCTCAATCTTACGTTTTACCCTTTTTGGTTCCTGATGAACCCATTTGTGACACCGTTAGCCTTTTTTTCATTTTTCTGTCTGTTGACCGTTAATCAATGCCACTTGATATCATGTCACCGCCACCTCAGCGCCACCTCACCGTCAACCGTCTTCGTCATCATCGTCCCTAACTTCTAAAAAAAAAATCCTTTGAATGTTTGAATGCTTCAAACCTTCAACAATGGAGGAAAAAAACATTCTCTTACTATTCTCTCCATTCGCTTAACGCCACAAATAGAAACGCCGAAATGTCGCGGATTCAAACTCAAATTCAATTCGCCCACCGCCTCATCCACCGTGCAACCACCACCATCTACTTCCAGCGCTGTTGCTTGTTGTGAAGGCATTAAATCAAGCGCTTTCTCTTCCGGCAATAAATCATTCGCCGAGTAATTCGAAATCAAGCTGTATACATATTTGGAGACGAGTTGTATATTTTATCGCCGACAATACTGGTGATGAATTCGAAGACAAAACTTGTTATTCACCTGAATTGGTAGGAGATACACCAATTCACGTTATGTATATATTGAATATATTAATTTGTTTGATTATATTCTAAAAGCATACATAATGACTTAAAATTGGATCATTTTCGACATTTTCTAATTCCTCTGTGTATGCGTATCTTCAGGTGAGACCTATCTATAGATCTGATAATGGGAGGTGCCTTAAGTATAAGTGAATCTCCTAAAGCATGGGAACCAGAGACAAAGCTGGAGGCAAAGATTATCGAAGCAATGCAGAGAAGAGAAACCGAAGGAAGTTCAATAAAGTCTTTCAACAGAATAATCTTAAAGTTCCCGAAAATTGATCAAGGCTTAAGAAAATGCAAAAGTATATTTGAACAATTTGGTAGGTACACCTAAACAATTATTTTGTAATAATCTGGTGTTATTTTTGTTTGATATATCTAGAATTATTTTCAGATTCAGATAAAAGTGGTGCAATAGATCCTCAAGAGCTACAAAATTGCTTCTCAAAGCTTGAGATTGAGTTTAGTGATGAAGAGATGAATGATCTGTTTGAAGCATGTGATATCAATGAAGATAAGGGAATGAGCTTTAATGAACTCATGGTTCTTCTTTTCCTTGTTTATCTACTTAAGGACGATCCTTCTGATCCACTACATGCTGTATCCAAGCTATATGATCTATTTTTTCATTTTTACTATATATATGGTTTTATTTATATATTTGTATTTCTTGACGTTAGTAGAAATCAAGAATGGGTTTGCCGGAACTCGAGGGAACATTCGAAACATTAGTTGATTCATTAGTTATGTTTTAGATGGAGAAGGAGAAGAAGGTGTAGTGAATGGAGAGAAGGTAGTAAGAGAATGTTTTTTTGATTTTTCCTCCATAGTTGAAGGTTTGAAGCATTCAAACATTCAAGGGACGATGATGACGAAGACTGTTGGTGGTGAGGTGGTGCTAAGGTGGCGGTGACATGGTGCCATATGGCGTTGACTAACGGTCAACTGACAGAAAAATGGAAAAAGGGCTAACGGTGTCAAAAAATGGGTTCATCAGGGGACTAAAAGGGTAAAACGTAAGATCGGAGCGGTTCGTGCACTTTGGAGAAAGTTAGAGGGCCATACGAGGGCTTTACCCTAAATTTTATTATAAATATTGATAATGAAACCAACATTAAAGAACAATTCAAATCAAAAAGTTGTTTGTGGATTCATAGATCAAGAAGAAGGGGAATGTACTTATAGCAAAAAATTCAAAGTGAAGCTGGGAAAAAATGTTTTTAGATTCAAACCCAAACCATATGAGCAAAAAATTTCATCTTCAAAGCGACACGACAAGAAAAAATGGAAACAAAAGTTTCATTTTAGATAAATCAACAACTTGGGACTGACTCTACCACCGATCTACCAAGTCAACCCATGGATATTCAAGAAACTGGTCAAGCAAATTTAAAAATTGATCTGACAAATTTAGTGGTTTTTTATTCTCAAATGACTCTAGTTTGATTTAATTCCTTTCGATAACCGTCTTTTGTCTAAAGACCCTTGCATGAGGACTATATTCCTTTGCTACTTCTTTCCTCGGCTAATGTAAGAAAATCATATGTTTTATAGTCCCTGCCTGGCCCACATACCACGTCCATCTATAACCCTGACCTTTGATAAGATAAAGTTGCTCGCCCTATGGACCACAACTTAAAATGATACTTCTATTAATGGTGATAGGACAGAGCAAAGCAATTTAAGCAAAATAACTATTAAGAAGGACAAATCTTCAAAAAATATTGAGTAGTTTTCGAGAAAATCTAGTTGACTTTAATATCTGAGTGTGTCCGAGTTGCATTTGATGTCGACTTTATCTCCTACAACGTCATTACAAACTGTTATCCTAACAAATTACTGAGTATGTTTTCAAACCTATCATAAACTGTTTTATAAATATTGATAATGAAAACAACTTTAAAGAACAATTCAAATACAAAAAGTTTTGCAATTTTTGTTTTGTTTGTGGATTCATAAATCAAGAAGAAGGGGAATGTACTTATAGCAAAAAATTCAAAGTGAAGCTGGGAAAAAATGTTTTTAGATTCAACCCAAACCATATGAGCAAAATATTTCATCCCTCACCCATACATCGAAAAAAAAAAAAAAAAATTTCATCCCTAAAGCAACACGACAAGAAAAAATGGAAACAAAAGTTTCATTTTAGATAAATCAACATCTCGGGATTGACTCAACCACCAATCCACCAAGTCAACCCATGGATATTCAAGAAACTGGTCAAATAAATTCAAAAATTGATCTGACAAATTTAATGGTTTTTAATTCTCAAATGGCTCTAGTTTGAGTTAATTCCTCTCGTTAACAGTCTTTTGTCTGAAGACCCTTGCACAAGGACTATATTCCTTTGCTATTTCTTTCCTCGGTAATGGAAGAAAATCATATGTTTTATAGTCCCTGTCTAGCCCACATACCACGTCCATCTGTGCCCTGACCCTTAATCAGATAAAGCTGCTTTCCCTATGGCCCACAACTCAAAATGAGACTCCTATTAATGGTGATAGGACAGAGCAAAGCAATTTAGGCAAAATAACTATCAAGAAGAACAAATCTTCAAAAAAATATTGAGTAGTTTTCGTGGAAATCTAATTGACTTTAATATCTGAGTGTGTCCGAGTTGCATTTGATGTCGACTTTATCTCCTACAACCACACTCGTATAGGGCCACCGTTGACGCTCAATTCAATATATGCAGATATAGAAATCGAGTGATAACTAAATAGAAGTGTATTCTAACGATATGTTGAGGGTATCTATAGGAGTTCATGGAGTATTATACCTTTCTTGTCCATCTTTTTGTTATGCCATACAGAGTAAAATGATCGAGGACATCACCCTCCTCGATCCTTCAAGTTTTATTAGATAATTTTTCTATTCCTTTCATGAATGTCTTAGGTGGTATCCACTTAAGATACAACTTTGAATCTTGTGTTTGTCAATATTATAGAATGATTATAAAATTTATGAGACATATAACCCAAATCAAATTATTTTTGTTATGTATTAAAAAAATTTAAAACTAAATAAATCCAAAGTAAATTCTCTTAGAACAGCAGGTTCTAAGAATGTTCAGAGTAGTTCTTTCTACTCTGATAACCTTGAACTAGTTCAAGGAATTAACGGAAAGGGAAGGCTACATTGGAGCCTAAACCCTATTGTGGATGAAATTAAAGGATGGCTTAATAAATTTCCGACGTGGAAGGTCTCATACGTGAATCGACAATATAATTCAATTGCGGATGCGATTGCGAAATGCATTAGAAGAAACATTGACATATCTCAATGGAAGGACTTCTCTATAATTGCTTCTACTTCTTTCTTTAGCAAATATTGTAATATGTAATAGTGGGTTTATTTTCAATGACAAAAAAAAAAAAAAAAAAACTTGGTTTGCCCCGCCGTTTTTTGGTACCATGCCATCCCACGTTTTCTTGTTTTTTTTTGGACGAAGGGTAAATTACATTTGGAGTCTTTCTAGCTCATTTCCATCCTTGAGAAGTCTTTCATGATTGAGGTTGGCTTTGTCTCTGTCGTGGCTTTTAGCAAAAGTATTGGCTTAGCCGTTCCTCTTACGCGTCTTGTAAGACATCGAGTCGAATTCTTCTGCATTGTTCCCATTTACGAGGTATCTATTCAAGAGTTTTATGATAAATATAAAAAACCATATGATTTATTTTATCGTAAAACATTTATAAAACCTTAAGCTAATATTATTTGGAACTCGAGTGTGTCTTCTAAGCATGTTATTATTGTGTGAATAACATTGAGAGAGTGACTTAAAACAAAGAATCGAATGATTTATATGGAGTTAGATCCGCTTTGTGAATTGTGTAGGGAAGATTTCGAGTCGAATAATCATCTTTTTTTATTATTCATACACAAGGTCAATTTGGGATGACATTAGATCATGACTTGGATTAAATAAAGAGATGAATACGTTTCTTAGTGATTTGAAATGGCTTAAAAAGCTAAAAGTTATAGAAAATTGGAGGAGAAAGACATAGAAAATTGTATTTGGAGCAACCGTTTGCATCTGGAAAGCGGGTAATCACTTACCTATGAGAGGTGATTCTATGATATGAGAAACAGTTACCAAGGAGATTAATGATGTGTATATTCCATATTATTTTCCTTGTTCTCTCGTCATTCTTTTATAGATGAGAGTGGGAAAATAGTTTATATTAGTTTAGTATGAGTTAGTTGTATTTTGCTTTCTTGTTTCTACTTTAAACTTTCGGGCCTAGGTAGGTAACGCCTTTGTATAGTATAAAGTCTTTTTTAATAAAACCGTTTACCCAACTCAAAAAAAAAAAAAAAAATAGTGAAACCAAACCTTTTAAGATTTTGAACAAAAGAAAGAATACGAGACCTTTATTATATAAAAATTGTTGCATGTCTAGTGGGTAGTGGGTAGTGGGGAATGACTTGAAAACACTTTAAAGCGCATGTACTACATTACCAGGTGAATCGTGGTACAATAAGCAACGTGAACTAAAACACCTTTTCCTATTTTAAGGGGTGTGCCGGTGTGCATTAGGTTTGAAATCAGTTTTTTTTTTTTTTTTTGGGTTAGGTAAACTGTTGTAGTAATAAAAAAACTGTACACTATACAAGAGAGTTACCTACCTAAAGCCAAAAGGCTAAAGATAGCAACTAAAAAGCTAAAAACAACTACCTTATACTAAAATTAATACAAGCTAATCGTCCACCATTATCTAAAAATGAATGATGAGGGAACAAGGAAAATAAAATGGAAAAGATGCGCCACTTAATTTCCTTGATAACCGTTTCTCTAGATGAAGAATCACCTCTTATAGCTAGGTGATTTCTCGCTTTCCAAATACAATACACGGTACCTCCAAAACCAATCCTCCATACTTTTCTCCTCCAATAATCTCTAGCTTTAAGTTTTTTGAGCCATTTTAAAGCACTTAGTAGCGTGTTCATCTCCTTTTTCCAATCCTAACCAAGACTTTATCTCCAACCAAATATCCCTCAAATAAGCACAATAAAGTAAGAGATGTTTGTTTGACTCAAAATCTTCTCCACATAAATTACAAAGAGGATCCAACTCCAAATAAGTAATACGATCCTTAGTTTTAAGCCTCTCTCGCAAAGTCATCCATACAATAATTGCATGTTTAGGAAGTACACATGAGTCCCAAAAAATATTCGCCCAAGGTTTAATATAATATTTTCGACAGAATAAATCATAAGGTTTTTAATGTAAAGAATAAAATTCCTTACTCGATATCCCAAGTGACTCGCATTTCTCGAGGAAAACCACAAAGCCAAAATACTCTCTCGGTCTTCCACTCCTAAAAACCCACAAATAACATCCTTTAACTCCCAAACATTTTTCAATAAAGGAGAATCACCCTTTCTCGGTTTCCAATCCCAAAATCCACAAGTTTGAAAATATTCTCCATGTATCCATTTAGTCCAAAGTGAATTCTTATTTTCTACACTTTTCCAAAGCATTTTTAATAGTAATGCTTTGTTCCATACTTCTAAATTTTTTAACCCAAGTCCACCTTCATCTTTTGGTATACAAATCTTACTCCAACTAACTTGAGGAGGTTTATCTCCCAATAAAAATTCTGGCATATGCTAATCACACGATCTCGAACACCAATCGAAATCGGAAAAATACAAAACCAAAAACAAATAACTCCTTGGAGAACCGATCTAATTAATTCCAATCTCCCGGCGAAAGAAAGAGACGAAACTCTCCAAGACCTCACATAACTTTCTAACTTATCAAAAAGAGGTTTATAATCTCTTGAAAGTAACACGGAGGAGCCAAGCGGGGCCCCAAGATACATATATATTTTTTAGTAACGATACATATACCCTAAAAATTTAGACTATCAAATATTATTTTATATAATTAATTTAATTAAATTTAAATTATTAATACTTTTAATTTCTCATCTGTAATTATTAATTCATATCTAATTAACTTATTCCACAATATAATATTTTGAATATATATATATATATATATATATATATATATATATATATATATATATATCATTCATTTTTTCCATCAAAATGAAGAATATATCACTACACAAAATACAAAATATGTGTTTTTGCTTTCATATTAGTATATATGGGTAAATACGGCCCGGTTTGAATAAGTTTTTAGCAGAAAACGAACCAAAACTAAATGATTCAGTTGTAATGCTCTGCAACAAAACTCATAAAAATGGCTTCTTTTTTTTCACTTCATTTTATTTCTTAAAACCATTTTAGCCGAAAAACTATTCCATTCATCAAAAAGAAAAAATATAAGTCATCCAATGCCAATGGCATTGTAGTCATCAAAAGCTAGTTTGGTTAAGAGGAGAGATTGCATCCAATCAAATCAAAACAAGTTGTCCTTAAAACCTTATTTTTTAAAGGTCTTGTTTTATTTAAGGCCTTGTTTTGCTACCAAATCAACCATCACATTTTTTGCTCCTTAATATATAGGAGAACTTAGTGCTACTACTATTAAAGAAAATAATGTCATTAACTAGGCTATGAATACAAAAATTAGATTTAATTCGATAACATAACAGAGCTTTGACTAATGGCTCGCAATCACTCTCTAATGTAATCTCTTTATCTCCAAAAGAGTTAGCAAATCTACAAGCTTGCATCACTCCTCTTGCTTCAACTTTTATTGGTGATAAAGCTCCCATATACTTCATGTTTCCTGCCAAAATCTTTTTTGAAAGTACTAGATTGGGGGTGAATAGGATAATAATAAGATTAATGCCTAATTAAAAATATTTTGGACAATTATAAGTTTAAAGAAAAACTTCTAAGTCAATATATATCAAACTCTAAGGGATCATGCAATGGTGTTATGATGAAATCAAATAATAATTAAAAGGATCCACAGACTGCAAGTGTACGGTTCGTTCCAAGTAATAATCAGATAAAGGGATTTCTTGCTCAGGGATTGAACTGGTACAACTCAGGTGTTTATCAAAAAGTAGTAATAATTGTGAAACAGAAAAATTAATGATAAAGATTTTGGTTTGGTTTTAAAATTAAAATACTAAACGCAAATAAATAAATTACTAATGATTAACAGAAAGAAAATAAATTAAAAGCAAAGAAGTGTGGACGCAAGGATGAGAAGTGTACTTGAGTCTCGCAAGAGATCCACCTAAGTTCATACAACTAATGTCTCCGTTTATGGGCTGAGCTAGTATTTGTGTACTATTTAGGACTCTAATATCTCCTAACCTCCTGTCGGGTGGACTTAGGGCTATCCTACGGTACTACAAACCTCTCCTGGGTGATTATATCTACTTTCGAATGTGAAGTCTCTTACCTTATTGGCTATGTGGTTAGTCAAGCCTGTCAGTCATTAATAGACACCACACGTCTATTACCTATGTCTGTAATTAAACCCCCCCCTGTCAAATGATTACTCGCCACTAAGTGAATAGCCTAATTAACCAAACTTATTTCTAATTGATCAGAATAAAAATAGTAAACAAGCACATGGTAATAGTCAATACAAAATACCCAACTTAGATTAAATCATAATATCCAAATTCGAAGAACATTAATAAAATAAAATAGGGCTTAACCCATACATGTGATCCTCAAGTACTAATGAATTTAGCTCATGTTCAAAGTAAAAACTAAAAATAAGATAGAAGCATTCATGTTTTCAATTACATAAAATAATTAAAAACCTAATTTAAGGGTTGGGTTTAACCGCTGAAGAAGAAAGTCTTCTCCTGCTCTTCTTTTGCATTCTGTCTTTTTGCTCTTGCTCTGACTTTGAAAAATAATGAAGTGTACTGAAAAATGAGGTCTAAAAGGCTATTTATACTACACTAATTCGGATTGGGCTTTTATTTAATAATATTAAGTCGAATGATAAAAAAACCCAAGTGCAAATTAGTGAATCCTGTAACTGTTGTACCTTCTTTAGTAAAACAGTCGTAACGTTTACGTCTCGCGTCCAAATCACCTGATTCTAGTACTCAATTCGAACTAACTCAGAGGCGCGACTTTATCCTCTGAATATCCAGACCTAAATCAGTGCCGATGTGGCTCGAAATCAGCAGTTAGTAACAACTATCCACATTTTCATATCTTTTCGTCGACTCTTTGGGTGGTGCATTCTCTCTTTAAACCTCTCCGCTTGATCTAAGACTTTAAACTTCACTTCTCCTCCTCATATTGGTGCTCTATAGCCTCCATGTACCTAAGAACTTTATAGTAAAAACAAACAGATTCGTGCACAAAAGCTCTAAAAATGCAATATCATAATTCTGAAGGGAGAAAGTGCAATATATTAAAATAAGCATAAAAGTCTATCAAATAAGTCTGATTTCCACCTAAAATGACGTCTCCTAAGGGAATATATATATATCACAAAACGGGAGACATCAAGACCCAAAACTCAAACCTTTGTCGTCCCGACAAAGTAAAACAAAGCATAGGTCTTAGGTGAAACGCAAAAATACAGAGTCTAGTGAATGATACCCAAAGCACAACTTAAAATAGATCTCATATAGTATAACCTAAGAATTAATATACACATACACTTGTCATACATAATCAAACACAAACAATATTAATCCCAAATTAATTTCACAATGCTAGAAGATTACACTTACTACATAGCTCAAGATGGTGGCTATAGGGTGTTCATCGATCCTTACTTGCATTGAACTCTCTACTTAGCTTACTCCCTATTAGCTGAATTATAAATTTACTATGTACCTAGGAATCACGAGGACTTTACGGTTATAGCGTAGGCTTAGGGACGGTATGGTATGTATATTTGGTAAATTTGAATTGAGTTTTTGGCTCTCTCCTCACTTACCATCAACAACTGTCCAAGAGCTTGAGTTTATACTAGAATATGTTCTCACTCAACCTATTTGATGCACTAATATAGCGTCCCCAAATTACCCAATAAGCACTAAAGATGATTTCCACAAACTTCCAGTTTGCTGGTTACTTTTTTTTCATATATATATATATATATATATATATATATTTCTTTTTCTTTTCATTCTTTTTCCTTTTTTTGTATAAGATATCCCTGAACATCATTTTGATGTGAATGGTCATGTCTCTTATATATATATTTTTAAAGGACCCCGGTAAAGGGTTACAAATAATATATCATCAACAATTGCGCACAAAATACAAACGCATAAAAATTCCCTCCCAATGTAGTTTCCCAATAATGAAACCCACCACCCCAAACTCAAGCTCAAGACAGGAAGTCTCAAAATCGTGATTTAAGTGCAGGTCATATGAAAAGGCCTATAATCTAAGGGGTATGGCTTATATCGTGGCGACAAAAGAAAGCTTTAAAGGCTAAAACTGGGGCTAAGAAGGATAATATTAATCACGGGTTAGAAAGATAAAAAGTTTCAAATGGCTTTCGAAGAACTGCCTCTATCGTTTTCCTAGTTACATAGCTCGCCTCTAGTTCATAACTAAGTGAGTTCTCTACTTATTTAGATCTCACGTTCTACAAACCACTCATTTTCCTTAAGTACAAGCTTACTTCTTTTGCATTGTTCATTATGTTTTCTTATCAATTATCTAATGTTTGCATGCAATTAAAGTGAGTTTTACATTAACTCCTAAGGTATACTATTTTCTATCATAAATTTACAAAAAGTATGCTTAATGGGGTCATTTAAAATAATCTACAGTCAACACAACCCTTAATTAATTTTATTGAAAGCAGTAAAATAAATAACACATAAAATTTGGATGAGGAAACAAACCCCACCCCAAACTAAAAAATAAGTCGTGTCCCCACGACTCGAAAAGACTCAATAAAGCAATTAAACTATTATACACTACTAATGAGAAAAGGATAGGAAAATGTATCTTAAACAACACTAGGCTGAATTTGTTCGTTGTTGCGTTCAAGTTGGGTTCCTTTCTTAAGCATTGTGAGGTGGCATGTTGTGAATTGCTCACCCTATCAAGCATGTTCTTCATAAGCACCAACTCTCTTGTGACTTTTCCCAAAGTTGTTAACACCTCTTGATGCTTCTCCTCTAAGGCTCTCATTCTTTTAATTACCTCATAATCTTTGGCAACCATTGTCTTGCGTTTCGGAGGTCTCGATTTGTTTTCTTCCCCAAATGGCTTATCTAACTCCATACCCTTTCTCTTGGCCTCAATGTGAATATTCGCGATTGCGATTGAAGTAATATTTTCACCTTTTACTACCGACTCATCCTCGACGTTCCTGCAGGGCACATTTGATTTCATACAGATCTTTGTAATAGAACACGGGAACTTGAGGTTGCGTTTAACAATGGGAGATTTTGTATAAACCATAATAGAGTCATAAAGTATGTGAGCTACATTAATCTCCTTCTTTTCAATAATTAATTTAATGAATATGAGTTGCTCACGTGACACCTCAAATATGCGGGCATTACCAAAGAAGGTAGGAATAACGAAACGGGACCATGCTCTAGCATGTGGTAGCAAATCACTACTAAATACTTGACCTTGATATCTAGCACCTTTGGAAATGGGTTTGACCCCATGAATCAAAATCTGTTTGTAGAACGACTCCCATTCGAAGGCTGGATCATTAAGTTCCTCAAGGTTTTTGCATGGACCCTTCAAGTTTGGTAAATTAAATACCTCACAAATGCCCTCAACTGAGAAAAGGACAATTTTCTTACGGACTTCAATTGCATAACCTTCCGCAAAGACCAACTCTTCATAAAATTCTCGAACCAAGGCTAGAATGTAAACCAATTCTCTCTTTCTCAACTCATTCCATCCAAACTCGTCACATGCAATTGCGTAATCTTTGAGTTCACCGTCCATTATATTTATCGGAAATCCCTTCTCAACACCAAAAAGCAAGCCAGATAATCGCTCACGAACTTGATCTTTCCAACTCACAAATGACTTCCTAGGTTTAACATCCATTGTTTTTCTTCTCACAGAACATTGTTCACTAGCTGGTTCACCTACAACTGGTTCTTCAAATTCCTTTTCTGCCAAGTTAGTCTCTTTGGGAGTAGCCTCACTTGGGTTCTCTTTCCTTTTCATAGTATTCTCGACTTCTCCAAACTTAGGCATAGAAATTGAATCTGGAACTTCAATAGCTTTGTCCGAAGTATCCACAGGAGTATTTCTAGTTCTAGGATTATTTTGTGTTTTCCGATTGTAGCACAAGGAATCGGTTCTATTTGTCATCTCAGTGAACCCCAAAGTCAAAACTTCAAATATTCAAAAACTAGAGAAAAGTTTTGAAGTTTGATGTTTTGAGGATATAGGAAGAAGGTATGTGGTGTTATATGAGATGGGTAATGATTATGTTATGGGTTAGGAGAGGTTTAATGGGTAAGATTAAAGTTTTTATGAAGAAGGATTTAGGATTAAGGTGAAGATTTCTTGGTGTTTTGGATGAATTTGATGTTTGATTATGTGTTTGGAATTGATTGGAGGGAAGAATATGTGATGTTTGGATGTTTTAATGCTGTATTACAGGTGTTTAATGAGCTGTGGGTCGTTGATAAGGGTGTCTTGCGTGGGAGGCTTTATTAAAAAGAAGAGGATTTGCCTTGGATAAGGATTAGGGTTTAAGTCGGCGTGCGCACCGGCATACCAGTGAGATAGCCGGCTTACAGGCGTGAGTTCTCTTCAATTTCTCGTTGACGCAACTACCAGTTGTCTCGTTCCAGAGAGTTTGGCCGGCATATCGGTAATATCGCCGGCAATACCAGTCGCGCATATCAATTTCTCGCTGACGTACTACGTAGTTGCGTGTAGCTAGTCATCATCCAGAGAGTTGGCGCTGTACAAATTGGCTTGGTCGGCATACCGGTCACGCAACTAAATTTTTCGCTGATGCACTACGTAGCTGCGCTTACGTGGACAACATCCAAAAGGTTGGAGCTGTGACAAATTACTGTGGTCGGCATGCTGCCATTCTGGCCGGCTAGTCGGTCTCAATTTTCCACCTTTTAATTTTTTTCGATGACGCAAACAGTAGTAGCGTCTAAGTGGTCAACATCCAGTAGCTTGTCTGGCATACCGGTATGATGGCCGACTAGCCGATCTATATGATTTCTACCACTTAAACACTCAAAAACTCTGTCTCACACCTGTTTCACCCAGAACCAAGGATTAAGTATCTGCAATCATAAAAAACACTCCACCTTTCTCATTTTGTTAAAATTATACACTAAGACATATAATTTACTCTAATTCACACTAAGAATATAAAAGACATGAAATCAATAACTAATATACAAATGAAATGGCATTTATTTAACGTCGTTAAGCTCGACGGGTTACCTCTCGCACTTATTCAACTTCAAGGAGGTACATGACCTCCCCAGGATGTGGATCTTCTGTGCGATTAGTATCCTCGCCTCTATGATAAATCTTCTACTGATGTCCATTCACCATGAAGGTGCGTTGCTCGGCTGGATGTTCAATCTCTATAGCTCCATGAGGCGTGACCTTGGTCACTATAAATGGACCAGGCCATTTTGATCTCAACTTACCCGACTAATTACTGAACTTAGAGTTATACTTGAGGACCACCTGTCCGTCCAACTTTAAATTTCTTTTCATGAATGCGATTATCATGCCATTTCTTCGTCTTTTCTTTGTAGAGTTTAGCATTCTCATAGGCATGAAATTGAAACTCATCAAGTTCATTCAGTTCAATCATACGATTCTCACCGGCTAAAGTGGGATCGATGTTCAACTCCAATATCACTCAATATGCACCTAGTTCAAGTTCAAGAGGTAAGTGACAAGCCTTACCATACACTATGCGATACATAGATGCACCAACGGGTGTCTTGAACGCAGTACGATACGCCCACAACGCATCATCTAATTTCATTGACCAATCCTTGCGTGTGGGTCCAACAGTCTTCTCTAGAACGATTTTGATCTCTCGATTAGAGTCCCCAGCTTGATCATTTGCTTGTGGATGATAAGTAGTAGATAAACGATGTCTCACCACATACTTCTCTAATACCGCCCTCAAGTATCTATTCACAAAATGAGTACCTCCATCACTAATAATAACTCTAGGCGTACCATATCTCGTGAAGATGTGTGATTTCAAGAACTTTATCACCACTCATGAATCATTCGTCGGTAGAGCTACAACCTCTACCCATTTAGACACGTAATCAATAACTAGTAGGATGTAAAGATTTCCATTAGATGGTACAAAGGGACCCATGAAATTAATACCACATACATCAAATATCTCAACTTCAAGAACATTATTACGTGGCATCTTATCTCTCTTAGATATATTACATTGGCATCTGTGGCATTCTTTGACATATGCATGACAATCTTTATGTAAAGTAGACCAATAAAAACCGGATTGAAGAACCTTTGCAGCTGTACGAGCACCTTTGAAATGTCCTCCGTAGGGTGAATCATGACAACTAGCAACTACAACACAGACTTCACCTTCAGGTATGCATCTTCTAGCCATTTGATCACTACATATTTTGTAGAGGAAAGGATACTCCTAAAAGATTACTTAACACGGTGAACTAATCTCTTCCTCTTTGTGTGGATTAGCTTCTTCAAGAAAGGAACTACTCACAATTACATTCACTATATATGCATACCAAGAAGTACCAGTTGCGTGTATAGAAAATAATCTCTCATCTAGAAACTCTTCTTTGACCAACTCTGGTCCACTATTAACCTCAGAACCATCAAGACGCGACAAATGTTCTGCAACCTGATTCTCACTACTCTTTCAATCTCGAATCTCTAAGTTAAACTCTTGTAACAACAACACCCATCTAATCAAATGCGTCTTTGCATCTTTCTTCTCCATAAGGTATTTGATCGCGGAATGTTCCATATACACAACAATTTTCGCCCCAAGAAGATAGGAACGAAATTTTCAAATGCGTACACAACAACTAATAATTCCTTCTCAGTTATAGTATAATTATTCTGAGCACTTTTGAAGGTCTTACTAGCATAGTAAATGGAATGAAATACCTTATCTTTTCTCTGACCTGACACAGCACCCATGGCAAGATCACTAGCATCACACATAACTTCCAACGGAACATTCCAATCAGGAGGAAGGACAATTGGTGCAGATATGAGTTTCTCCTTAATCTCCATGAATGCCGCCATGCAAGCTTCATCAAAAAGAAATTTGGTGTCCTTTTCGAGTAAGTTACACAACGACTTAGCGTCTTTAGAGAAATCTTTGATAAAACGGCAGGAGAACCCAGCATGACCCAAGAAACTTCTCACCCCTTTTACAGAAATGGGAGGTGGAAGAGTCTTGATTACCTTATTCTTTGAAAGATCAACTTCTAAGCCTGAACTCGAAACCTTATGCCCCAACACTATTCCCTCACGAACCATGAGGTGACATTTTTCCCCATTTAAAACCAAGTCAGTTTCCTTGCATCTTATTAACACATTTTCTAGATTCTGCAAACAATCATCAAAGTTATCACCAAAAACAGAAAAGTCATCTATAATTACCTCAAGGAATAGGTCGACCATGTCCTAGAAGATTGTCATCATGCATCTCTGGAAAGTAGTAGGTAAGTTACATAGTCCAAATGACATCATCCAAACTGCAAAGGTACCAAAAGGACATGTAAAAGTCTTCTTATGTTGGTCTTTAGGATCTATGCATATCTGATTATAATTTGAGTACCCATCAAGAAAACAATTATACTCTCTTCCGACTAGCTTATCCAACATATGATCTATGAACGGAAGAGGAAAATGATCTTTTCTGGTGGCCTTGTTCAACTTACGACAATCCATACACACTCTCCAACCAACTACGATTCTCAAGGGTATGGCTTCATTGTCACCATTCAGGATAGTAGTGATACCACCCTTCTTTGGTACGCACGGAACTGGACTCACCCACTCACTACTAGCTATGGGAATGATGATTCCCGCATCTAATAGCTTGATTACTTATCTCTTAACCACCCCCTTCATTACTGGCATCAAAATCCTTTGTCCTTCAACTGACTGTGCACTTTCATCTTCCAAAATAATTTTGTGTTGGAAAATGGTAGGACTAATACCTTTGATATCAACAATAGTCCATCCAATTGCCTTTTTATTAGCTCGTAGTACAGGTAACAGATTATCTTCTTGAGGAGATGTTAAAGTAGCTGAAACAATAACAAGTAAAGTATTGTTCGTACCTAAATAAGCATACCTCAAGTGTGACATAAGCGACTTCTCTTCTAATTGCCGAGGAGACTCAGTAGATGGTTTCTTTTGAGGTACAATCTCCCCCTATTCTCTCACTAGTTCATAGAATAGACGTCTATACTTTGTATTTTCAGAGTTTAGAGTTGCCACTGTTTCGAGAAGCTCTTCCATTATCTCCGGGAAATCAAGTGTTAGGGAAGCCTACAAGAAATCATCAATATTCATATCATTAAATATCTCTTGCGTGGCATGATCAATTGCATCCACCGGAAACATTCCTCCTTGGAATCCGAAAACTTCATTGCCCTAAACACGTTGAACTTCACCTCCTCATCTTAAATACACATGGTTAATTATCCATTCTCTACATCTATAAGAGTACACCCCGTAAACACTCTTTCATATAGTTGCTCCCAATCGAAACCTTCGATATTCTTCACAGCCTCTTGATACTTGCAAGGTCCCACCAATTCCCTCATACGGAAATGGCTTCTAATTTCCTCAACTGTGAATGGGATAAACTTACCCCGAATGGGAATTCTTCCATCTCTATCTCAGTGAAAGATACCAAGATAGAACTCTCTTACTAGCACAAAATTCATTTTCGAGTGCTCCATCATGAAAAACTTCCATCGTAATCGTTCCCCTATCTCAAGAAAACTCTTATATCTTCCTCTTTCTACCTCCTCGTGGAATTTATGCTCATAGGTGATTACTAAAGAAGGCACAATTATACTCGCCACATCTTCAAGCATCCCATAATGTTTGTTCATGTTGGTGAGGGTACCTTGGCTTGAAGAGGCCGTGGAGTATTCTTCTTTGTATACTCGATCATTCTCGACTCCACAACTACTGGTTTCTCTTTAGCCAAAGAACTTAAATCACCCTTTTTCTTCTTTGCTCTACTCACACCATTTTCAACTTGTTTCCTCCCGTTCTCACCCGAATCCGTGCTTGATTTCTTCTTCACATCTCTCACAATAGCAAGTGTCTCGGTTCTTTTTGTCATCTTCCTCCACCCACAACTCAAATTTTACCAAAGCTTGAAATTTTCCCTTTAAAGGATGATTGAGGTAATATTTGGAGGTGAATAGATGTGGGAAATGTGTTTTTCTATGTGAATATGAAGGATTTGTGGTGGGGATGAGAAGGAATTAAAGGATTAGGAAAAACAAATTTTGGATTTTTTTGTCTGATTCTTAATTTCTAGTGTTGTTGGAATGATTTTGGATGGCTAATGTTGTTATGAATGATTTAAGGATGATTTTGGGTATGAAAAGTAGGTTATTTGGGTTTATTTTAATGTTTGGTGAAGCTTGGGTCGAAGCTTCAATGGTGGTGGAAGGTGTAGGGCTTTGGATAAGCTTAAAGCCTTTTTCTTTATTTTTCTTCACGTCTCGTGCGGTGCACTGGATGTATGGTGTGGTACACCGTACCTCAAATTTCCTCACACTGGAATGTTAAGCGTGGAGCTTAGTGCGCACGAGAAGCTTCGTGCGGTACACCGCGGCTGGGTGCGGTGCACCGGACAAATGTTTTATTCACCATCTCGTGATTTTACCGTGGACTCATCTCGCCATGCAGTGCACCGCGGGTACCATGCGGTACACACCATAAAACTTCTGTTCACTCCCAAAAATCCCTAGAATTTCATTCGTGGAGCTTATTTTGCACGAGATTCAAGGGTGTGGTACACCGCGTCAAAGAGCTGATGCACACTAAAAATTCCACAGAATTCACCCCAAACTCAATGTGTTGCTCACCTGGACATCAAAACAACAAAATACCTTTCTCATAACACAATATACATCAAATAAATTTACTCATACACACTAAAAACATAAAACCAAAACAACTAAAGCATTAAAAACATGAGTTGTCTCATAAGAAGCACTTTTGTTTAACGTCATTGAAGTTCGACGTATTACCTCATGGTTAGTTCTTTTTCACGTAGCCTCCCCAGCAGTGTGTGAGGAGATTAATCTCCATCAAGCGATTCTTACCGTTCTCCTTGATGTTCAACTCAACTAACATTCTAGAAATGATACGAGTGACCTTGTAAGGACCACTCCACAAACTCTTACACTTGCGCTTTTGTGGTGAGTTTGGTGGGTTAGGATATTTAATATCTATGGTATCTCCCACCAAAAACACACCATCTTTACATTTTCCTTTAGGCTCCCTTGGAACCTTTTTAGCACTCTTCTTAGTCTCCTTCAAGTAGGCAATGAATGGGTCACCCTTAAGGTTGGGAGGAGCTTTAGATTTTCGTTTCTTTTATTTTTTCTCCTCCACCCTTAAGGTGTTACCACCATTGATTTGACTTTTTACTTCATGTATTAGTGTGTCCAAGCGGAAACAATCTTTCGGTGGATCAGGGATCTTCATACCCTTGAACACACTAAACTTCTCTTCCTCGCGTTGCACTCTCATGATTCTTTCTCCATTCTCTACATCAATCAATGTATGCCTCGTGGCTAAGAATGGACGCCCTAAAATGATTAGAGCATTCCTATCCGCGTCGTAGTCAAGAATAATCAAATAACAAGGAATAATAAGATTACCTGCATTGACGAGTACATCTTCTACTCTCCCTTAATGATGGGTTAATGTCATGTCTGTCATTTGCAACGTAGTTGTAGGAGGACTCAAATGCCCGATCCTTAACTTCTCAAACAAAGATTTAGGCATGAGATTGATACTCGCACCTAAATCACACAAAGCTTTTCCGGTGCATTCTTGACCAATCAGAATCGGAATATTAAAACTACTATGATATTTCAACTTCGGAGGCAACTTACTTTGACATATGTCACTACATTCCTTCGGTAATCTAATCATCTCTCCTTCGAAAACTTGCACTTATTGGACAACACATCCTTAATAATTTTTAAATATTTAGGCATGCCAATGATGGTTTCCAAGAAAGGAAAATTAATGTGTAACCTCTTCATCATGTCTAAGAACTTCTTGTAATCTTCATCATTGTTCTTATCATAGACACGTGAAGGAAATGGAGGAGGAGGACGATTATCACTAACACTTTCTTTCTTCTTCTTTTCTTAAGATAACATTATCTTTTAAATATTCCCTTTAACTATCACCGACTCATCTACCTCTTCTTCAACCTCTTCAACTATTTCTTCTACCACTTTAGGCTTAAGGGTTGACTCTTTCTAATCATGCTTGGAAAAGATGGGGGAAATTGCTTCCCACTTCTCAAAGCAATAGCATTACACTCCTCGTTCTTCTATAAGTTCTCAGTATTGTTATGTAATATACCCCGTGGTCTCATGTTCAAATGATTAGCTATCCAAGATACCTAATTCTCTAGCATTTTCAATGTCGCGGAGTGTTCATTCATTCCCTCATTGTTAGACTTCCACAACTCTTGAGTCATAGTCATAAATTAGGTTAAAGTTTGAACTATAGAGTTTGAAGCACCTTCTTGCGGATATTCAGAAAGTTCCTTTTGAGCAAGACTCTCAGAATAAGAATCTTGAACGGGCCTTTGGCCTCCTTAGTATTGATTCTGAGGTCTTTGATTATAATTTTGTCCTTGGGAGCGTTGTTGATAATTTCCAGGATAGCCTGCCCATTAGGATTTGACCAACTGAACCCAGGATGGTTGCGGTTAGGTTGTGATGTCTCCTCATTTGTCATGAATTAATATTAGTTAGAGACATCATTTTTAGTGTTTTAGAAGTCTAAATAGTCGATTTTCACATATATTAGTGCACTTTCCTATTTCTAGTCTTGATTTAATGAATTATTATTTTTAGAGCATATTGGGTTTAATTATTTATTTAGTGTGAAGCTTTAAAGATATATATGGAGAATAATTAGATTCCAAGTCAATTCTAAGAGATAAAGGAAAGAAGATATACATGGAAATTGGAGATAAGGAAAGTAAAGCTAAAGCTGCCAAATAAATATGAATTTCAGCACCCAAGACCATAAATGGGCTTATATCTCAAAATCGGTGAGAAATTTATAGGAAGGTCAAGATAAAAATTAAAGAGCTTTCTGAGACGATGAGTTTCGACTATTGGAATGCATCAAATGGATAAGAATTGAAGCAGTTATTACCAAAATAAGAACGGGGTTGATTGTTACCTTTTCTAGATTTTAGGGTTACGAATTTGAATTGGGCTAGGAGTCCATTACTTGTCTTCTACTCCAAGAAAACAGATTAGGGCTTCTCTACACCTATAAATACATCCTTATATCACTTGTAAATCATCCTTGCCTCCCATTAATTAGTCCTTATGTTTATTATCATTAGAGTTATTGAAGAGAGAAAGATGAAGTCTTTAATTCAATCTTTTAGTTTATTTCCTTCAAGTATGAACTAATTTTCCCATATCTTGGGTTTTGCATTATGTATAATCTATGAGTTCTATTTTCTTTCTATCTAAGTTTCTTTGGAAATTATATGTTTTAATCTGATATTAACTGCTTACCCATATATTTGTTTGTGTGTTTTGAATTATTGCTTGTCCTAAACCTGATCACTTTAGGCTTTCTTAATAGTAGTTAGATGGCACCCGAAAGGGGTGTCTAATTATTGACACACCACATAACGTCTAATGTCCAATATTGGTCTTGACAACACCGATTCTAACTACATAGTCATTAGGGTATGTTTTCATCACTATCACTATGTTTGGAATTGAATTGCTTAGGAACCTAGTGGCGTAGGATAACCCTAAGTTTAGGCTGCCTCGTGGTTGTGACGTAGCCCCCTAGTCGCTCTCAAGGTCTAGGGTATGGGAATTTAGAATCCTGGCTAAGTATTTAAGAGTTAATTATCTCCCTTATTAACTAGAATTTGATAGAAAGAATTAGAAGGATTAGTGCATACTAGCAAAACCTAAACTATATCTCTCATCTCATATTTCTTCGTATTTATTTTATTGTCTTTTATTTTATTTAGTTTAATTAATTTTATCTCAATCAATCTTATTTAGTTTTTTTAATTAATTACTTCCTACTCTTAATTATTACTCATTCATATAACACACTAAGTCCCTGAGAACGAACTTTCTTATCATTAAAACCTGCATACGTCCTGTAATACTTACAGTACCGTGCTTATCTAGGGTGAATTGTGCATCGTTTTTATATCTTTTATTATATTATTTTATCACATCCTAGGAAACACCAAGTTTTTGGCGCCGCTGCCGGGGACTTGTGTCTCGTTAGCGTGTGGGTTATCTATTTCGAGTAGTAGTTTTTAGTTAATTTTTATTTTTCAGCTTGTATTTTTATTTGTCCAGATTTACGCTTGTGTTTTGCTTTAGTCTTTTTCAGGTTTCAACAGTGTTTAATCTTTGGCCTCCTTTACCGGAGCCCGAGAGGAGCTTCACAGCTTATAACAGACGTATCCGAGAAGAAAGAGCCTTAAGAAGAGCTATGGAAGACGTACAAGATCCAGTAGATCCGAGAGTCCTTGGTCCTTTAGGACAAATACCACCACCGGTAGGAGGTAATGGAGTTAATAACAATAATAATCTGAACAGAGTTGAGCAAAACCTTCCAGGCTTGGGAGTACCGTTTCAAGTTCAACCATTAGGTTACCGTCCTGCAGAGATCCAAAATATTAAATTTAGGCCCGATCCGGGCATGCTCAGTCAATTTCAAAGTTTGGGACTCTACAGTGGTACATCAATTCAAGATCCGATAAGAGAGTTTCAGAAGTTCATGCAGATTTGTGATGCTTATGTTACTCCAGGCATTACACGCGAGCAATTGTATTGTCATATGTTTTCGTTCTTTCTGACCAGTAAAGCTGGTGAGTGGATAGATAGGAAACCACCAGGTACTATTAATACATGGGCAGAACTTCAAGCCGCATTCTTTAATCGTTTTTACCCGAAGAGTATGAGACTCAAAGACCAAAGCGAGCTTGCAAAGTTTTGTCAAGAGAATGGAGAAGAAGTAAGAGAAGCATGGACAAGGTTTCAACAAAAGTTAGCTAGATGTCCACTCCATGGTTACACCCCATCTCTATAGTTAGCGATATTTTATCAAGGTATCAATAGAGAAAGTAGATTGAAGGTAGATAATCTTGGAAAGGGAAATTTCGTGTCCATGGATCCTGCAGAAGCCGCCGAAGGTTTAGAAAATATTATCGAAACAGAAAGGAGTTGGCCATCTTCGCGAGCTCCTATTACAAATGCCAAAGGCTCAGCTCAATTATCCGCATTAGAGAATCAAATCAAAGAACTTAAGCTTGAGATGAAGAGAAATTTAGCCGCAATAAATGTAGTGCAAGAAGCACAAGGTTGTCAACAGTGCGGGGTTACAAATCATACATGGGAAGAGTGCGAAGGAAATCCAGCATCTGTTTATTTCATATCCAATAGAGGAAATTATCTATTTGGTAACAGAAATCATCCGGGTATGCAATACTCAAATCCACAGGGGGCCGCTAATCCTGGTCATTATCAACCTCGTCCCCAGAATAACTCTTTCCAACCAAGAGGTCAATATCAAAATCAGAATTATAATCGACATGCTCCCCCACAACAACATGTTAATGATACATATACCGAGACGTTAGCTCAGTAAGCTCTACCACAGTATCCTCAAGAAGGAGTTGTGGGTGAACAATTGAAGAATTTTATGGATCTTATGACCACTAATATGCATTCACAGAGCGAGAAGTTAAGAGAACAAGAAACTTCAATTCAAATTTTAGGTACTCAAGTAGAACAAATTAATAAAGTTCTTACATATATTATGGAACAAAAATAATTGAAGGCTATCGAAGGAGGTGATGCTAATGTTGGGTTCAAAGCTTGTAAGGCTATTTGCCTTGAGATTGAAGAAAATAAGGAAGTACCACATGCTTCCTAAAGTACCGTGGAAGTTCCGAGTACCGAAGAAGAACCAACCAAGTCTAGCCCCGTGGACTCTAACTGTTATGAAGATGACGTGGAAGAAAATTCAGAAAAATCCGACTTTATACAACTTCTGAAAGATATGCAAGAAGAGATTAGATCGGTTATGGAATTACAAGCTGAGCGAGCTAAAGAGAAAGAGGAAGAAGCCTCAAAAGAACCAAGAGTTGAAGTTGCACCTGCTTTACAAGAAAGAAAGAAGAAGAGAAGGTGGAATCGCCATCAGTTATTCAAATAGTGTCATCAACCATTCTTGATACAAACCCGAAGGGTGACGTTGAACTAAAGACATTTGTAGAGGCATACACTCCTGAAAATATCAACGCCTAAATGCTTGAGATTGCGAAGAAAGGACTTACACCGCAACAAGTTTTCATGCAAGTTATTCATGAGAAAGAAGCGAGTATAGAAGCCAAGAGAGAGACTGTGAGAGTCTCAAGAAGAATTGAATTAGAGTTACCATTGAAGCTCAGAGATCCTGGAAGTCTCAATCTTCCTATTCAAATAAATGGCATGCTCAAGACAAAAACCATGTACGATGTGGGTTCAGGTGTGAATCTTATGCCAAAGTCCATGTTCGAGAGACTTGGACTTCAGAAATCAGAAAAAGCTCCAGTGAAGTTGCAGTTTGCTGACAACTCAATTACCAAGACATGGGGAACAGTGGAGGACGTTCTTGTCCGATCAGGTAATATCAACATCCCTACTGACATTGTTATACTTGATTTTGATGCAGATAAGCAGGTCCCAATCATACTTGGAAGGCCTTTCATGGCCACTAGCCAAAGCATAATCAACTTCCAATAAGGGACCATTACCCTTCATGCTAAGAACGTATCCGAGACATTCTATGTCTTGGGTAAGAAACCAAGGAAGTTAGATCCCACCGTTCCTATCATCCACAGCCTTTCGCATCACAAAGTCCCTAAAGAGAAGATCCATGAAAAGCCTGTGGATACTGAGCCAAACATTGAGTTTGGGGTCGACCATAAAGTTTTATGGAAAGCCCACAAACCAGAAAATAGGCCACGAAGTTACAAAGACTCGTGGATGGGACCATTCATAGTCACTAAGGTTGTTTCAGCTAAGGTGATAGAGATCAGACCCAAGAAGGGGATTAAGAGCAGATTACTTGACGTTCATAGCCTTACTCGTTGTTGGGGAGGCTATATTCGCAAATCTTGATAGAGGTAACGCGTCTAACTTTAAAAGACGTTAAATAAAAGTGTTGTACGGGAGACAACCCGCAATTTTTTATGTTTTTATGTTTTTAATTTGTTTTTAGTTAGTTGTTTTTAGTTGATATTGCATATTTGAGAAATGTATTAATTTTTTTGATGTTCAGGTGTTAAAGAAATCGATTCTGAGAGGAAAAACGAATTTTTTGGGCATGTTCTGACCTGCCACCGGCATGCCGGCCCATACCGCCGGTAAGCCGGCGGGTTAGAAACATGAGCCCTCGTGTGCGTGTCTCGTGTTCATTTCCGAGGGTCGAATTTCAAAAGCAAGCAGCACTGGTATGCCGGGCCATTCCGCCGGTATGCCGGCCAGACCAAAACCCGAGCCCTCGTGTGCACGCTTCGTGTTTTTTGCCGTAACATGGTTTTCAAAGACAAGCAGCACCGGTATGCCGGCCCATATGGGAGGTATACCGGTCACCGCCACTGGAGAGAGAAAAAATTTGCATTTTAGGTTATAAAGAAGAGGAAGGTTAGTCTAGTGCGAATTTTACAATCCTTAAGCCTCTCTTTCTTCTCCAAACCTCTCCCAACTCCATTAAAGCTTCATCAAACCTTCCCCAAACATCAAAACACTACCCAATTACCATAAAAACACATCGAATCTTCTCTCCACATCAATACAAATAAGATTCAACCACCCAAATCATACCAAAACACATTGAATTCAAGAATCGAAAGCTTAAATTTTCAAAATTCATCCTACAATTTCTTAGATCCATACCAATCCATCAAGAATTCATCTTACCCACATAGATATTCATCATTAAAACACCTTTCCTAACCCAACTAAAGCTTGTTCAACCAATAATCAAGAGTTTCAAATTTCAAGAGTGGTTAAAGCTTTGAGTTAGAGGTTAATTGAGATGGCTAAAAGAACTGAAATATTATCTACTAAGAGGGAGATGAAGAAAAACAAGGTATTGGGTCCTATTGAGAAGAAATCAAGTGAGAAAAGTTCTAGTTCCAACAAAGGGTAAAATAGATACTATAAAGAAAGGTGAGCTAGCTTCGTTTAATTCTATGGGGAAAAAGGTTCCACTTTTTGTCAAGAAGACAACACAATCTCTCCCATTCAAAGGCCCTACACCCGAAGACAAAGAGAAAGCTTCAAAGGCCATGATAGCTTTCGCAGAGAAACAATTAAAGGGACTACACTTTGCTTATGAGAAAGTATTCGATGAAGAAGTTGGTAAAGGAGAGTACAAGAGATTCGTGGAGCTTGGTGAAAGATTGCGTTGGTCTACATTCATGGTAAGACGTTCTGATTTATGTCATGAGTTAGTTTTAGATTTCTATTTAGGCATATTTAGCCGAGATAGTGAAGGTTGTGTTCCAGTTAGAGGAAAGTTAGTTCCTTTAGTTGAAGATATTAGAAACCACTTCCAGTTTAAGAAATTGGTTGGACCATGCAAGTATAGAAAAGCGGTGGAAAGACAAAGAATCTTTGATTGAAATTTACTTTTTGAGCATGTTTTAGACAAGGGGAAAGTGCAATCACATAAGGGAGAACTGAAGGCAACTTGGCCTTACACATATCTTCAACCGGATGCTAGAATTTGGCACAATTTCCTTATCCCTAACATCTTTGGAAACACAAGAATTTTGGACGTAAGTAAAAAGAACGCCCTACTTTTGAATTGTATTTTTAGAGGAGAAGAAGTGGATGTGGAACAGTTGATCTTTGAGGAGGTGATGCGATTTCCGGTCTCTCCTATGTCGATTTATAATGTAAAATATCCTACTTTGATCACGTGTCTTGTGCGAAAAGCGAATGTAATTTTGGTGAAGAAGAGAAACTGGAGTTTAAAAAGAGCAACATTGATAATGCTTGGATCATGAAAGTCTTGAGAGGAGCGGGATTAACGCACGTCTCAAAAGAAGAAAAAGAGCAAAGTTGGCAAGAGAAGATGGAGGAGCGTTTAAACAAAGTCGAAGAAGCTCAAACTTCCTTAGCCGAAGATGTGGCACAAATCAAAGCCAATCAAGTGCACATCATGACACTCCTTGAGAAACTAAAGAAAGATTCAGAAAATCCTATCTTGGATGTCGATAATGCGAGGCAATAGCCTCGAGAGTATGTTCTCTTTCTTCCTTACCATTTCTGTAAATACTTTAACTGCTAACTTTAATTTCTTTTTCAAGTCTTTTTCGGGTTATGGGTACACGACTCATTTTTGAGTTGGGGTGTGGGGATTCGTTGTCTCTCATCTCCATTTTTCTTTTTCTAGGTAGAAATTAAATTTTTTGATACATGGGAATTAGATGTAGAGTGTGTTTGATAGCTTGAAAGCATGAGCTCAGTGAGTTGATGATAGTAAGTAGTATGTTTATGAGTTATTTTATTTTGTATGCTTTGAGTATTTGCAGGAAAACACACATTGATAGTAAAGAAAAGTTTAGTTAGCAATGCGATAGAAAGTATGTTCGATCTCAGGGAGCCTTGAGTGGTTTGTAGGCCATGAGATCCAGGCTAGTTGATAAACCCATTTAATGAACGTGCTAAAGGTAAGAGAATAACGAAATTGCATGGCGTAGAAAATTATTAAGGTAGTTCTTTCATATTGAAGCCACTTGAAGCCTTTTAACTTTCTCACCTTGTTATTTGATTTAATTTTTTATATCCTTCTCAGCCCTTTCTAGCCTTTCTAAAGCCTTTTCATTTAACCACATTATAAGCCATATCCCTTTAGATTATAGGACTTTTCCATATGACCCGCACTCGAATCGCGATGCATATATAATTGTTTTAGAGCTTGAGTTTGGGGTGGTGGATCCACCATTATGGGAATTATTACTGGGTTGGGACTTTTGAGCTTATTAATTGTGCTCTGTTCATATATTGATGATGGTTCACATGTTTATATTGTAACCCCTTGTCGGGGTAATAGTGAATGAAAAAAGCTAAAAAGCATGAAAAGAAAAGAAAAAAATCTATGAAAAAATAGCGTGATATCTCAAACATCAAAAAGAGAGTCACAGCTATACAAAAGAAAAAAATTGATTTGAAAATATATTCGGACCGGCAAAGTGGAATTTTTATGTGAACATCTTATGCTTTAATTGGGTTATTGGGGATGCTACTTTGTGCATCAAGAAAAATCATTGGGTTGAGTGAGAAACGTTTTATGAGAGTAACTCAAGCTCTAGGGCGAGTCGTTGATGGCTAATGAGGAGAGAGCCAAAAGCTCACTCTAAATTATCCAAATATACTTATCATACCGTCCCTGAACCTACATTACAACCTTAAAGACCTTTTGTTTCTTTGCTATGTAATCTAGAAATGATTGAGCCAATAGAGAGTAGTTAAGTGGATCTTTGGATACTAGTGAAGTTCGATGAACAATCTATAGCTTCCTTGGTAAACTGAGTAAAGTTCCAATCCTTCTTACATTGCGAAGCTAATCTAATCTTGAATTCAAACCGTGTTGACTGTGGATACGAGCAGTGTACAGGTATGTAGTTTGTAAATATTATTACATGAAATTTTCTGAGTAGTTGCTTTATGTCTATTCTATATATTCTTCTATCTCCTTTCCATTGTGCTTAAATGACCTAGGTGTGTATTTAGAGACTTCCCTTTGTTTTTATCTTTATTGTATCGGGACGATACAACTTTGAGTTGGGGGTCTTGATGTCTCCTCATTTGTCATGAATTAATATTAGTTAGAGAATCATTTTTTGTGTTTTAGAAGTCTAACTAGTCGATTTTCACATGTATTAGTGCACTTTCCTATTTCTAGTCTTGATTTAATGATTTATTATTTTTAGAGCATATTGGGTTTAATTATTTATTTAGTGTGAAGCCTTAAAGATATATATGGAGATTAATTATATGCCAAGTCAATTCTAAGAGATAAAGGAAAGAAGATATACATGGAAATTGGAGATAAGAAAACAAAAGCTAAAATATGGAAAGATAAAGCTGCCAAATAAATCTGAATTTCAGCACCCACGACCACAAATGGGCTTATATCTCAAAATAGGTGAGGAATTTGGTAGAATGGTCAAGAGAACAGTTAAAGAACTTTCCGAGAAGATAAGTTTCGACTATTAGAACACATCAAATGGATAAGAATTGAAGCAGTTATGACCAAAACAAAAACGGGGCTAATTATTACATTTTCTAGATTTTAGGGTTACGAATTTGAGTTGGGCTAGGAGTCCATTACTTGTCTTCTACTCCAAGAAAACGAATTAGGGCTTCTCTACACCTATAAATACACCCTTATATCACTTGTAAATCATCCTTTCCTCCCATTAATTAGTCCTTAGGTTTATTATCATTAGAGTTATTGAAGAGATTAAGATGAAGTCTTTTATTCAATATTTTAGTTTATTTCCTTCAGGTATGAACTAATTTTTCCATAGCTTGAGTTTTGCATTATGTATAATCTATGAGTTTTATTTTCTTTCTATCTAAGTTTCTTTGGGAATTATAGGTTTTAATATGATATTAGCCGCTTACCTATATAATTGTTTGTGTGTTTTGAATTATTGTCTGTCCTAAATCTGATCACTTTAGGATATCTTAATAGTAGTTAGATGGTCACCCGGAAGGGGTGTCTAATTATTGAAACACCACATAACATCTAGTTTCTGATATTGGTCTTGACAACACCGATTCTAACTAGATAGTCATTAGGGTATGTTTTCATCACTATCACCATGTTTGGTAGGAACCTAGTGGCGTAGGATAACCCTAAGTTTAGGCTACCTCGTGGTTGTGTCGTAGCCCCCCTAGTCGCTCTCAAGGTCTAGGGTATGGGAATTTAGAATCCTGAATAAGTATTTAAGAGCTAATTATCTCCCTTATTAACTAGAATTTGATAGAAAGAATTAGAAGGATTAGTGCATACTAGTAAAACCTAAGCTATATCTCTCATCTCATATTTCTTCGTATTTATTTTATTGTCTTTTATTTTATTTAGTTTAATTAATTGTCTCTAAATCAATCTTATTTAGTTTTTTTTAATTAATTACTTTCTACTCTTAATTATTACTCATCCGTATAACACACTAAGTCTCTGAGAACGAACTTTCTTAACATTAAAACTTGCATACTGTTGTGTTTTATCTGTATAAACCAGTAAAACAATATAGAAACTAATGCAGAATTAAAATAAAAGTAAATAAATAAATAACTTTACTTGTCGAGGCTCGGATTGTATCCGGTGTCTTTAAGGTATTTAGGCCACGTACAGGTGTCTTACGTTTTCTGGCTTCAACCTCCAGGATACAACGACAAAACTATTCAAAAGAAACTGACACACGAATTCTTAAGAATTTCAACGAACTTAATAATGCTGCTTCTTTCTACCTCTCTCTTATAATTTTAATGCTTTGAAAAATGAATGAAATGGTTAAGTTGGCCAACTATTTATAGAAAATGAAAAGGTGGCTTGCCAAAGGTTGTGATGTTTCATTTTGGAGTTACGTTGTATTAATTTAAGATACAACGTTTACTTAAAAGACCAAAAAACTTGGGCCGGTCCAGATGGTATGAACATAAGGCCCAAAAGCCTAACAAAGTTGATGGTCCAGGTTCATACCCTACCTAAGACCCAACAAAGGTATGAACCTAAGGCCCAAAAGCCCAACAAAGCTAATGGTCCAGGTTCAAACCCTACTAGGCCTTTTTTTTTCTTTGTTTTATAACAAAAAGAAATAAAATAACATATATTGGTTTTTTTCTTTTAATTTCTCCAATTACTTGACTCAATTTCTTATTCGATTTCAAATGATTTTAACCAAGTGAATATATTACGTTAATCTTTACAACTTGAATAAACGCATTAATATTCGATTCATTTCATTAAATTGAGTCACTAACTAACATCGTAAACATGGTCAACACTTGGGTAGAATCCCATTTGTCCAACAATCCCCACATGAATGGAAATTGACTAACCAGCTTAAAAAATTATGAAAAAGAATGCTAAACACTTGAGAGAGAGCGAGAGAGAAGCGTAGAAGAATACTACAACGAGAAAGGTAGCTTTTGGCCTTGAACCTTCTGTAGTAAGAGCTATCGGATTTACTTGCTAACTAGTGAACGTGATGTCTTGAACTATTCAGCTTTTGTGTAAACCAAGACAATAGAACTTACATAGTATACTTCCAAATATTATTTGGTTCTCACGGTTGTGTCCATTTACGGCCCTCGACAACTCCTGGTATTTCATGAATAACCGTCGGTGAATTTCGCCTTTGAAAATTCTCGTAGGGCGGCCCTACCCATGTTATTCATATAGGTGGTATCTTGTCGAGAGTATTCTGCATTACTCTATCTTATGTTATCGAAGATACAAGAACCATTAACAGTTTAACTTATCCTTCACTTTTACAAGTAGCACTGTTTAATTTTGTCGTAGGAATGGTTTGGGGAGGTCTCCCCACAGTGCGTCGCACCAAGTTGCAGTTTCATGATTCAGTTTTCCCTTTGAACCTAGATTGTGGGATCTCCACTCTGCTAGGTAGGGTTCCCATCATGGCAACTCAGCTTTTGTAGGCTCAAGACCCACTCCCTTTGACAACACTCGCACTTGATCTCTTTATAGACTTTTGGTCAGTGGATCCGCTGTATTATCCTTTGATAGAACATAATCAATCGTAATAACTCCGTTTGAGAGTAGTTGTCTAACGGTATTGTGTCTACGACGTATGTGTCTAGACTTACCGTTATACATTTCGTTTAGTGCCCTACCGATGGCACTTTGACTATCTCAATGTATGCAGTAGCTGACGCAGGCTTTGGCCAATCAGGAATATCCTCTAAGAAATTCCGAAGACACTCGGCTTCCTCAGTAGCTGTGTCTAAATCTATAAACTCAGATTCCATAGTGGATCTAGCTATGCACGTTTGCTTAGTGGATTCCCAAGACACGACTCCTCCTCATGACATGTAGACAAATCCACTTGTGGATTTTGAGTCGGTGGAGTCTGATATCCAGTTTGCATCACTATATCCTTCTAGTACAGCTGGATATCCTGTGTACAACAATCCTTCGTTCATAGTGTATCTAAGATACCTCAGAACTCTTACAATACCAATCCAGTGGTTCTTCCCTGGATTATGTGTAAACCTACTTATCTTACTTACTGCACGTGCTATATCTGGCCTAGTGCAGTTTGTTAGGTACACGAGACTCCCAATAACCCGAGAGTACTCCAACTGGTTAATCGTATCATCGGTCTTCTTAGCAAGATATGAATTTACATCAACAGGTGTCTTGGTAATATTTGTGTCGCCATTACTAAATTTGTTTGATACTTTCTCAATATAGTGTGACTGAGATACTATAACACCTTCAGATGTTCGGAGAATCTTGATACCCAAAATAACATCCGCAAGGCCTAGATCTTTCATGTCAAACTTACTTGAAAGCATCCTCTTGGTGAATGTAATCACATCATTCTTACTTCCAATGATTAACATATCATCCACATATACACAGACAATGACATATTCTGTCTCATTTCGTTTTACATAAACGCATTTGTCACATTCATTGATCTTGAAATCATTTGAGATCATGAATCTATAAATTTGTCATGTCATTGCTTCGGTGCCTGTTTTAAACCATATAAAGATTTAACAAGCTTACATACTTGGATCTCCTTCCCTGGAACTACGTAACCCTCAGGTTGTTCCATATATATCTCTTCATTTAGTTCTCCATTTAGGAAAGCTGATTTTACATCCATTTGATGAATTTCGAGCTTGTATATTGAAGTTATAGCGATTAGCATTCGAATGGATGATATTCTCGTGACTAGAGAATAAGTATCAAAATAGTCAAGTCCTTCTCTTTAACTATGACCTTTTCCAACAAGGCGAGCCTTGTATATCTTAATAGACGCATTCTTTAGTTTCTTCTTGAATATCCATTTGCATCCAAGTGGTTTATTCCCAGGATGGAGATACACTAGTTCCCACGTATGGTTTTGCATAATGGATTCTATCTCACTATTTACCGCTTCTTAAGAGGCGTCGGGGTTTGACATAGCATCGTTGAATGTTCATGGTTTGTCATTTCTTCTTGTTTCTCCTTCATTTGGCAATGATTATTGATCTTTCTTTTCAGTTGGCAATGATTCTTGATCTTTCTCTTCTTGAGTTGTATCACGTGTTCTTTTCAAGGAACCAGATTCTGGTGTGGTCTTGTACGGAAAGGTTGTTTCAAAGAAATGTGCATTTTTTGATTCAATCACCGTATTGACGTGAATGTCAACATGACAAGATTTGTGTACCAGGAATCTTTATACAAAACTTTTGTGAGCATATCCAATAAATACGCAATCAATGGTCTTTGGTCCTATTTTGACCATTTTAGGAGCAGTAATTGATACCTTTGCCAAGCATCCCCACACTTTTAAATATTTGAAGGAAGGTGGTTTTCCTTTCCATAATACGTAAGGAGTTTTATCTACCTTCTTGTGTGGTACCTTGTTGAGGATGTGATTTGCGGTGAGCAAATCCTCTCCCCACAAGTTCTGTGGTCACCTTGAGTTAATCAGCAAGGTATTCATCATTTCCTTCAACATGCGGTTCTTGCGTTCAGCAATCATGTTTTGTTGTGGCGAGTAGGGGGCCCTGTTTTGATGGATGATTCCATGTTTAGCGCAAAACTCCTCAAAAGGAGACACATATTATCCTCCCCTATCTGTTCTAAGATTCTTAATCTTTTTATTTAGTTGATTCTCAACTTCAGTTTTGTATTGCATAAATGCTTCAAAGGCCTCATCCTCACTTCGAATCAAGTATATTTGACAATACCTTGTGCAATCGTCAATGAAATTTATGAAATACTTTTTACCACTTCTAGTTTGCACAAATTTCAATTCATATATGTCACTATGAATTAACTCTAAAGGTACCAAAGTCCTTTCTATAGATTTAAATGAGGTTTTTATTAATTTTGACTCAACGCATACTTCACATTCCTTTTGAGAATTGAAGTTCACATTAGATAGTAACCCAGCGTTTACTAACTTATTTAATGAACCAAAATTAACATCTCCTAATCTATCGTGCCATAAATTAGGTGATTCAAGGATATATTACTTTCTCGATTACATTTTAATAGGTATTACGGTCATTACATTCATCTTAAATAAACCATCACATAGGTACCCTTTGCCCACAAATATCCCACCTTTAGTGAGAATAAATTTATCAGACTTAAATACTAGTTTGAAGCCATTCTTACTCAATAACGAACCTGAAACTAGATTCCTTCTAATGTCAGGCACATGGAGAACGTTATAGAGACTCAACTCTTTTTCAGAAGTCATTATTAGAATAACGATTCCAGATCCAACTACTTTTGATGTAGAGAAATTTCCCATACATAAAGTCTCTTCAGTAGTTGCAACTTTGTATGTCTTGAACATACATGTCAGGTGACCCCAGTATCCACCCACCAGTGTTTGGTATTGCCAACCAAATTTACTTTAGAAACTACTGTAGTAAAATCAATCTTATTTGATCTTAGTCATGGTTGCTTGGCCTTATTTTCCTTTCATGGAATTGCCTTTACCCTCTGTGATTTCGGCCGTCTATTCCTTTACATAGATAGTCATTTCCATTTAACCTCTTAGACTCCTCAACGGGACTATAAGAGTCGGGATCATGTCCCACAAATGTATTTTCCATAAGTGAAATTGATGATGGTATGTTGTTACCGATTCCATCATTTCTGGACATATTGTTTATCTTGGTAGACATCATTTCAATTACCAAGGATTACACAATATCATAGATAATTCAAACAAACGAATTATTCAACCTTTCTCACTAAAAGACAACACAAAAACTTGATTCTTTCTTACGACAAAATGATTAAATTAATTTTAATTTCCCAAGTTTTTATATTCTTGTTAGTCCCCCAAGTTTTTATATTCTTGTTGTAGAGGATCGAAGAAATTAAAGAGATAATCAATTCACGTAAAAGAAGAATCTCAATCAATTAAGAATTCTTTTAGCGGATTTCAAACCACAAGGTTCGACAAGTATGAAGATACTAGCAAGATTGATATTAGTTGTTAAAAAACACACTAATATTACAACGTAATATGACGTTAGTAAGCGAGTGTTTTTCTAGTATGTATACACAAGCCTAGAAATAAGAATAAGAGAAAAGAAATAGAATGTAATATTCATGTTCTGTATACACAGACCCAAAAAAAATTTCAAAAGTAAAGTTTATAAAAACATAAAAAGAAAATGTTTTCTGGTTTATACCACGTGAATCATAAATACCTTAAATTGTTGTGTTTTATTTGTATAAGCCAGTAAAACAATATAGAAACTAATGCAGAAATAAAATAAAAGTAAATAAATAAATAACTTTACTTGTCGAGGCTTGGATTGGATCCGATGTCTTTAAGGTATTTAGGCCACGTACAGGTGTCTTACGTTTGCTGGCTTCAACCTCCAGGATACAACGACAAAACTATTCAAAAGAAACTGACACACGAATTCTTAAGAATTTCAACGAACTTAATAATGCTGCTTCTTTCTATCTCTCTTATAATTTTAATGCTTTGAAAAATGAATGAAATGGTTAAGTTGGCCAACTATATATAGAAAATGAAAACGTGGCTTGCCAAAGGTTGTGATGTTTCATTTTGGAGTTACGTTGTATTAATTTAAGATACAACGTTTACTTAAAAGACCAAAAAACTTGGGCCGGTCCAGATGGTATGAACCTAAGGCCCAAAAGACCAACAAAGTTGATGGTCCAGGTTCATACCCTACCTAAGGCCCAACAAAGGTATGAACCTAAGGCCCAAAAGCCCAACAAAGCTAATGTTCCAGGTTCAAACCCTACCATGCCTTTTTTTCTTTCTTTATTTTATAACAAAAAGAGATAAAATAACATATATTGGTTTTTTTTTCTTTTAATTTCTCCAAATTACTTGACTCAGTTTCTCATTCAATTTCAAATGATTTTAACCAAGTGAATATATTACGTTAATCTTTACAACTTGAATAAACGCATTAATATTCGAATCATTTCATTAAATTGAGTCACTGACTAACATCGTAAACATGGTCAACACTTGGGTAGAATCCCATTTGTCCAACACATATGTCCTGTAATACTTGCAGTACCGTGCTTATCTAGGGTGAATTGTGCATCGTTTTCATATCTTTTATTATATTATTTTATCACACACTAGGCAACACCAGATTGTATGTATGAATGCCCACCTACATAATGATTACCATGGTTACATATAAATGCACCAGATTCAGTAATACCTTGGCATTCTTCAGAAGCATGATCATTTACACTACAATAAGAACACCCAATAGTTTCTTGAACAACTTTCCCTTCTTTCTGTCAATTTTGGAACCCTTCTTTCACGACCATAGTCAATTGCTTCATTTGATTCTCCAAAGTGGTGAACTTAAAATATAGAGTGGTCTAATTACCAACATGTAAGGCTCCTCTATGTGCTCACTTTACCGGCCCAACTTCTCTCAGTATCAATAATCTTTGCTTGAGCGGCCTGATTAGGATCCATCAAAACAAAACCACCACCTCGGAGATTATCCACTCTCAATCTTGACTTAGCATCTAAACCTTTATATAACATAGAGAGTTGCATTAGGGGATTGTACCCATGAACAGAGCACTTTGTCAATTGTTGTTGAAATCTAGTCCACGTTTCCCCAAAAGTCTCATTATCATCTTTCACAAAATTGTCAAGCTCAACTATGTCGTTCATTCTCATACTCTATTGATAGAATCTATCAAAAAATCTTGCTTGAATTGAATCCCAGACAGGGATAGTCACAGATGGTTGTCTGTCTAACCACTCACTAGCTCTTCCGGTCAAGAAAATCTGGAATATAAAGTAGTACATTTGTTCCTTTGTGACACCCTGAGTAATGTAGGCGTCATATATTTGCATGAACTTATGTATAGCTCGGACCAGATACTGGTGAGAAGCTCTACTGTAGTTCCACATAGCTTAAGAACTTATTCAACATACCCATATCGGGCTTAAAATGCGCGACTTGAACAACTGGAGGGCGAATCCCCAAAGGTTGAACTAGAAAGGCACTCTCAGCTCAGGGATGCCTTGCATTTGTTGATGAGGTACATTGGGTGGAATCTTTCTATTCAAGTTTTCTAAATTCATATTATTTTGACCCTCTTCAGGTGGATTAGCTCCATCAGGAGGATTAAATCCCAAATGCTAGTTCAACTGATTCAGATTCTCCTCAAACCCAGGTGGTACATTAAGGTTAGCCATTTTCTCTAACGCTTTTCTTTATCTTTCTCTCTTATTCTTCTCTATAATCAATCGCTCAGGATTAGAGAGCATACTAGAACCTATAAACCTTAAAAGATACAAAAAAATGCAACAAAATAAAAAATAAACTAGACACTTCAAAACTAAAATAAAAAAATATTTAACACCGATACCCGGCAGGCGGGGCCATCTTGACCTTGGGTATTTCCGTCTATAAAATAGAATGTCAACGCTTGACGGAAAATAAACCTCCGCAGAGAATGGATCGTAGGTAGAAAGAGTATAGTAAGTAGAGTATCGTATGCACATAGATCAGTGCGATAATTGTATTTTATTATAGCAAAAGTGAAAGGTTTATAATCTAATAAAGCAATACTAAAAGTATATAAAGGATGAATGTTTTTGGTGTTTTTATTATCAACCAAGGATGAAATAAATTAAAACCAATTAGACAAGTAATGATTAAACTAAAAAGAAACAAGAAGTGAAATAGAAGTTTAACTCAATTGAGAAGGTTGCTTGAGGATATTGCTAAGTAATGTCATATATTGTTAAATGATTTTTTTATTCTATAAGGGTGAATTGATTTTATTATTCACATTAGACGGGAATCTAAACCACTATATTCCCCTATTCGGGCACCTAAAGCATCTACCTTACACACCCGCCGCTTATCCGATGTATTAAAGTCCATTAACCAAAGACTACCTAGAATGCAAGGAACACACAAGTCCAAGGCACTAGGCGTTCAAATACTAAGTTCGTAACCTCTCCCCCGAACAGGTGTTAACTAAGTTACTACAGATCCTGCTACTTGGCGAGAGTACTGAAGTATTTAACACAAGTATAAGAACAATGGAATTGAAATTAATTCGTAACCTAATTCAATTAAACATATATTCTTGTCCCAAATGAAATAACATCATCAAATAATGAAAGAGAATTCATTACTCAAGCAATATATTATTTAGCTCATAATCGAATTAATACAAAATAAAGCAAAACTAATTAAAACTAAGACTAGGATCATGTTTAAAACAATAAATAAGATAGAGTTATTGTTGAAGGCAAAGTGAATCGAAGCTTCGTTGAGGTAGAAGGGAAGGGTTCATGGACAACCCCTTGTTCTTCCTCTCCTATTCTTCTCCCGCTTCTCTTCTGATGTATGACATGTTTTCTAAAATGAAGTGTATGAAGTGTGTGGATAAAATGGCTGAAAACGATCTTATATATGTTTCCATATTCGTTTGGGATCTCTCTAATTAGGTTAAGATGAGGTCCAGCCCGTTTTTGGAAGCTGCAGGTTCAAGGTTCGAGCCACGAGAATGGTTTTTGACATAACATCTTCATCTTAACTCCAAATTGACTTCCTTCACTTTCCATGCGACCATGATTTCAAGCTATATTTAGTTAATAACTTCTCAGGTCTATAACTCTTCATCAAAAATCAAAGTGACTTCATCTCTACGGTTCAAGAATCATCATATAATCGCTCTAACTTCCCATAGTGATTCTAGCTTCATTTCTGCTTTGACTTGGAGGATCTCTTCATATTTTGACTTATTCTCCTTTCTTTGGACCCTAGTATCAAGCATGTACCTAAACTACACACTAAACACACGATTAAAGCATAAAAAACTCTATAAATAACAATTTGTCCAAAACTAGTAGAAAAAGTGCAATATAACAAAATACAGGGAAAAATCCCTCACTTAGGCCCAATAAAATCCTAAAACAATGTCTCTATTATGGATTTATTTGTCACAAAAATAGAGACATCAATTCTTCATTAGGATATTTTCTGCCCAGTATGTTCATAAGATTCAACAAAAGTTGCCTTAATTTGCTCTCTATTAGTGATTCGAAGACCATTATCAAGAGTAAGAGATGAGACTTTGTTGTGCATATTTCTAGATTTATGTATTTATGATAAAAGCTTGTTCCCAAATCAAATTTCTAAGCCCATAATACCCTAGATTGTTGTTTAATATATGCATTTTGAATATCAAGAAGTTCTTCAAGTTTGTCTCTAGCTACCTTTTCTTCTGATAGATAGTTTAAGTCTCCATTAAATATATTTTGTTGCATCTTATTAATCTTGTCTTGAAGCTCTTCAATTTCAGCTGTATTGAAAAAGAAGTATTTTCACCTGAAGATTTTTAGTCTTCGTTTGACCTCTCTAAGCTTGCACATAAGTTTAGACGTAAGAGTTCCATCAGGTTCAATTATCCAAGCCTAAGATACAAGGGGAAGGAGTTCTCTATGTTTACCCAAACTTTATAAAACTTAAATAATGAAAAATGCCAGTAGGTAAAGTGATGACAGATGAATTAAATAGCTTGAACCATTCGTCATTAACAAGGACCCTATCAATTTTACTTGATATGAGTCATTTGACTCTTTTATTAGTCCATGTGTGATAGCAGCCTGAGATTTGGTGTTCATAGACTTCATTTCACCCATACAATCCTCAAAATCAACTGAACTAGCTGGAAGAATAGTGTAGTTATTTCTCGCATCACAGATGCGTATTTCATTGGAATCACCACTCCGTATCAAAGCTTTTTGATTGACTTGAAGTATCCATCTATTGAGATTGCCCCAGAGTCTTTTCCTTTTGTCTTTGTCATTATATGCATAAATAATTGAAATGTAAGTATGAAGATTTCTTTTAATAAATGTACATTCACAGAAGATTTCTTGTTTTATTATGTCAATGGGAGTAATAGTGATGTTAGAAGGGTTCCACACAATACAAATACTGATTTTAGAATCTTTATCAACATCTATACTTGTAAATGAACTCCAACCAAAAAAGTTGTCCTCCTTAAATTTGTCAAACTTGTCTGGAAGAAGTTTTGTGTCAATAAGTCCTACCAAATTGATTTTTTGAACCTTTATAAACCTTACCACTTATTTTTGTATTTGAGTTTAGTTAAGACCTCTTACATTCCAGGTTGTGATTAACATAAGTCAGTGGGGATGTTTTCCTGAGGCCCTTCTTCAGTGCCAATTAATTAAGATAAATTGCCTTCTAAGTTGTCTTTTACATTGGCTAAAGCATTAAATCCATTAGTATTTCTGAGAATTTTCTTTGAGGTGCTTCCTTACTCATTAATTCTGTAAATAGGACTAAGATCTCTAATGGCTTTCTTAGTTTTTACTTGACTCCATTCATCTTTTTTCTCTTTAGTTTGAGGCATGATTTGTTTGCCTTTATCTGCAGTTTTTTGTCTCCAAACTTGTTTATGTACTTCTTTGTTCTTTGGATATTGAGCAACATTTTGACTGAATGACTTACAATCAGCATATTTTGGAGGATACCATTCATATAAGCTATCTCTATAGTATGAAATCCATCTTCTTCTAAATCCACTATTACTTCCTTAAGTATTTCCTGTGTAATGTCAACTTCTATACAAACTCAGGCATAGTTTAGTCAATTTCTCATGTTCGTGATAGAATCCATTTGTATAGGGACCCCTATAGCACTACTTATATAGCCAAGTCCTTCATGTGTTCAAAGTTGAAGTTGGAGTTTTCTAAGTTTAACCCATAGTGGCATTTTACTCACTTCCAGTTCATCCAACTTCATATTTGGAGTTTACTTCTTTAATACCATGATACGACCTCCCACATTCCACATCTGTTGTAAGGCTTTGTCTAGATCAATTTCGGATTGAAATTTAAATAGAAAAATATTAGAATCAGCCAAGATGATTTCCACTTTGCCCATGTGTTTTCACTGAAAGTTAACCATGTTCTGAATCATGTAGAAAGCAGGTGGTTCCCCAAAAATTTGACCAACAAGGCAGTGTTTCCATATTTCCTCACCTGCTTTAGTAACTAACTTGGGTGGTTTTACCATGGTTTTACCATTAACCATAACATGTTTGAAATAGGGTAATCTTAGGTATTCTTTAACAACATTAGCAAAAAAATTCACCCAAATTGTTTCATTTTGTGGAGTAGTTTAGTTTCTTTTTCAACACTCAAATCTTCAATAATATTTATCTAATCATGTTCGGTTGCTGAAACTAGAGCAGTTTCAGCAACAATTTCAACTTCAGAGCAGTTTTCAGAACTTTCGGGGCTTAATGCCCTATTTTCTCCTTTGTTAGAGGAGATTGAATATGAAGCTTTGTTAAGTTCACATTTAACCAAATCATTGATCAATATTTTACTAGATGAGTCATTGCTATAAGCAAAATTATTGCTAAGAATAATGGTCGGTGAGATCGACACATACTTCACCAAATCCACTTTTGAAGCTTCTTCAACCTTTTTACTTCGTGCAACGCTTTTCCGTCCTCTAGGCGGCATGGTACTCAAAATGACAAGGAGGATAAAAGTATTGTAATGTAAAAAGAATCAAATGAAATGGTTGAAAAACGAAAGAGAAATAGGAAGAAGAGGGAATGCGGTGAGAGAAGTCTGTAAAAAAGATTTTATGGAAAATAAGGTGTAGAAAGAGAGGCGGAGAAAGCTAAGCAACACAGAAAAATAAAGTGTGTGATACTAGGTAGATGGTGCCATGATTACACGCATTAACTTAGCATTGAAAAGCAAACCCCAAAAGAAAAGGAATAAAAAGGAGAAACAGAAGGTTTGAGGTAAGGAAAAAAATAAGGAAATAAAGGGAAATGGGTAGGCCGAAAAAGGTAGGGGAATTTGGGAGTGGTGGAGGGAGGTGGCCGGTCAGCGGGATGGGGGGGCGGGGAGGGGGAGGAGCTAAAACCTCAAGAAGCTTTGACATGGAAGCAAAACCCTAATGAGAGAAAATTAGAAAGAAGAGATATCATTTTTTTATTGTTAGTGTTTATGGTTATGATTTTATTTCATTAATTATTGTGTTTTTGTTTAGTTTAGTAGAGTTAGATGTTTTCCATTTTACGCTGTTTTTTCTCTTGCACTTCGCGCGCCATTGGCGCTTTGCTCTCCACGGATTCTTAGGTTTGGTGTATGCTTTCTGATCCAGATAAGTTACTTCGAGCTCAAAGGAGACAAGAAAGAGAGCAAAGAAAACAAGAAGTATGTCAAATCTGAATGTGCCAGTGAATGTAGATGCATATGAAAATCAAATCCCAGAGTAAATATTGTACCACCTCGGAAAATTCAAATGATCAAAATCAATTCCCTCAAGAGTTCAACCAAAAGTAGGAAGTAATGGAGGAGTTCCACCTAACAATCCGAACAATCTACGAAAAAAGCAAGATCTTCCTGTTATAAAGGAGGTCACTTCAGATTTTAATCATTAGAAATTCGCCATCCAGTTAGTTAAGCGGCTAGATTCAAGCACGGTTAGGATATCTTGAGTCAATTCTGAAAAATATTTAAAATTCCAATAATAATAGAAAAAAGAAATTATCAATGCAAGGTAGACTAACAATTTTTACAAGGTCAATAAAAACAGATGTAAGGGATACGTCAGGATGGGATGTAAACCTGTGACTTTGGTTAGTATAGTCCAAATTCATCCGATTTTTTCTATGAAAAGCTTGAGTTAAAATAACATTGTTAGGCTAAGTCCAACAGCTCGTTACATTTTTAGCTACAATTGGAAGTCAAACACCTATATTCTATCAAATGTTAACTTCTAAAAACAGTTTTACTCCAACAGCTCCCAATTTTCAGGATCCCTATTCAGATTTATTTTAATAAATTTATTAATATAGTAAACTTTATTTATTATTATTATTATTATATATCTAGTTTTTAATTCATTAAAAGAATATTCAAATTAATTTAAATTTATTATTAGTTATTATTAAATATTTATAAATAAACAATTTAAAATAATAATATGTAATTTATAATTATTTTATAAAATCATATATATATAAATTGACATTAAATTTTTTATTCAATTATCTTAACTTATTATTTTTTTATAATAAAATTTAGCTAAAATAAATATAAATTCAAAAAAAAAAACATATTAGACTTATTTAATTTTAATTACTTATACAAAAATTTAACAAAAAAAGAAAAGATATGAAAAAAGATAACTAGTATTAATGAAAGAAAAGAGGTAGTAACAAAAAAATATATGACCGAAAAAAATATGTTTGATAAAGTAAATTGTAAGGACAAATACAATTAAAAATAATTAAAAAACAATAGTAGACTTAACTTTTTAATACATAAGCATAACTAAAAAAAAAAGAAAAAGGAATAAATTGTAGCAAATAAAGATGTAGCAATCGCTACATGTGGCGATAAAAGTTATTATGTATTGATGTATAGAATTGAAGTTAATATTCTGAAGATGCTGTTGTTGGAGAGTATAAAATAGGAAAGTCAACTCCATATTATAGTAAAAAGCTATAACATGGAGCCACTTGAACTCAGCCTTACATTTTACTCAAAATTAGTTCTCCTCGCTAAAAAGTTAGATTCTTTTATGACATAATTTTCTTTTTAAACAAATAATAACTTTCCCTAATTAAAAATCCTGGATCTAGATAGTATAACAAAATATTTCTCCAATAGTACGGTAACGAATGATATCTACAAAATATATATACATATATATTAATTGAATTAGCTACTAAACAATATAATAATTACAATAACGATTGCCAAGATATATTACTTTACTAGAATGAACCAGGACAATTATGGACTTAATTATCGAATCTGAAAAACATTTGTTTTACAGAAAAAAAATCTGCATATTACATAAAAGTGTTGATTAAGAGGAAGTTTGAATTGAAAGCTATTAGAACAAAAATAAAAAAGAAAAGTTTTGATTGAAAAAAACAAAAGAGTTGTAGATTCATAAAAAATAAGAATAAAAATTAAATGATTGATTAAGTGAAAGGCAAACATCGTATCAACGTTGCATGATTAAGACAAGCATCGTTCCGCATGCAGTTGCATGATTGACATTTCTAACCATAGTTTGACAAAAAAAAAAGTCATTTCTAACCATAGACATCTCAACTGTAAACTAAAACCTGTCCCCGACCAACTAAACCGTAAACATTACAAACTAACCATCGCTTTACTCCCCCGCTTATTTTCCGTCTCGATCATTATTAATTCTATGGCCCAATGCCACCACCCGTAGCTGTAAGCTTTCTTGTTTCCACACAAACAACTCCAAACGTATTTGTCTTGTTATGGATTATTATAATTTGAGTTGTCAATTGTAGCATGTGAAAATGGCTGTAATAATAATAATAATAATAATAATAATAATAATAATAATAATAATAATAATAATAATAATAATAATAATAATAATTGTTATTATTATTATTATAATAATAATTATAAGTTTAAAAAAAGTTTGTCATTTAAATTCATTATTTTCACCAATCGTTTGTAATAAGAAATTATAATTTTTTATTGAAAATGATGATAGTGAATGTGTGAATATTTAAAAACAAGGATGAACATAGCAAAAAGTAGTTTTAGAGTTGACTGTTTTTTTCTGAATAATTTATTTATATATATGAACAACAACACAAAAGTAAGTAAAGAAAGAGATAAGAATTATTGTGCAAAAATTTACATTATATTATCTATACACTATTATTGTTTACGTTTCTAGTAATTACCAACCCTCTATCAATCGTGTAATTTTCCGATAAAGAAAAGGAAATTGAAGAGAACGTTACCGACCAAAAAAGTCACTTTTAACGACCACAAAGTACTCTTTAGTGAGCCAATATTTTTACTGACCACTTAGTTAGATGGTAAAAAACCCAACCAATTATTGACTGTTATTGATGGTCGCTAAAAAAAGCGTATTAGCGACCATTGGTAGTTAGTAGGTTTGATATAATCTTTAGCAACCACTCAGTTCATTTAGCGGTTCAATTAGCCCATCCATTTTCACCAAATACTTTTAGCTACCATCATTTATTCTTTAGCGATCACCTGGTGGTGGCTAGAAGTCTTTATAATTTATAAAACCAAGAACGAGTTTAAAATATTTTATAAGTCAACCCCAAACCCCCTTTCCCCTCAATTCATCTCTCGTTGTCTCCACCTTTTATGTTATCGTCTCCATAACTCACACCACCTTCTCCAGCTTTTCCACCGCCGACCAATCCCTTTTTTGTTACAGTTGGTCGCCATTAATCTATCACCACCTAGTCTCGTCGTTCTAGCTTTAAGCAATCTCTACTCCACTTTTTTTAGTATCGTAAGTTTATATATAAATATAAACGGTGGATTAATTTTCAATATTGCTATTTTAAAATTGCCGATTTATTGTGTATGAAATTCGAATAATCTTTTTTTTTCTAATTTGTAATTCTGAATTATAATAACGTTAACTTATTATGGATTTGTTGTGTAATTGTGGATGTATTTTTAATAACAAAATTTTAAGGGGTTTATAAGGCATATTCAAAAGTTTAGGCGGGTTAGTGATTTTTATAACATTAGTGGAATAAAACAGTAATTTAAAAAAAAAAATTGGAGGTAGAAGTCTGAATTTTGAAATTATTAGGGGTCAAGGTTGATTTTTGAAAGTAGTTAATTTTAGAAAGTTTGGAAGGGTTTAAAGATTAATTTCAAAAGTTTAGGTGTTAAATCCTTTATTTCCAAAGTTTGGGGAGGTAAAAGTCTGAATTTTGAAAGTATTAGGGGGTCAAAGTTGATTTTTGAAAGTAGCAAGGGGTTAAATGCTAATTTCCAAAAGGATGGGAGAGGGGTTACAACATTAACTTTGAAAATTTAAGGGTTAAATCCTTTGTTTTCAATGTTTGGGAGGGTAAAAGACTTAAATTCAAAAGTAATAGGGGTAAAAGTTATTTTACAAAATTAGTATGAAGGTTAAATGCTAATTTTTGAAAGGTTGGGGCTTAAAACATTAATTTTAAAAAATTTAGGGGTTAAATTTTTTATTTCAAAAGGTTAGGTGGTAAAAGTATGAATTTCAAAAGTATAAGGGGTCAAAGTTTTTTTAAAATAGTAAGGGTTTAAATGCTAATTTACAAAAGGTTGGGGGTTAAAACATTAATTTTGAAAGTTTAGGAGTTAAATCCATTATTTCAAAAATTTAGGGGGAAAGGTTAATTTTTCAAAAGTACTATGAGTCAAAGTTGATTTTCAAAAGTATTAGAGGGAGGGGTTTAAAGTGTGTAGGTATAGTACATTTTTTAACTATAAAGTGCATGAAATGATATTTTTATAAAATATAGGACATACAATGTTCTTTGTTGAAATGTAGGTCCTTATAGTAATATTTTGCTTAAATATATGAGCTATAATGAAATTATTTGGGAATTAAGGATTATAAAATAATAATTTATAGATATAGTGTTATAATGCATTTTTTAGTTGTATTTATTTACTGTATAATTGTAATTTGTTTGTATTTATTTATTTATTTATTATATAATTGTTAACTTTTGGTACATATTTTGTATGTAATTTACTGTATAATTGTTAATTTTTTATATGTATTTACAATAATACAAGGACTTGTAATAATAGATTTAATTTAATCAAACCTTAAAAATAGATCTTATACTTTATATAAATAATATATAAGTCCTAAAAATAATTAAAATAAAAAAAACTAAACAAATAAACTACTCAAAATAATTAAACCTTAAGAATAAAACCTATACTTTATGTAAATTTTATATAAAGTCCCAAAAAAAATTAAAATTACAATAAAACCCTAAAAATAATCAAACCCTAATATATTTTTCTATTTATTCTTCGACTGCTCAATTGAGGAGTAGATTATTATGGAAGACGTTATATTTAGACAACAATATGGTGATAATGAGGTTAATGACCCACCGAGAGATTCTACCGGTCCTGTTTCAGGATGTAATAGTCAAGGTAAAATATAATTGGTTATTTTTTAATTTACCGAGTATAAATATTTGTTTATGTAATTGGTTATTTCTTTTGTTAAACAGGGAAACAGATGTTTAAGAAGGGGGTAAGCGCATTTTCTGAACGTCGGAGAAGGCTAAAGAAAAATATGGTTGAGTGGTGTAAGTAGACTTTTGCTGGGATGATAACACGTGGAACCCCGTTGGGAATACAACCCCCCACGTGGCATAGATTATAGAGAACACCATTCGGGATCATATCTCGAAACATTATCTCGAGTGTAATCGCCTACCACTTAGCAAGAGGAATTTGATTTAGAACCACCTCGAAGTGAAATCTATTTTCAATTTATTTTTGTTAAATTAAATTTTTTTGGTTAATTTCCATTGTTATTTGCTGTCGCCTAGGGCGTGATAAAATAATAGGTAAAATAAGTGTGAATAAGCACCCTAGGCTAGCACGGTACATCAAGTATTACAGGACGTATTAATGTCTCCTCATTTGTGATAGATTTATGTTAGGATGAGACATCATTTTTAGTGTTTTAGAAGTCAATAATGTCGATTTTCTTGAGTTTTAATGCACTTTCCTATTTTGTGTCTTGATTTGTAGAAATAATATTTTTAGAGCATATTGGGTTTAATTGTTTATTTAGTGTGTAGCTTTAAAGATAATTATGGAGATTAATTAGAGTCCAAGTCAAAGATAACAACTTATGGAAAGAGATTAGCATGGTAATTGGAGAAAAGGAAATAAAAGCTAAAAAGATGGAAAAGGAAAAGCTGCCTAAATCTGGGATTCTGCACACTCGTCTAAAGATTGGTGTTTTTACCTAAGAAATAGACCGAATTTGGAGATTTCCTTCGAAAGGGCCTAGATAATTCTGTTGCGATTCTTTTGGTATCTTGTGGAGCAAAATCGGACCAATAACGAAGAAGATACGCTCAAAACGGTGCAGCAGTGTTTATCTTTATTTCCATACGAATTTGAGTTGGGATAGAAGTCCATTACCTTAACTATTCCTCAAGAAAACGAATTAGGTCTTGTAAACACCTATAAATACACCCTTATATCACTTGTAAATCATCCTTGCCTCATAGTAATTAGTTCTTAAGGTTTTATTCTTCCAGTTTATTGTAGAGAGCAAGATGATGTCTTTTGTAATTTCTTTTAGTTTATTTCCTTCAGGTATGAACTAAACTTCCCATAGCTTGGGTTTTGCATATGTATAACCTATGAATTCTAATTCTTCTATCTAAGTTTCTTTGGGAATTATATGTTTTAATCTGATATTAGCTACTTACTTTATATTTGCTTATGTGTTTTGATTTAATGTCTTTCCTAGAATTGATCACTTTAGGATTGTTTTAAGAGTAGTTAGATGGTCTCCTTGACAGGGTGTTTAACTATTGAACCACCACATAATGTCTAGTGTCGATAGCAGTTCTGACAAAACATACTTCTAACTAGATAGTCATTAGGGTTTGTTTTAACCACCATATCACCAATTGATTGTAGTGTGCTGGATAGGGCCTTAGTGGCGTTTGATAACCCTATTTGAGTCCTCGTCTTGGTTGTGCCGTAGCCCCCTTAGTCGCTCTCAAGGTCTAAGATTGGGGAATTTAGAATCCTGACTAAGTATTACCAAGAGCTAATATTCTCCCTTATGAACTAGATTTATAGATAGAATTAGAAGGATTAGTGCATACTAGCAAAACCTGAGCTATACTTATCATCTCATATTCTTAATCTTTTACTTTATTGTCTTTATTTTCTTAGTTTTAATTGCTTAATTTCGAAATCTGTTCCCTTTACTTTTCTGTTCTCTAATTATTTACTCTTACTCGTAATTCTACTCACGCGATTAACACACTTAAGTCCCTGAGAACGAACTCTACTTATCATTAAAACTTGCATACGTCCTGTAATACTTGCAGTACTGTGCCTGTCTAGGGTGAGAGTGCCTAATTTTCCATACTTAATTTGATCTTATTTTCATCACACCCTAGGCGACACCAAGTTTTTGGCGCCGCTGCCGGGGACTTGTGTCTCGTTAGCGTGTGGGTTATCTATTTCGAGTTTTAGTTTTTAATTAGTTTTTACTTTTCAGTTTTTAGTTTAGTTTAGTCTTTATTTTTCCAGATTTACGCTTGTGGTTTGCTCTAGTCTTTTTCAGGTTTCACAGTGTTTAATTCTTGGCCTCCTCTATCGGAGCCCGAGAGGCGCTTCAGACCTTACAACAAACGAGTTCGTGAGGAAAGGGCCTTACGAAGAGCTATGGCAGACGTACATGATAACGATCCGGAGTTAGTTTACTTTGCACCAGGAGGACCTCCAGCATACATTCCACCTGGTGTACAATTACCAGCAGGAGGAGGTAATGGGCAGAATAATCTTAATAATCAGAACCGAGTTGAACAAGATCTACCTGGCCTTAACGTACCATTCCATGTTCGACCCATCGGTTACCGCCCTCCTGAGATTCCGAATATCAAATTTAGACCCGATCCGGGTATGCTTAGTCAATTTCAAAGTTTCGGACTCTATATTGGTACAGCTATTCAAGATCCGGTAAAAGCGATTCAGAAGTTCATGCAGATTTGTGATGCCTACATTACTCCTGGCATTACACGCGAGTAACTGTATTGTCATATGTTTTTGTTTTTCTTGACCGGAAGAGCTAGCGATTGGCTAGAAAGACAACCACATGGAACCATTCACTATTGGAGAGAACTTCAAGCCGCATTCTTTAACCGATTTTATCCAAAGAGCATGAGACTTAAAGATCAAGCCGAGCTTGCAAGATTTTGCCAAGAAGATGGAGAAACAGTGGGAGAAGCGTGGACAAGGTTTCAACAAAAATTAATTAGATGTCCACTCCATGGTTATACACCTGCTCTACAACTTGCTATGTTCTATGAAGGTCTTAATGATAAAGGTAGAGAAAAGGTGGATAACATTGGAAAGGGTAATTTTGTGTCCATGAATCACAATGAAACTCCCGAGGTGTTAGAAAACATTATGGAACAAGAAAGAAGTTGGCCTTCAACGCGAGCTTCTACAGCAAAAACCCGAGGAATGCTTCGTTTAGATGCAGAAACTGCGAATTCAGCCCAAATATCCTCATTAGAAAATCAAATCAAGGAGCTGAGAATCGCGATGGAGAAGAATTTAGCCGCTACAAAGGTAGTTCAAGAAGCACAAGGTTGTCAACAATGTGGAGTTAACGATCATTCATGGGAAGAGTGCGAATCAAATCCACAATCTGTTTACTTTATATCCAATCGATGGGGCAACCGCAACCATCCGGGTATGCAGTATTCCAATCCACAAGGGGCCGCTAATCCTGGTCAATATCAATCGAGACCCCAGAACAACTCTTACCAACAGAGAGGTCAGTACCAAAATCAATATCAGAATAGACCTGCGCCTCCACAACAACCTGCTCAAGACGCCTATACCGATTCGTTATAACAAAAAGCTTTACCTCAGTATCCGCAAGAAGGATCTATGGATAATACACATATAGTACAAGCTCTAGACCGTTTGAACACGACTATAAACGCTCAAGAAGAAAAAGTCAGAGGACATGATGCCATACTTCAGATGCTAACTACCCAAGTGACACAGTTAAACAAAGTGTTAACAAGTGTTGTGGAGGTGAAGATAAGGATGAGTTCGAAGCTTGCAAGGCTATATGTCTTGAGATTACGGAAAAGAAAGAGGAAGCACCACATGCTGCCATCAGTGCCGTGGAAGTTCCCAGTATTGAAGAAGAACCAACCGAGTCTAACCCCGAGGAATCTGACTGTCTAGAGGTTTGTCTGGAAGACGAGCAAGAGAGAGACGAGTTCATAGAGTTACTGAGGAAGGTGCAAGAGGAGATTCGATCGGTAGTGGAATATGCAGCTGGCTTGGCTAAAGAGAAAGAGGAAGAAGCCTCAAGGGAGGAATCGATAGACGAAGTGGCACCTGCTGTGCTAGAAGAGAAGGTGGAATCACCACCTGTTGTTCAACCAGTGTCATCAACTATTCCTGATACAAATCCGAAAGATGACACTGTTCTCAAGACGTTTGTAGAGGCGTACCAACCTGAAAATATCAACGCCCAAATGCTTGAGATCGCAAAAAGAGGACTTACACCGCAGCAAGTTTTTACGCAAGTTATTCCTGAGAAAAAGGCGAGTGTAGAGATCCCGAGAGAGAACCTGAGGGTTTCGAGGAGAAGTGAGAAAGAGCTACCTACAAAGCTTAAAGATCCGGGAAGTTTTAACCTTCCTATTCAACTACATGGTATGCTCAAAGTGAAAGCAATGTACGATGTGGGTTCTGGTGTAAATCTTATGCCTAAGTCCGTGTTCGAGAGACTTGGACTTCAGAAATCAGAGAAAACTCCAGTGAAGTTGCAGTTTGCTGACAACTCAGTTAAAAGGACATGGGGAACAGTGGAGGACGTCTTAGTCCGTGCAGGTAATATCGCCATCCCTACTGACTTTGTTATTCTTGAGTTTGATACAGATAAGCAAGTTCCGATCATACTTGGACGGCCCTTCATGGCCACAAGTCAAAGTGTGATCAACTTCCAAGATGGGACCATCACCCTTCATGCAAAGAATTTATCCGAGACCTTCTATGTCTTGGGTAAGAAACCAAGGAAGTTGGATCCCACCGTGCCCATCATCCACAGCCTTTCACATCACAAAGTCCCTCCTGAGAAGATCCACTTAAAGCCTGTGGATACTGAGCCAAACATTGAGTTTGGGGTTGGCCATGAAGTCCTATGGAAAGCCCACAAACGCGAGAATAGGCCACGAAGTTTCAAAGACTCGTGGATGGGACCATTCATTGTCACTAAGGTTGTTTCAGCCAAAGTGATAGAAATTCGCCCCAAAACTGGGGTCAAGCGCAGATTAGTTGACGTTCATAGCCTTACTCGTTGTTGGGGAGGCTATATTCGCAAATCTTGACAGAGGTAACACGTCTAACTTTGAAAGACGTTAAACAAAAGTGCTGTTCGGGAGACAACCCGAAGTTTTTTTTATGTTTTCATGTCTTTTACGTTTTTAGTTTAAGTTTATTTTAGTTGTTTTTAGGTGATAATGCATATTTGAGAAAGGTATTACTGTTTTTGGTGTGTAGGAATTGGAGAAATCGAGTTAGGGAACGCGAGGAAAATTTTTGGAGCAAAGGAATGCACCCCGCGGACTACCCCACGGACTACCCCATGGTCCGCATGGATGGTCCGCGAGGTCAAAAACCCGTACCACGGGTTGCCACCACGGGTCTGATCCAGAAACCAGAAAACATTCCGCGGACTACCCCCCGGTACACCGCACCATGGTCCGCGCCTCAAAAACGCGTGCCACGGGGTAGGTACCACGAGTATTTTGACGGAGTTAGCAACAGAAGCCGCGGTGTACCCTCCGGTACACCGGACCCTAGCCCGCGAGCCAAAAACCCGTGCCACGGGGTCCTACCACGGGTCTAGACCAGAGAGCAAAAATTTTTGAGCATCAGATGTCGCGGACTACCCTGCGGTACACCCCATGGTCCGCAGCGCCGCCAGAGGAGAGAGAAAGTTACGGGAGTGAGTTATAAAGGAGGTATTAAGCTTTTAGTTCCGAATTTATTAAACCTTAACCCTCTCTTTCTTCTCCACAACTCTCCTAACTCCATTGAAGCTCATAAAAACCTTCACCAATCACCAAAACACTACCCAATCATCAAGAAAAACACATCAAACCTTTTCTCCACATCATTACAAGAGAGAATCAAGCTACCAATCATCACCAAATTCATTCAAATTGAAGAATCAAAGAGCCAAATTTTCAAAATTCATCACACAATTTCTAAAATCCAAGCCTACCCATTACAAATCATCCTCACCCACATAGAGATTAATCATCAATTCATATTTCCTAGGCCAAATCAAGCTTGTTCATCCATTAATTCAAGAGTTTAATTTTCAAGGGTTGCTAAAGCTTTGAGTTGGGGGTTAATTGAGGATGACTAATAGAACAACAATCTTATCTAACAAGAGGGAGGTGAAGAGTAACAAGGGATTGGATTTAAACAAGAAGAAATCAATTGACAAAGGTGCTAGTTCTAAATCAAAAGGTAAAGAGAACGTGAAGAAGAGTGGGAAACCTTCGTATGATCGTAATGGTAAAAAGCTTTATTATTATGCAAGGGAGAAAACTCAACCTCAACAAGATCTTATACCTATAGAGAAAGTGGATACTTCAAGAGCTCTGAAGATTCTGCAGAGAAACAATTAAAGGAACTACCTTTTGCTTATGAGAAAGTATTCAAGGAAGAAATTAGAGATGGAGAATACAAGAGATTCTTTGAGCTTGGTGAGAAATTGGGTTGGTCTACGTTCATGGTAAGCCGTTCTGAATTATGTCCTGAATTAGTTTTGGAGTTCTATTTAGGCCTCTTTAGCCGAGATAGTAATTGTGTTCCGATTAGAGGAAAGTTAGTTCCTTTCACAGTTGAGGAGATTAGGAACCACTTCAAGTTTAAGAAATTGAAAGGTTTTTGCAAATTTGAAGAAGCAGTTGCTAAAGGAAAAATCTTTGATGAGGAATTACTTTTTGCGCATGTTTTAGACAAGGAGAAAGTGCAATCACATAAAGGAGAATTGAAGGCACCTTGGCCTTACAAATATCTCCAAGCAGATGCAAGAATTTGGCACAATTTCCTTATTCCTAATGTCTTTGGAAACACACGAACTTTGGATGTGACTATGAAGAACGCGCTATTGTTGGACTGTATTTTGAGAGGAGAAGAAGTTGATGTGGCACAGTTGATCTATGAGGAGGTGATACGATTTTCGATCTCTCCTAAATCAGTTTATAATGTTAAATTTCCTACTATGATCACGTGTCTTGTGCGAAAAGCGAATGTAGTATTGGGTGAAGAAGAGAAACTCGAGTTTAAGACGAGTTATATTGACAATGCATGGATCAAAGAAAGTCTTCGAAGAGCGGGTTCTACTCAAGCCTCGAAGGAAGAAAAGGAGCAAAATTGGCAAAAGAAGATAGAGGAGCGTTTAACGAAATTTGAAGCAGCTCAAACTTCCTTAGTCAATGATGTGGCACAAATAAACGCTAATCAAGTGCACATCATGAAACTCCTTGAGCAATTAACGAAAGGTCCAGCAATTCCAACCTTGGATGTCAATGATGCGAGGCAATAGCCTCGAGAGTATGTTCTCTTTCTTCCTTACCATTTCTGTAAATATGCCTATCTGCTAATTTTAATTTCTGTTTTTTTCGAGTCTTTTTCGAGTCGTGGGGACACGGCTCATTTTTGAGTTGGGGGTGTGGGGATTCGTTGTCTCTCATCTCCAGTTTTCTGTTTTTTTGGGTGAAATTAAAATTTTTGATGCATGGGAATTAGATGTAGAGTGTGTTTAATAGCTTGAAAGCATAAGCTCAGTAAATTAATGATAGTAAGTGATATGTTTATGAGCTATGTATTTGTATGCTTTGAGTATTTGCAGGAAAACACACGTTGATAGTAAAGAAAATATTAGTGAGCAATGCAATAGAAAGTATGTTCGATCTCAGGGAACCTTGAGAAGTGTGTAGGCCGTGAGATCCAAGCTAGTTGAAAAACCATTTGATGAAAGTGCTAAAGGTAAGAAATTTTCGAAATTACATAGTGTAGAAAGTGATCAAGGCGGTTCTTTCATATTTTTAAGCCTTTGAAGCCTTTTTATACCTTCTCACCTTGTGATTTTGATTTTATATGCTATATCCTTCTTAGCCCCTTCTAGCCTTTCTAAAGCCTTTTTATTGAAACACGTTATAAGCCATATCCTTTAGATTTTAGGACTTTTTCATATGACCCGCACTCGAATCGCGATGCTTAGACAGTTGTTTTAGAGCTTCAGTTTGGGGTGGTGGGTCCACCATTATGGGAATTGTTATGTTGGGATTTTTGAGCTTATTAATTGTGCTTTGTGCTTTATATTGATGATGTTTCACAGAATTGTATTGTAACCCTTTGCCGGGGTAACAGTGAATGAAAAAGAAGCTTCGAGCTAATTTTGCCAACAAGGGCATTAAAAGAAAAAATATATACATGAGAAAATTAGCGTGATATCTCATCATTAAAAAGAGAGTCATAGCTATAAAAGAAATTGATTTGAAAAGAAAAAAATATATATTCGGACCGGCAAAGTGGATTTTTATGTGAATATCTAAAGCTTTAATTGGGTTATTAGGGATGCTAAATTATGCATCAAGGAATTCTTTGGGTTGAGTGAGAAACGTTTTATGAGAGAAACGATTTTCTTGAGTTTTAATGCACTTTCCTATTTTGTGTCTTGATTTGTAGAAATAATATTTTTAGAGCATATTGGTTTAATTGTTTATTTAGTGTGTAGCTTTAAAGATAATTATGGAGATTAATTAGAGTCCAAGTCAAAGACAACAACTTATGGAAAGAGATTAGCATGGTAATTGGAGAAAAGGAAATAAAAGCTAAAAAGATGGAAAAGGAAAAGCTGCCTAAATCTGGGATTCTGCACACTCGTCTAAAGATTGGTGTTTTTACCTAAGAAATAGACCGAATTTGGAGATTTCCTTCTACAGGTCCTAGATAATTCTGTTGCGATTCTTTTGGTATCTTGTGGAGCAAAATCGGACCAATAACGAAGAAGATACGCTCAAAACGGTGCAGCAGTGTTTATCTTTATTTCCATACGAATTTGAGTTGGGATAGAAGTCCATTACCTTAACTATTCCTCAAGAAAACGAATTAGGTCTTGTAAACACCTATAAATACACCCTTATATCACTTGTAAATCATCCTTGCCTCATAGTAATTAGTTCTTAAGGTTTTATTCTTCCAGTTTATTGTAGAGAGCAAGATGATGTCTTTTGTAATTTCTTTTAGTTTATTTCCTTCAGGTATGAACTAAACTTCCCATAGCTTGGGTTTTGCATATGTATAACCTATGAATTCTAATTCTTCTATCTAAGTTTCTTTGGGAATTATATGTTTTAATCTGATATTAGCTACTTAAGTTATATTTGCTTATGTGTTTTGATTTAATGTCTTTCCTAGAATTGATCACTTTAGGATTGTTTTAAGAGTAGTTAGATGGTCTCCTTGACAGGGTGTTTAACTATTGAACCACCACATAATGTCTAGTGTCGATAGCAGTTCTGACAAAACATACTTCTAACTAGATAGTCATTAGGGTTTGTTTTAACCACCATATTATAGAGAAGTGTAAAGAGAGAGTATTGTATATTATTTTCAATAATCATTCTGTTACATTGAGTTGGTATATATAGCATAGAGTAAGCACTACATTCATGTATCTACCCTTTACATATTTGTTGTAACAGAATATATTCTATCTATTTTGTCTCTTGTGTGACTCATTGATGAGTCACTTAATTCTAGAGTCTTCTATTCCTCTTGTATGTTATTATCCCCCCTCAAGTGCAGCACTCGTAAGAGGGGAAACTTGACTAGCAATCCATTGAACTGAGAAGGACCAATCGCCTTAGTTAATATATCTGCTAAGTTTGCTTGAGATGGTACATGAGCCAGATGAAGCTTTTTATTTTTAACTTGTTCTCGTACAAAATGAAAATCGACATCAATATGTCGAGTACGAGTGTGAAAAACTGGATTCGTTGCTAGAGCCAAAGCTGATTGATTATCACAAGCCAAAACGGGTGAAACATGAGCTATGTTCAAGCTCTTAAGAAGATACGTAAACCACATCAATTCTGCAGATACATGAGCCATGGCTCGATATTCAGCCTCAGTAGAAGAACGAGAGACCGTGGATTGACGTTTGGATCCCCAAGATATTATATTTGAGCCAAGAAAAATACAATATCCAGTCGTTGATCGTCGATCACGAGCACAATTAGCCCAATCGGAGTCAGAATATGCATGAACATTTAAAGAAGACAAAGTAAACTTCAAGCTATAATGTAGCGTGCCTTTAATATAACGCAATAGCTTTTTGAGAGCTTCAAAGTCTTCATTTGTTGGTTTATGCATCTTTTGACATATTTGATTAACCGCAAATGCAATATCAGGTCGAGTAAGAGTTAAATATTGTAATGAACCTGTTAAGCTGCGAAATAAAAAAGGATCCTCAAACAGTTCAACCCCTTTGTTTGTTTTTACAGATGTTTTAACAAAGGTAGGTGTTGAAGAAGCTTTACATTCTGATAAACCAGCCCGTTTAAGAATAGTAGAAGCATAGGCAGCTTGAGATACTATGATAGAATCTGCAGAGTATGAAATTTCAAGGCCTAGAAAATAAGATAACTTCCCAAGGTCTTTCATAGCAAACCTTGATTTAAGGGCTGTAATTGTAGTTAATATATATGTTGAATCAGACCCGGTAACAAGAATATCATCAACATAGATAAGAACAATAGTTAGATTATTATCTGAACCTTTACTGAGCATAGAAGAATCAGCTGAACTCATAACAAATCCATGAGAAATAAGAAAAGAGGTGAGTAGATTGTTCCACGCTCTAGGAGCCTGTTTAAGGCCATACAAAGAACGTTTTAATTTGCATACATAATTAGGATACTGAGAATCAACGAAGCCTTGAGGTTGAAACATATAAACATCTTCATCTAAGTAGCCATGTAAAAACGCATTAGACACATCTAGTTGGTGTATAGTCCATTTAAAAGTTGCTGCAAGAGAAAGTATAAGTCTAATTGTTTGATGCTTGACAACTGGACTAAATGTCTCAGTGTAATCAATCCCATATTCTTGCATAAACCCTCGTGCAACCAAGCGAGCTTTGTATCTAGCTATAGTACCATCAGCATTCTTTTTAAGCTTATAAATCCACTTACATGTGATAGGGGTGCGCCCAATAGGTGGAGGCACAAGTTCCCATGTGTGTTGTTTAGACAATGCAGTGAATTCATCATTCATTGCAGATAGCCAACAAGGAGATTGTATAGCTTCTTTGTAAGACACAGGTTCAGACTCAGACAAGACAGTTACATTTTGACACTTATATGTAGGTTTGAGTGATCCTGTTTGTTTTCTAGTGATCATTGGATGCCTAATTGGCTGAATTGAAGAAGATGATGAAGTGGAGATATTAGTTTGACCAGGAGGACTGGCAGTAGGGGGTGTTTCAGACACATTTAGAGTAGACTCAAAAGGGAGAGAAATGGACTGAGGATTTATTGGACTATCAAATAAATCAACATATGAGGAGTGAGAATTATCAATAGGAGGAGTATTTGAGGAATTTGTAGAGACTAGAAAGGGAAAAACACTTTCATTGAAGGTCACATGTCTAGATATAAAAACTTTATGTGAAGCCAGTGAATAACACTTATAGCCCTTTGAGTGTGTGCAATATCCCAAAAACACACAGGCTGTAGATTTAGAGGCAAGCTTGTGAGCACTATAAGGCTTAAGCCAGGGGTAGCATAGGCACCCAAAAACTTTTAGATGGTTATAAGAAGGTGGTTTTTGAAACAACATTTGAAATGGAGAAATATTAGAAAGTGTAGATGAAGGTAGAAGATTGATTAAATATATAGAAGCTGATAGAGCTTCTAACCAAAATTTTGGAGGTAAGGAACTGTGAAATAGAAGAGACCTTGTTGTTTGATGTCTCCCGTTTTGTTCTAATTATTAGCCCCTTGGAGACATCCTTTTAGGTGAATAAATGACTTGTTTGATAGACTTTTAGGCTTAATTGATCATATTACACTTTCTCCCCTTGGAAATTAACTATTTGCAGAATCTGAGCTTTTGTGCATAAATTTGACTGTTTTTAATGCAAAGTTAATAGGTTCTTGAAAGACCAATCCAAGGAGAAAAAGTGAGAATAAAGTCTTAGTGTATTTTAGAGTGTTAGGAAATGATTTCTAGTCGAGTTTCCATTTTTAGAGTACACTTTCCTATTTTGATTTCTTGATTTCTTGAATTATTCTTTTTAAGCATATGCGGTTTAATTATTTATTTAATGTGAAGCTTTAAAGAGATAAATGGTAATTACTTAGAGGCCAAGTCAAGATAAAGATGAAAGGAAAGAAGATTTACATGGAAATAAGAAGATTTGGTAAAGATTTATTTAAAGGAGGAAAAGATAAAGCTGCCCTTTGAAATCTGAAATCCAGCCACGTTTTAGGAATTAAATCATAATAAAAGATTGGCATGGATTCTGGACGAATGGTCTGCACCAATAGAAAGAGCTTTCCAAGACAAGCAGTTTCATATATTGGAACTTCTCAAACGGATAAGTATTGAAAAAGATATGATCAAATCAAATCAGCAGAATCTTACCTTCTAAAGAGCTACGAATTTGAGAGTCTTTGACTTGTCTTCCACTCCAAGCAAAATTCGACCTAGGTTCCTCCAACACCTATAAATACACCCCTTAACCTCCTACTTTCACACACTTCAGAGAATATACAAGAGGCTTAAGGTTTTCAAGTCAGAGCACGAAGGAGAGAAGAAGCTAGAAGCTGGAGGAATCCTGTTCTTCCATCCATAGTCATTCTACCCTTTAGGTTTTTCATTTATCTTTTGTATTTGAACATGAATTCCTTTTATTTAATGTTAGTTTTTAATTCCTTCATGAGCTAAATTTCTTTATACTTGAGAATCGCATAAAAGGGATGAACCTTAATTAATGTTTTCTATGTTTTGAATTTGGGATTGTTAGATTTAAATTGAATTGAGTTTTAGGTATTGGATATTACTTTGTTTTCATTACTAATTCTTTTAGGAACAACTAGAATTAGCTTTTAGTATTTGGGCTATTCCATATAGTGGCGTATGGATCATCCGACAGGGGGGTTTGAATACAGATCTAGGTAATACCCGTGTAATGTCCGTTATTGACCGACAGGCTTAACTAGTTACATAGCCAAAGAGGTAAAATCTTATCATCCGAAAAGCCATATTCGACCATACAGGTGTTTGTGATACTTTAGGATAGCTTCTAGGTCCACCCGACAGGGGGCTAGGAGATATTAGAGTCCCGACTAATATTATAATTCCAATTCTACCCTTAAACATAGCATAGATTACATTGATTAGGTGGATTCCTTTGCGAGGATCAAGTATATCTCTCTTATCTGAAGTTAGTCTTTTATTTGCTTTATTTCCTTTCTGTTTATTTAATTTAGTCTTTATTTTATTTGCATCTTTTAATTTACAAAAACCAAACAAAAATTATTATCTTTTCTTTTCTGTTTAACAAATTATCTCTACTATCTGATTAATATTTGGGTTGAACCTAATCCGTCCCTGAGAACGAACTTGATTATCATATATTACTTGGGACAACCGTACACTTGCGGTTAAGTGGTTCCTTTTATTTGCACTTAATTTTATAACACCCCAGGACCCACCAAGTTTTTGGCGCCGCTGCCGGGGACGGTAGCGTGTGACCCCGGTGTTAATCTCTTAGTAGTTTAATTGTTAGTTTAGTTTTAGTTTTATTTTTCAGTTTTACGCTTTGGGTTTTCTTTCTTTCTCAGGTTTACAGGTTTTGGTTTATGCGTGAAGATATTGTGATTCTTGCAGACCCCGAAAGCCTAGTTCGTGAAGCAAACAAAAGAAAGAGAAACGCTAAAACAAAAGAGTTAGAGGAACAATTAGCAAGAGAAACAATGGCCGAAGACCCAGTTGACAATCGTCAAGTTGGAAATCAACTCAACCTTCCAGCTGCTCCTGTTGCTCAGAATCAAGATCCGTGGTTTACTAATGGCCCACCAGAAGTTCCATTCCGTGCTCCTGCTATAGGAGTAGGTGCTCCAGATATTAATGTTCCCCGATTCCGTCCAGATTCAGGAATGTTAGCTCAATTCCAAAATTTTGGAAATTTTCGTGGAAGACCATCAGAAGATCCTCTTAGAGCAGTACAGAAGTTTAAACAAATATGTGATTCTTATATCACACAAGGAGTTTCAAGAGAACAGATGTATTTCGCTGCGTTTAAATTTTTTGTGACTGATGGAGCGAGTGAATGGCACGATACGCAAGATCCTACGAAAATAACCAACTGGGACCAATTAGAGACTGCTTTCTTTGACAGGTATTACCCAAGTAACATGAGATTAGATGCTGAATTAGACTTGACGCATTTCCGTCAAGAATATGATGAAACTGTGGGTAAAAGTTGGACAAGATTTCAGATGTGTTTACGTAAAGTTCCCACTCATGGCTTGTCAGAACAACAACAGCTGAAAATCTTCTATAGAGGCCTTGATGGAACTTCGAGAGAGAAATTGGATACGCTATGTGGTGCAGGTTTTCTTCAAGTTCAACCCGCTCATGCTAAAATTATCTTGGAAAGAACAGTCAAGAATGAAGTGGGGTGGAATTCAGTAAGAACACCGGTTAAAGGAGTGAATAAAGTTGATATGGAAGAAAAGTTTGCTACGCTTGAGAATAAGATTCAGAGTACTATAGAACAACAATTGAAGCAGCTTACTTTAGCTATAAAAGAAGGGTTTTCGGGTAAGAAAGTAGCTGTGCAAGCTACACAAGAGGTTTATATGTGTTCAATTTGCAGAGTAGATGATCATGATGAGGAAAGCTGTCCGAATAACCAAGAATCCGTGATGTTTATGTCCAATAGAGGTAACTTCAATTCAAGTGGTAATGGATATCAGCCTAACAGAAACCATCCTGGGTTTCAATACTCAAATCCTAATGGGGCAGCCAATCCTACATACGCATATCAGCCGCGTCCCCAAGGTAACAACTACAATCCAAGACCACACAACAATTATCAAGGAGGACAGAATCAGGGTAATTATGTGCAAAGGCAAGCTCCCCAGGATACCTATGATGAAACTTTAAACCAGAAAGCCTTACCTGCCCATCCACAAGAAGGAGTAGTTACCCTTCAGAAAACAGTGGACAGTTTAATTGCTCTTCAGACACAAGCTACGGAACGTCAAAATGCAGTCGAAGCAAATATGAAGATAGTCCAGAATCAGCTGAGTCAAATTAGCAAACAACTGAATCAGCGTCCACAAGGGCAACTTCCCAGTGATACTGAGGAACCCAAACCATATGAATGTAACGCGATCTCCCTTAGAAGTGGTAAAAATCTTCCACCACCACCTTTTCCCGTAATGAAAGAAAAAGAAACAACTGTGAAAGAGAAACCGGCAAAAGAGGTGGAAGAGAAAGAAGATGAGCCTGAGATAATTGAAGTGGAGAAGATTCCAGAAAAGCCAAAATCCAAAGATGTTACAGAAACCCGTCCTCCTCCACCTTTTCCCTCAAGAGTTCAGAAGAAAGGAGACATGGCCGAATATCAGAAGTTCTTAAATATGGTACGTGGTCTCAATATTAACGTTCCGTTCTTAGATGCTATACGCGATGTTCCGAAGTACGTTAAATTTCTGAAAAGAGCCATTACCAACAAGAGACCATACCGTGAGAATGAGATGATAGGATTGCCCGAAGAATGCAGCGCTATATGCCAAAGTAAGTTGCCACCTAAACTACTTGATCCTGGGAGTTTCACGATTCCTATTTCTATTGGTAATGAGTGGCAAGGAAAAGCTTTGTGTGATTTGGGTGCGAGTATCAATTTGATGCCCAAGTCAATTTTCGAAAAATTGAAGATAGGAAACGCTAGACCAACTTCCATGATCCTACAGATGGCTGATAGATCCCTCGCTCATCCAGAGGGACGAATTGAAGATGTCCTCGTCAAGGCAGGTACGTTAATCTTTCCAGTTGATTTCGTTATTCTTGAATACGACGCGGATAGGAATGTCCCCATCATCTTGGGTCGACCATTCCTAGCCACGGGGCGTACTATTATTGATGTAGAGAATGGCGAATTAACCATGCGAATCCAAGACGAGACGGTAAAATTCAACGTGTTTAGGGCCATGAAGTTTCCAGATATTCCTGAAGAGTGTTTCCGCATGGATATACTCGATTTAGCTACGCAAGAAACGTTCGACTGTATGAATTTTAATGATATCTTGCGAGCAGCCCTAACACTTGACTTACCGGAATTAATGGAAGAACTAACCGACACCGTAGCTGCTTTAAATTCCGGAACTATGAAACATAGGCATCTCACCTACGAGCCATTCCGAGAACCTGGGGAGATAGTATCTAAAAAGAAACCATCTATCGAGTCTCCCCCACAACTAGAAGAAAAGCCGCTTCCATCACACCTGAGGTATGCGTATTTAGGTACTAACAACACTCTACCTGTTATTGTTTCAGCTACTTTAACAGGTTCTCAAGAAGATAAACTGTTGCGCATACTGAGAGCTAACAAAGAGGCAATTGGTTGGACTATTGCTGACATCAAAGGTATTAGTCCTTCCTATTGCCAACACAAAATCATTCTAGACGATGAAAACGCGCGCTCAGTTGAAGGACAAAGAAGATTGATGCCAGCTATGAAGGAAGTAGTGAAGAAAGAAGTTATCAAGTTGCTAGATGCGGGAATTGGTGGGGCCTAGGGTGTGATAAAATAAGATATAATTAAAGTGCAAAAACACCCTAAAACTACACGGTTCTGCAAGTATACAGATCGTATGCAAGTTTTAGATAAAGATTCGTTCCGCAGAGACTACAGAGGTTAGGAGAATCTTATGCAAATAGCAAGTGCAAATAATTAAAGCTAGAACAACTAAACGCAATTAAAAGTAAAGACAAATAGATTTTTGTTGATTTTCTAATAAACTAAATTAAACTAAGGAATTAAAAGACAGAAAAATAAATATGAAAGAGAAGCGATATGAGAATATAGCTTAAGTTATTAGCATGTAATCCCCACTAGTTTTGCCGTTCTAAACATGTAAGGGTGAATCATGTAGTATTTCCCTAATCGGTCCCAATATGCTATCGGTAGTTTAAAATAGGATTTACCTGTGTCAATAAGGCTTCCTAAGCAAACTTTTCCTGTAATTGGTAAAGAGTCACAAGACTCAACCATAGTGATTATCTAGCTAGGTTGGGTTGTCAGATCAAACCTAAAACTAAACGTTATGTGCTAAACATGCAATTAAACACCGTTGTCAATGGTATCCTAATTACTAGATGGTAATTCTAATGGCGGCCGTCCACAAGAACACAGAATATAAATTCAAACACATAAACAGAGAATAAAAACTATAATTCTATTTAAAACATTAAATTCCCAAATTAGATAGATGTCAATCAAAACTAGGGTTCATACATATATGCTAAAAACTTAAGCTAAAGAAAATTAGTTCATGAAAGAAAAGAAAGAAATTACAAATCTAAAGGTAGAAGAAGACATTGTTGATGACAGCTCCTTCCAGGCTTCTCTCTTGTGTTCTAAGCTTCCTCTTGGTTTAAGGTTTCACCAAGGATGATTTAAGAGTGTTAAGAGGCTGTATTTATAGGTTAGAGGTTGACCTAATTCGTTTCCTTAGAGATAAGTTAAGTAATGGACTCCTAGCCCAACTCAAATTCGTATGGAAATAAAGATAAACACTGCTGCGTTGTTTTGGTCATAACTTCTTTATTATTGGTCCGATTTTGCTCCACAAGATACCAAAAGAATCGCAACAGAATTATCTAGACCCTTTAGGAGTAATTTACCAAATTCGGCCTCTTTATTAGGTAAAAACGCCTATCTTTGCAGAATCTCAGATTTAGGCAGCTTTTCCTTTTCCATCTTTTTAGCAATTATTTCCTTATCTCCAATTTCCATGCAAATCTCCTTCCATAAGTTGTTGTCTTTGACTTGGACTCTAATTAATCTCCATAATTATCTTTAAAGCTTCACACTAAATAAACAATTAAACCCAATATGCTCTAAAAATAATAATTCTACAAATCAAGACCCAAAATAGGAAAGTGCACTAAAATAAGCTAAAATCAACCTATAAACTAATAAATAAGCCTAAAATGATGTCTCATGAGTGTATTTTACTATCACAAATGAGGAGACATCAAGACCCCCAACTCAAAGTTGTATCGTCCCGATACAATAAAATAAAGAACAGTAGGGTAGTCAAAATAAACAAGAAGAAGTCGGAGGAGAACAAGAACAAAAATATAATGAATGATCCTAGAGCATAAATTCCAAAAAATATCATGTAGTAATGCTCAAGAAATAATGCACAAATATGCTTAATACGCATGTAATCAACAATCCATAAATTCAAGTTAAGATTAATTTCGCAATGCCAGAAGGAGAGGATGATAACTTAGTTCAGGTTAATGGCTATAGGTTGTTCATAGGTCCCAAATACAGCATCCAATGGTCCACTTACCTACTACCTAATAGCTCAATTGTTTCTCCATCTAGTAGTTAAAAATCCTAAGGTCTTTGGTTATAACTTGGCTTAAGGACGGGTGTGGTATATTTGGATAATGAAAAGTGAGCTTTTGGCTCTCTCCTCACTAGCCATCAACGAATCGCCCTAGAGCTTGAGTTGTTCACTCGAAGATGTTCTCACTCAACCCAATTTATTGATGCTTTTGACTTGCATCCCCCCATAATCCCAATTATAACCTTTGAAGCTATAAAATCCACTGTGCCGGTCCGAATATATATTCTCTTTTCAAATCAATTTTTTCTTTTGTATAGCTATGACTCTCTTTTTGATGTTCGAGATATCACGCTATTTTTCATATATATATTCTTTTTCTTTTTATGCCCTTGTTGGCAAAATTAGCTCGTAGCTTCTTTTTCATTCACTATTACCCCGGCAAAGGGTTACAATAATAACAATTCATCATCTATAAAATCACAAAGATAATTCCCTAATTCCCAAAGTTCCCTAATGATGAAACCCACCACCCCAAACTCAAGCTCTAAAACGAGTGTCTCAGGTTTTGCGATTCGAGTGCGGGTCATATAGATAAGTCCTAAAACTAGGGTATGGATTATAATGTGGTTCAATAAAAAGGCTTTAGAAAGGCTCAGAGGGGCTAAGACGGATAAATAACATAATCAAATAAAAGGGTGAGAAAGTATAAAGGCTTCAAGTGTTTTAATCATGAAAGAACTGCCTTATTCATTTTTCTAACTACCGGATTTCGTTACGTTTTCACTAATAGTTCATAGACAAGTGGGTTTTCAACTAATTCTAAACCTCACGTTCTACACACCAAATAACTATTCCTAAGTTTCAACGTGATTTCTTAGCATTGCTCATTAACTTTTCTATCCTTTCTTTCCTGTTTTCATTGCATGCATGCTAAACAATTTTGTTGCATCTTTCAAAAGCATACTACTTACTATCATTGACCTAATAAAATCATGCTCAATAGGTACATTCAAAGATATTCTATGCCTAATTCAACCTAAAAATTTTAAATTTTATGTAAAAACGAAAAGAAGATGAGGACAACGAATCCCCACCCCCAACTCAAAAGTGAGCCGTGTCCCCACGACTCGAAAAAGACTCAGGAATGAAATAAAATTTAAAATAAAACTAACTAAACTACCTAATGCATCCAAGCTATTGAGAAAAATTAGAATGACTTACCTGGCTGGCCATAGAGATCCATCATATCATCCTCATCTTCTGAAGCTGAGGGATCGGTGTAATCATCTATATCCTTGTACAAGGTCGAATTATCTACCCTTGTTTCCAATTGCATGATTTCTACCCAAAGGTCTTTGTTATCTTCACGTAATCTTTCAACTTCGTTCTGTAACTGAATAGCCCAAGGAGGAAGATCATAAGCAATTTTAGAGAAAGAGGTAGAAGAACCTTGGTCTTGGATTTTTATCTTGTCTAAAGGCCTCCTTGCTGGTGTGGACATTCTAGCAGTTAATCTCTTCTTTGGGAGTGGTTGTTCAGGTGCCTGTTCTTTTGATTCTTCAGAAACCTCATCAATATTGATGGGTTTTTCAATGGTAGCTCCAGGCAATTTCTTATTCTTCCCAAGGATTGAACACTTTCTCTTGTATTCCATAGCTTCAGATCTGTTAGTCATACTTGATTCACCCACAACTCAAGTTATACCAAGGATGGATTAAAAGTTTAACGACAATTGGTTTAGCTTGATGTTGTTGCTTGGAATTGATGAAAGAGAAAGGTTATTTTATTGATCTTGGAAGAATTCTTTAAAGCTTGTTGAATATGATGGTGTTTTAATGGTGTAGTGTGATGACTTTGATGAAGGATTGTGTTTATGGAAGATTTAGGAGAGGATTTGATGAGTTGTTGTGTTAATTGTGAAGGTTTGCACAAGCTTTAAGATGTTTATATAGGGTTTGGGTCTGAAAAATTCGTGGGTGGAAGGCTAGGGTTAATCTCATAAGGTAAGAGTTTGATTAGGAAAAGAATTCCTTCTTTAAACCGCCTCCTTGCGGTGCACCGGACATATCCCGCGGTGTACCGCAGCTTCTGTTGCTCCAAAATTTTTACCTACTGGATAATACCCGAGCTAGCACCCCGTGGTACGGGTTTTTGGGTCGCGGACCAGGGGTGCGGTGCAGGGGGTAGTCCGCAGCATGTCCGTCAAAAAACCCGAGGTACCCAACCCGTGGTACGGGTTTTAGGCGCGCGGACTAGGGTCCGGTGTACCGCGCCATGCCCCGCGATTTTTTTCGACCTTCTGGATAAAACCCGAGCTAGCACCCCCGTGGTACGGGTTTTTGGGGCGCGGTGCATCCCTGCGGACCATGGGGTAGTCCGCGGGGTAGTCCGCGCCAGACTTGAAGTTCCTCCAGATTTTTCCTTTTGACCCCAAACTCGTTTCCTGCACAATAACACACTACCTTTCTCTCCCATTAGCTTGAAAACACAATTAAAAATATACACTAACTTAAGATTAAACACTACAAAGCGAAAACAACTAATCTAAAAAAAGCAATTAAAACAAGGGGTGTCTCCCAAGAGCACTTTTGTTTAACGTCTTTGAGTTAGACGTGTACCTCAGGCTAATCGCATTCGACAAGGTAGATTTTCTCTCCTTGCTCAAAGTCCTCACTGTCATAGTATCTCTTCAAACGCTGGCCATTCACCATGAATGTCCGTTGCTCGGCTGGATTTTCAATCTCAATCGCTCCATGCGGTGTGACTTTGGTAACAATGTAAGGTCCTTCCCAACGGGATTTAAGCTTTCCTGGGTAGTTTGAAAATCGAGAGTTGTATAATAAAACCTTCTGTCCAATCTCGAGATTCTTTGGACGGAGCCGTTTATCATGCCATCGCTTTGTTTTCTCCTTATAGAGACGTGAATTTTCGTAGGCATGATAACGGAGCTCCTCCAATTCGTTCAACTGCATCATCCTTTGCTTCCCGGCCAAGTCTGGGTCTAGATTCAGAGTTTTAATAGCCCAGTAGGCTCGAGCTTCAAGTTCAATCGGTAGATGACACGCTTTACCGTAGACCATTCGATATGGAGATGCCCCAACTGGTGTTTTAAATGCTGTTCTGTATGCCCAGAGAGCATCATCTAGCTTTAAAGACCAGTCTTTTCTTGATTTATTCACGGTCTTCTCAAGAATAGATTTGATTTCCCGGTTGGAAACTTCAGCTTGACCGTTAGTTTGTGGGTGATAACCGGTTGAAGTACGGTGTTTCACTCCAAACTTTTTAAGAAAATGTCTCACGGGAGCATTAAGAAAATGGGTACCTTTATCACTGATGAGAACACGTGGCGTACCATGTCTTGAAAAGATGTTTGATTTTAAGAATTTAATCACTGTTTGAGCATCGTTCTTTGGTGTTGCCACTGCTTCTACCCATTTTGATACATAGTCTACTGCAAGCAAAATATAAACATTTCCATAGGAAGTGATGAAAGGTCCCATGAAATCTATTCCCCATACATCAAAGATTTCAACTTCAAGAATATTATTAAGCGGCATTGCGTCTCTTTTCGATATGTTGCCAGTTTTTTGGCATCTGTGGCATGATTGGACGAAACTGTGACAATCTTTGTGTATGGTTGGCCAATAGAACCCAGATTGAAGAATTTTAGCTGCGGTTCTATCGCCCTTAAAGTGACCTCCGTAAGGTGAACTATGACAACTTTCAATAATTTTCTCCATCTCACCTTCATGTACGCATCTTCTAACCACTTGGTCACTACATATCTTCCAGAGGTACGGTTCATCCCAATAATACTGTTTGGCCTGGTGGTTCAATCTTTGTCTTTGTTGTGGGTGGAAATCTTTGGGAAAGACACCACTCACAATGAGGTTGACTAGATCTGCATACCACGGCACAAAAGCACGTTTAATAGCAAAAAGTTGTTCATCAGGGAATACCTCTTTAACCGATAATGGTTCTTTGTTCGCATCAGATCCTTCGAGCCTTGATAAATGATCAGCAACTTGATTGTCGCATCCTTTTCGGTCTCGAATATCTATGTCGAATTCTTGTAGCAATAGTACCCATCTAATGAGGCGCGGCTTAGCGTCCTTTTTCTCCATGAGGTACCTAATAGCTGAATGGTCCGTGTATACAATAGTTTTCTTTCCAACCAGATAGGGACGAAATTTATCGAAAGCGTAAACCACGGCCAACATCTCTTTCTCCGTTACTGTATAATTCATCTGGGCAGCGTTGAAAGTCTTACTTGCATAATAAATCGTGTGGAAAATCTTGTCTTTCCTCTGTCCCAACACAACACCCATAGCGTGATCACTAGCATCGCACATAAGTTCAAACGGAGCGTTCCAATCAGGAGGTATAACAATAGGTGTAGAGATCAGTTTTTCCTTAATCGTCAAAAACGCTTGAAGACATTCTTCAGTAAAATTAAAAGGAGTATCCTTTTCAAGTAAAGAGCAGAGCGGTTTGGCGATCTTGGAAAAATCTTTAATAAATCGTCGATAAAATCCTGCGTGACCCAAGAAACTTCTCACTCCTTTAACAGAAACCGGAGGTGGTAGTGTTTTGATAACTTCAATTTTAGCACGATCAACCTCCATCCCTGCCTTCGAAACTTTATGTCCCAACACAATTCCCTCTTGAACCATGAAGTGGCATTTCTCCCAATTAAGCACAAGATCTTTTTCTCTACATCTCACAAGGACTTTCTCAAGATTCCTCAAACAATCATCAAAACTGTCTCCAAACACCGAAAAATCATCCATAAAAACCTCCAAATATTTATCAATCATGTCCCAAAATATAGCCATCATGCACCTCTGGAACGTGGCAGGTGCATTGCATAAACCAAACGGCATTCTTCTATAAGCAAAAGTACCAAACGGACATGTAAAAGTTGTTTTGTGTTGATCAAGGGGATCCACACAAATCTGATTATAACCCGAATATCCGTCTAGGAAACAGTAATATTCTCTCCCTGCAAGCTTGTCTAGCATCTGATCAATGAAAGGTAACGGGAAGTGATCTTTCTTTGTTGCTTTGTTCAGCCTCCGGTAGTCCATGCACACGCGCCATCCCACAACTGGTCTTGATGGTATGGCTTCGCCTTGATCATTAAGGGTGGTGGTAAAACCTCCTTTCTTAGGAACACACTGCACTGGACTAACCCAATCACTGCTAGCAATCGGATAGATAATTCCTGCGTCTAACAACTTGATAACTTCCTTCCTCACCACTTCTTTCATAGCTGGCATGAGTCTTCTCTGTCCCTCTATAGATCGCCCACCTTCGTTTTCAAGAATGATTTTGTGTTTGCAAACGGAAGGACTAATTCCCTTGATGTCGGCAATAGTCCATCCAATTGCTTCTTTGTTTGCACGAAGTACTCGAAGTAGCCTCTCCTCTTGAGGACCTGAAAGGTTAGCAGAAATAATAACAGGCAAAGTTTTGTTCGTACCTAGATATGCATAGCGTAAGTGATCTGGAAGTGGTTTTTCTTCGAGAACAGGTGGACATATTATAGATGGTTGTTTCATTGGTTCAATGTCACCTGGCTCTCGAAGTAATTCTCGTACGTTTAATCCTAATGCAGCAACATCTTCAGGGGGAATCTCGAGTTCTGGTGTTTCAGGTGCTAAGGCTTTGTCAAGATCATCATTTAAGTTCTCTTCATTGAAGACTTCTTGCGTAATTTTTTCGATGACATCTACCTTGAAGCACTCGTCTTTCGCTTTAGGATATTTCATAGCTTGAAACACATTAAATCGTACCTGTTCGCCTTGTACTCTCATGATCAACTCACCATTCTCAACATCAATTAGTGTACGCCCCGTGGCTAAGAATGGTCTACCCAAAATGATGGGGACATTCTTATCCGCGTCGTAGTCAAGGATAATAAAATCGCAAGGAAAAATAAAAGAGCCAGCGTTAACTAAAACATCTTCAATTTTACCTATTGGTCGTGAGAGGGAGCGATCCGCCATTTGTAGTACCACAGATGTAGGTACTACTTCTCCGATATTAAGCTTCTCGAACAGGGATTTAGGCATGAGATTGATGCTTGCACCTAAATCACATAATGCTTTCCCGGTCCAATTTTCTCCAATGCCGATGGGAATTGTAAAACTTCCGGGATCTTCTAGTTTTGGTGGCAACTCATTTTGACATATAGCACTGCACTCCCTAGGTAATCCAATTGGTTCCCCAGTCTCTATACTTCGCTTGTTGGAGAGAATGTCTTTCATAAATTTCATGTAGCTTGGCATTCTCTTGAGAGCTTCAACAAGGGGTATATTGATTTCTAATTTCTTCAACATGTCAATGAACTTCTTGAATTCCAGGTCATTGTCCTTCTTTCTGACACGTGAAGGGTATGGTGGTGGAGGGCGTGTACTGAGTTCCACTGGTTGTCTTGTCTTATCAGGTGTCTCGGCTTGGACACTTTTTGGTTGAACTACCTCTTTGACTGTATCTTTGATTATTTCTTCCCCCCTTTGTTCTGGAATAGGGATAGGCTCTGGTTCTGGTCTTGGTGGAGGCAGTTGCTTCCCACTTCGCAATTCAACTGCATGGCAAGAATCGTCTCTAGGAGCAATAGTGTCACTTGGGAGTTGCCCTTTCGGCCTAGTTTGTAATGTACTCGCCATCTGTGATATAGTATGCTCTAGTTGCTTTATAACCTTCTCCTGAGTTCGAACTCTCTGTTGGCTATAATTTATTTTCTTCTCAACGTTTTGCATTAATTTAGTCATACTTGAAGTCAAACTCTGGAGTTGTTCTTGTTTTGCCAATTGCATTGATTGTTTAGGTGGATCTTTCTTCGGTTCTTGACAAGTTTTCTTAACAATGGGTGCCTTTTTCTGAATAGGTTGTGGAGGATTATAAGATTGAAGTTGGGGTTGCTGACTAGTTTCTTGTTTTCTGTCCCAACTCTTTTGTGGAGGTTCTTGATAATTAGTGTAGCTTTCTTGATTGTAACTATTCGAGTAATAGTTATCTTGAGGATATTGAACGGAAGCTACTGCTGGATTATTCATACATCCTGCCCACACATGATTTCTTGATCCACAACCAAGACACGAAGGAATTGTGCGTACCATATTTACCTGAGCAATTGTTCGGGCTTGTTTTGTCAGCTCTTCGAGTTGTTTAGCCAATTCCTTAAGCTTTAGAGATTCTGAATTGTTCTCCTTTACTGATTTCCTTGGCCAACTTCTCTCGTTCTCAAGAATTCTTTCCATCCCCAACTCAGCTTCTACAGGATCTAGCAACACAAAACCTGTGTTTCCTACCGAATCCACTTTCTCTCTTGATTTGTCATTAAGGCCTCCATAAAACAAGGTTAAATAATATTCTGGCGAGGATCTATGATATGGACACCTCGCTTTCTTCTCTGTAAATCGTAACCATGCTTCACCCAAACTCTCTTCCTCTTCTTGTATAAATTGTTCAAGCTCCAACATGTCTTTTAAACGTCTACTAACCGGATAAAAACGGTCTAGGAATCTTGTTTGAAGCTTGTCCCAATCTGGAATAACATGAGGGTATTGGGCATCGTACCAATCGCTTGCACATCCGGTCAAGAAGAACTGGAACATCAAATAATATACTTGCTCCCTAGTAACTCCTCTTACGATATAGGCATCACAGATCTGCATGAATTTCTGAATATATCGGAGCGGATCTTGATGTGCAGCTCCGCTGAACAATCCATGAGATGCAAATTGAGTTAGCATCCCTGGATCGGGTTTAAATTTAGCGGCTTGGATTTCTGGAGCGCGAATTCCTCGTGGCTCCACTCTAAATTCGATGGGTAGCTCAAGTCTCCTTGGGTTCTCCATCTGTAACTAAATCTGAAAAACAAAAACTAAAAACAAAAGGCGTAAAATAGAACTAACTAAAAATAAAAGCACAAGATATATGCACAAGGACTAACGATGTAGTCCCCGGCAGCGGCGCCAAAAACTTGGTGGGGCCTAGGGTGTGATAAAATAAGATATAATTAAAGTGCAAAAACACCCTAAAACTACACGGTTCTGCAAGTATACAGATCGTATGCAAGTTTTAGATAAAGATTCGTTCCGCAGAGACTACAGAGGTTAGGAGAATCTTATGCAAATAGCAAGTGCAAATAATTAAAGCTAGAACAACTAAACGCAATTAAAAGTAAAGACAAATAGATTTTTGTTGATTTTCTAATAAACTAAATTAAACTAAGGAATTAAAAGACAGAAAAATAAATATGAAAGAGAAGCGATATGAGAATATAGCTTAAGTTATTAGCATGTAATCCCCACTAGTTTTGCCGTTCTAAACATGTAAGGGTGAATCATGTAGTATTTCCCTAATCGGTCCCAATATGCTATCGGTAGTTTAAAATAGGATTTACCTGTGTCAATAAGGCTTCCTAAGCAAACTTTTCCTGTAATTGGTAAAGAGTCACAAGACTCAACCATAGTGATTATCTAGCTAGGTTGGGTTGTCAGATCAAACCTAAAACTAAACGTTATGTGCTAAACATGCAATTAAACACCGTTGTCAATGGTATCCTAATTACTAGATGGTAATTCTAATGGCGGCCGTCCACAAGAACACAGAATATAAATTCAAACACATAAACAGAGAATAAAAACTATAATTCTATTTAAAACATTAAATTCCCAAATTAGATAGATGTCAATCAAAACTAGGGTTCATACATATATGCTAAAAACTTAAGCTAAAGAAAATTAGTTCATGAAAGAAAAGAAAGAAATTACAAATCTAAAGGTAGAAGAAGACATTGTTGATGACAGCTCCTTCCAGGCTTCTCTCTTGTGTTCTAAGCTTCCTCTTGGTTTAAGGTTTCACCAAGGATGATTTAAGAGTGTTAAGAGGCTGTATTTATAGGTTAGAGGTTGACCTAATTCGTTTCCTTAGAGATAAGTTAAGTAATGGACTCCTAGCCCAACTCAAATTCGTATGGAAATAAAGATAAACACTGCTGCGTTGTTTTGGTCATAACTTCTTTATTATTGGTCCGATTTTGCTCCACAAGATACCAAAAGAATCGCAACAGAATTATCTAGACCCTTTAGGAGTAATTTACCAAATTCGGCCTCTTTATTAGGTAAAAACGCCTATCTTTGCAGAATCTCAGATTTAGGCAGCTTTTCCTTTTCCATCTTTTTAGCAATTATTTCCTTATCTCCAATTTCCATGCAAATCTCCTTCCATAAGTTGTTGTCTTTGACTTGGACTCTAATTAATCTCCATAATTATCTTTAAAGCTTCACACTAAATAAACAATTAAACCCAATATGCTCTAAAAATAATAATTCTACAAATCAAGACCCAAAATAGGAAAGTGCACTAAAATAAGCTAAAATCAACCTATAAACTAATAAATAAGCCTAAAATGATGTCTCATGAGTGTATTTTACTATCACAAATGAGGAGACATCAGGAATCATCTATCCCATAGCTAGCAGCGAATGGGTGAGTCCAGTTCAATGCGTACCAAAGAAGGGTGGTATTACTACCATCTTGAACGAGCAGAATGAAGCCATCCCCTCAAGGACCGTTGTTGGTTGGAGAGTGTGTATGGATTATCGAAAGTTGAACAAGGCCACCAGAAAAGATCACTTCCCTCTTCCGTTTATTGATCAGATGTTAGACAAGCTAGCCGGTAGAGAATATTATTGCTTTTTGGATGGATATTCAGGATACAATCAGATTTATGTAGACCCAAAAGACCAACACAAGACAACCTTTACATGTCCTTTTGGTACCTTTGCCTTCCGAAGGATGCCATTTGGATTATGTAATGCACCCGCTACTTTTCAAAGATGTATGATGGCAATTTTCTGGGACATGATTGATGACTTCCTTGAGGTATTTATGGATGACTTTTCTGTGTTTGGTGATAACTTTGAGGAGTGTTTACGGAACTTGGAGAAGGTATTGATTAGATGCAAGGAGACTGACTTGGTTTTGAACTGGGAGAAATGTCACTTTATGGTTCGAGAGGGTATAGTGTTGGGTCACAAGGTTTCAAGTGTTGGTTTGGAAGTTGATCGTGCGAAAATTGAGGTAATCAAGACTCTTCCCCCTCCTATTTCTGTAAAAGGGGTAAGAAGCTTCTTAGGGCATGCTGGTTTCTACCGACGTTTCATCAAGGACTTCTCCAAAATCTCTAAGCCGTTGTGCAACTTACTTGAGAAGGACACCAAATTCCTTTTTGATGAAGCTTGCATAAAGGCATTCAATGAGATTAAAGAGAAGCTTATTTCTGCACCTATTGTATTACCTCCTGATTGGAAGATTCCGTTTGAAGTTATGTGTGATGCTAGTGATCTCGCTATGGGTGCTGTTCTGGGTCAACGAAAAGATAAGGTATTTCATTCCATCTACTACGCTAGTAAAGTCTTTACAAGTGCTCAAGTGAATTATACCGTAACTGAGAAAGAGTTACTAGCTGTAGTATATGCATTCGACAAGTTTCGTTCCTATCTTCTTGGGGCAAAAGTTGTTGTTTTCACTGACCATTCTGCGATTAAATACCTTATGGAGAAGAAAGATGCGAAGCCGAGGTTGATTAGATGGGTTTTACTGCTGCAAGAGTTTGATTTAGAGATTCGGGATCGAAAGGGTTGTGATAATCAGGTTGCTGATCATTTGTCACGTCTTGAAGGTTCTGAATCTAATGGAGGGCCTGAGTTGGTTAGAGAAGAGTTTCCTGACGAGAGTTTGTTTTCAGTTTATTCATTAGAAACTCCTTGGTATGCGGATATCGCAAATCTTATTGTGAGTGGTTCTTTTCCTCAAGGAGCTACTTCACAAGAGAAAAAGAGACTAGCCCACCGTGCTAAACAGTTCTTTTGGGAGGATCCTTTCCTCTACAAAGTATGCAGTGATCAGATGGTGAGGAGATGCATCCCAGATAAAGATATTCTATCCATTATTATGGGTTGTCATGATTCACCATACGGAGGGCACTTCAAAGGAGACCGTACAGCTGCAAAGAGACTACAATCCGGTTTTTATTGGCCCACTTTACATAAGGATTGTCATGAGTATGTCAAGAAATGTCACAGATGCCAGTTTACTGGTAATATATCTAAGAGAGATGAGATGCCGCGTAATAATGTTCTTGAAGTTGAGATATTCGATGTATGGGGTATTGATTTCATGGGTCCTTTTGTACCTTCTAACGGAAACCTGTACATCCTACTAGCTGTTGATTACGTGTCTAAATGGGTAGAGGCTGTAGCTCTACCAACTAACGATTCGCGAGTAGTGATTAAATTCTTGAAATCACACATCTTCACTAGACATGGTACACCTCGAGTTATTATCAGTGATGGAGGTTCACACTTTGTGAACAAATATCTGAAGAAAGTTCTAGAGAAGTATGGTGTGAGACATCGTGTATCTACCGCGTATCATCCACAAGCCAATGGTCAAGCTGAGGTCTCTAATCGAGAGATCAAATCCATTCTTGAGAAGACAGTTGGTTCCACACGCAAGGATTGGTCAAAGAAACTAGATGATGCGTTGTGGGCATATCGTACTGCGTTCAAGACGCCTGTGGGTGCATCTCCGTATCGTATTGTGTATGGTAAGGCTTGTCACTTACCTCTTGAGCTTGAAATGGGTGCCTATTGGGCAATTGCGGAGATGAATATGGATCCAACCTTAGCTGCGGAGAATCGTATGATGAAGTTGAATGAACTTGACGAGTTTCGATTTCATGCCTATGAGAATGCCAAGCTTTACAAAGAAAAAACAAAGAGATGGCATGACAATCGGATTCGTGAGAAGAAATTCAAAGTGGGACAGATGGTCCTCAAATATAACTCCAAGTTCAGCAACTATCCGGGCAAGTTGAGATCAAAGTGGTCTGGTCCGTTCGTGGTGACCAAGGTTACGCCTCATGGAGCGATAGAGATAGAGAATCCAGACGAGCAACGCACCTTCATGGTGAATGGGCATCGTCTAAAACTGTACCATGTAGGCGAGGATACCAATCGCAGAATTGATCCACATCCGGGGGAGGTCATGTACCTCCTTGAAGCTGAATAGATGCGAGAGGTAACCCGTCGAGCTTAACGACGTTAAACAAAAGCCACTTCATTGTATATTAGTTTATTGCTTTCAGTTTTTCAATTCTTAGTATATAATTCTAAGTTAGTGTCAAGTTTTAGTGTCTACTTTTAAAGAAATGAGAAGGGTATTGTGTTAATGGTGCAGGAATCGAGTTTGGGAAGCTAGGAAAAATTTTGTGAAGAATTCAAGGCTGGCGCGGACTACCCCCGCGGTGTACCCCCTATACCGCAGGGATGTACCGCGCCCCAAAAACCCGTACCACGGGTACGCACCACGGGTTTTATCCAGAAGCAAGAAAAAAATGAAGCTGATAGCCGCGGTGCACCGCGCCCTGTACCGCGCCTCAAAAACCCGTACCACGGGTTGTGTACCGCGGGTTTTTTGACGGAGATGGTGCGGACTACCCCATGCACCGCACCCCTACACCGCAGGGCAAAAACCCGTACCACGGGGTGCTAGCTCGGGGTCAAGACAGTAGCGAAAAAAATCAATAGCTGTTGCGCGCGGACTACCCCGCGGACTACCCCCTGCACCGCAGGGATGCTCCGCGGACTGGCGGTTTGTGAAGAATTCGAAGCCCAGTCAACTTCTAACCTTAAGGAGATAAACCCTAGCCTCTTCCACACGAATTTTCCAGCTCCCAACCCTATAAAAACACCTTGAAGCTTGATTAAACCTCTACAACAAACACATTAACATCATCAAATCTCTCCTCCATCCTCCATAAACACATCCTCTCCATCAAATTCATCACAAAACACCATTAAACACAATCAAGATCATCAAGCTTTCAAGAGTTCTTCCAAGATTCATCAAGAAAACAACTTCCTTCATCTAATCCAAGCAAGAAACTCAAGCTATACCAAGTTTTCTTAACTTTATTCTATCCTTGGTATAAACTTGAGTTTGGGGTCAATTCAACCATGACAAACAGAACAGATGCTTTGGATTATAAGAGGAGGTGTTGTATACAAGGGAAGAACAAGAGTATGCCTGGTTCCACAATTGAAAAGGCCATCACTCTTGATGAGCCTACTGAAGAAACACAAGAGAAGGCACCTGCACCACCACAACATGGGAAATTAACAGCAAGGATGAGGGTATCATCAAGGCCTACAGACAAGCTACAATTTCAAGTTAAAGGTTCTTCTTCTTCTCAAACTAATTCTGAAATTCCTCCATGGGCTCACAATTTGCAACAAGAGTTCGAACTTTTACGATTAGACATCGGAGCACTATGGAAGGAAATTACACAGATTAAGTCAACATTGGAAGAGGTAACTTTGTTCATGGATATTGATAATTATACTCCCCCTTTGGAGGAGGACACTATGGATCTTCATGGCCAGGTACCCCGTTCTAATTCTTCTTCTTCTTCTTAATTTATGATAGGCACTAGTTAGGTAGTTTAGTTTAATTTTATTGCTTTATTGAGTCTTTTTCGAGTCGTGGGGACACGACTCACTTTTGAGTTTGGGGTGGGGTTCGTTGCCTCATCCCAATTTTTTGTGATTTACATGCTTTCAATAAAATTAACCATAGGGTTGCATGACTGTAGAGAATTTTAAATACCCCCATCAAGCATGCTTTTTATGAATTAATGATAGAAAATAGTTGACTTTAGGAGTTAGTGTAAACTGAACTTTGATTGCATGCAAGTATGAAGTAATTGATAGGAAGAATTAATGAACAATGCAAAAGAAGTAAACTTGTACTTAAGGATAATGGGTGGTTTGTAGAACGTGAGATCTAAATGAGTAGAGAACCCACTTAGGTATGAACTAGAGACGAGTTGTGTAGATAGGAAAATGATAGAGGCAGTTCTTTGTTAGCCCTTTGAATCCTTTTTAGCTGTCTATCCCTGAATTAATTATATCCTTCTTAGACAAATTTTTAGCCTTTAAGCCTTTCTTTTGTCGCCACATTATAAGCCAATTTCCCTTTAGATTATTAGGCATGACCATATGACCCGCACTTGAATCACGATCCTGAGACTTCCTGTCTTGAGCTTGAGTTTGGGGTGGTGGGTCCACTATATGGGAATTTACATTGGGTTGGGATTTTTGAGCTTATCAATGATGCTTTGTGCTTTACATGATGATGATTCACAGGTTTATTGTATTGTAACCCTTTGCCGGGGTAATAGTGAATGGAAAAGAAGCTATAAAGCTAAAATCATGAATAGGCATGAAGAAAAATAGCATGATATCTCAACATTAAAGAGAGAATCATAGCTATACAAAAAAAAAAAAAATATATATATATATATAGAAACGAAAAGTTATATGAAAAGAATATATATTTGGACCGGCAAAGTGGAAAATTTTAGGTGAATCATCCTTAGTGCTTATTGGGTTAATTTGGGGACGCTAATTAAGCGCGTCAATTGGGTTGAGTGAGAACATTATTCGAGTGTAAACTCAAGCTCTTGGACAGTTTGTTGATGGTAAGTGAGGAGAGAGCCAAAAGCTCACTTCAAATTTACCAAATATACATACCATACCGTCCTTCAGCCTATGCTAAAACCGTAAAGACCTCGTGATTCCTAGATGCACAGTGAGTTAATAGGGATTATTCTAAGTGGAACATTCAACACAAGTAAGGATTGAGGAACACCCTATAGCCACCATCTTGAGATAAGTAATAAGCGTAACCTTCTAGCATTGTGAAATTAATTTTGAATTGATATTGTTTTGTATTTGATTTTGCATGATAAGTGTAGGTGTATATTAATTCCTAGGTTAGACTATATGAAACTTGTTTTAAGCTTTGCTTTTGGATTATTTACTAGTTTCTACCTTCTGCATTCACCTAAAAGATCCTTGTTTTATTTTACTTTGTCGGGACGACAAAGGTTTGAGTTTGGGGTCTTGATGTCTCCCGTTTTGTTCTAATTATTAGCCCCTTGGAGACATCCTTTTAGGTGAATAAATGACTTGTTTGATAGACTTTTAGGCTTAATTGATCATATTACACTTTCTCCCCTTGGAAATTAACTATTTGCAGAATCTGAGCTTTTGTGCATAAATTTGACTGTTTTTAATGCAAAGTTAATAGGTTCTTGAAAGACCAATCCAAGGAGAAAAAGTGAGAATAAAGTCTTAGTGTATTTTAGAGTGTTAGGAAATGATTTCTAGTCGAGTTTCCATTTTTAGAGTACACTTTCCTATTTTGATTTCTTGATTTCTTGAATTATTCTTTTTAAGCATATGCGGTTTAATTATTTATTTAATGTGAAGCTTTAAAGAGATAAATGGTAATTACTTAGAGGCCAAGTCAAGATAAAGATGAAAGGAAAGAAGATTTACATGGAAATAAGAAGATTTGGTAAAGATTTATTTAAAGGAGGAAAAGATAAAGCTGCCCTTTGAAATCTGAAATCCAGCCACGTTTTAGGAATTAAATCATAATAAAAGATTGGCATGGATTCTGGACGAATGGTCTGCACCAATAGAAAGAGCTTTCCAAGACAAGCAGTTTCATATATTGGAACTTCTCAAACGGATAAGTATTGAAAAAGATATGATCAAATCAAATCAGCAGAATCTTACCTTCTAAAGAGCTACGAATTTGAGAGTCTTTGACTTGTCTTCCACTCCAAGCAAAATTCGACCTAGGTTCCTCCAACACCTATAAATACACCCCTTAACCTCCTACTTTCACACACTTCAGAGAATATACAAGAGGCTTAAGGTTTTCAAGTCAGAGCACGAAGGAGAGAAGAAGCTAGAAGCTGGAGGAATCCTGTTCTTCCATCCATAGTCATTCTACCCTTTAGGTTTTTCATTTATCTTTTGTATTTGAACATGAATTCCTTTTATTTAATGTTAGTTTTTAATTCCTTCATGAGCTAAATTTCTTTATACTTGAGAATCGCATAAAAGGGATGAACCTTAATTAATGTTTTCTATGTTTTGAATTTGGGATTGTTAGATTTAAATTGAATTGAGTTTTAGGTATTGGATATTACTTTGTTTTCATTACTAATTCTTTTAGGAACAACTAGAATTAGCTTTTAGTATTTGGGCTATTCCATATAGTGGCGTATGGATCATCCGACAGGGGGGTTTGAATACAGATCTAGGTAATACCCGTGTAATGTCCGTTATTGACCGACAGGCTTAACTAGTTACATAGCCAAAGAGGTAAAATCTTATCATCCGAAAAGCCATATTCGACCATACAGGTGTTTGTGATACTTTAGGATAGCTTCTAGGTCCACCCGACAGGGGGCTAGGAGATATTAGAGTCCCGACTAATATTATAATTCCAATTCTACCCTTAAACATAGCATAGATTACATTGATTAGGTGGATTCCTTTGCGAGGATCAAGTATATCTCTCTTATCTGAAGTTAGTCTTTTATTTGCTTTATTTCCTTTCTGTTTATTTAATTTAGTCTTTATTTTATTTGCATCTTTTAATTTACAAAAACCAAACAAAAATTATTATCTTTTCTTTTCTGTTTAACAAATTATCTCTACTATCTGATTAATATTTGGGTTGAACCTAATCCGTCCCTGAGAACGAACTTGATTATCATATATTACTTGGGACAACCGTACACTTGCGGTTAAGTGGTTCCTTTTATTTGCACTTAATTTTATAACACCCCAGGACCCACCATTGTTTCAAGTAAATGGCGATGTTTACGTTCAGAGACGCCATTTTGTTCAGGCGTATGGGGGCAAGAAGTTTGGTGAATTACCCCCTTAGTTTGAAGAAAATGCTTAAACTGATGACTCGTGTATTCCCCTCCATTGTCACTTCTTAGACATTTAATTTTTGTATGAAATTGAGTGTGTATTAAGGTGTAAAATGACTGAAACACTGTATATACATCAGACTTGTGAACTAAAGGATAAACCCACACAAAACGACTATAATCATCGATAAAGATAACATAGTACTTATATGAAGAAAAAGAAGCAATTGGAGAAGGACCCCAAACATCTGAATGTATTAGATCAAATGGAGCATTACTACGAGTTACAGATAAAGGAAAAACCAGCTTATGTGATTTAGAAACAGAACAAGGTTCACATTGAACACCATGAAAATTGAGACTAGAATTTAAAATATCTGACAAAGAAGAAGAAACATTGTTTGAAGGATGTCCCAGGCGATAATGCCATAGTTTGGCTGAGGTAGAAGAGACTGTAGAGGATAGACATTGAATCTGAGATGAAGAGTGTGAAGAATTCATAGGAGCACCAAACTTGAGAGGATAAAGACCATGTTCACAAGGGCCCTGAAAGAGCATCTTATGAGAAAATGAATCAAAAAGAGACACAGATTTAGAGGTGAACACAACATAACAATGATTATCTTCAGTGAATTTCGATATAGACATAAGATTTGAAGTTATTTTAGGGACATGAAGAATAGAAGAAAGGAGAAAAGAAGAGTTGTTTAAAGTAAGCTTACTATTTCCAATGTTAGCTATCTCAAGAGAGTGTCCATTACCAACTGAAACAGAGTTCCCATCATGATAAGAAGATGACTGTTGAATGATTGAAGCATCAGGAGTTACATGGCTATTTGCTCCAGAGTCCAAGTACCACAACTCAGGGTTAAAATTTGAGTGTGGTTGAGAATTATAATTCGAGTGTGGTTGAGCATTATGAGCAGCATACGCCACTTTTTGCTGAGCTTTGGGAGAGGGATAATTCACAAAATCCGATCGATACCAACAGTCAATAGCACTATGACCTACACGATTACATATCTGACATAGAGGAAGATTTGAAGAATAAGAACTACCTGATTGTTGATGGTTAGGATGGCCTAAAATAGATGGAGCATTTGTAAAAGCTCCTCGAGCACGACCACGACCTCGAGTACCTCTATTATTATATCCATTATTTCCATTTTGACCATTACCTCGACCACGATTTGAGTTTGAATTCGAGTTTGAGGATGATGATGATGATGAATATAAGGCAGTATGAACAGGTGCTAAATTCTCTGATGAATCAGCCATAGACATATGTAATTCTTCACTGACAAGCAAGCTACCAAGTGAATGAAAACTTAAGGTAGAAGTGTGAGCATTAGAGATGCGTATACTTGATTTAAATTGATTGTACTCGTGAGGAAGGCCCTTCAAGGTGTACATGATAATGTCCTCAAGTGGAAGAGCAGAGGAGGCTGTTTCAAGACCATCACATATGTCCTGAATCTCAGCCAAGTAATCAGCCATACGTCGTTCACCTTTCTTAAGATTACAAAGCTTCATCTTCAATTGATGAATATGTGTTCTACATTGAGAGATGAAGATTTCTTCAAGCTTTTGCCATACATCAACCGCATGAGGGAGTTTAACCACCTGTGATAATACGGAAGGAATCATGGCAGAATGAAGAGAGACTTTAAGTTGTTGATCTTCAATGATCCATGTAGAATAAGTTGAATCTTCACGAGAAGGTTGAGGTGTAGAACCGGTGACATGATGAAGGTAGCCATGTGCTTCAAGCACAGCTTCAATTTGAGCTCGCCATAAAACGTAATTGGTTGAGTCAAGCTTGATTTGTACAAGCCCACTCCAATTTTGGCGAAGAAGAAGTAAACCAGCCGGAATAGAGGAGCTGGTTGTGATTTGAGGACGAGAAGATGTAGAAGAAGAAGCCATTTAGGCGTATTACAGCGGAAAAGGAGAAGGGTAAAGGATCGAAACACAGTGGAGATTTTAGAAAAGCTTCAAGACACCATTAATGGTGATGAAAGTTGAAGCTTATCTCCATGACATCTGATACCATATAGAGAAGTGTAAAGAGAGAGTATTGTATATTATTTTCAATAATCATTCTGTTACATTGAGTTGGTATATATAGCATAGAGTAAGCACTACATTCATGTATCTACCCTTTACATATTTGTTGTAACAGAATATATTCTATCTATTTTGTCTCTTGTGTGACTCATTGATGAGTCACTTAATTCTAGAGTCTTCTATTCCTCTTGTATGTTATTACATATCACCAATTGATTGTAGTGTGCTGGATAGGGCCTTAGTGGCGTTTGATAACCCTATTTGAGTCCTCGTCTTGGTTGTGCCGTAGCCCCCATAGTCGCTCTCAAGGTCTAAGATTGGGGAATTTAGAATCCTGACTAAGTATTACCAAGAGCTAATATTCTCCCTTATGAACTAGATTTATAGATAGAATTAGAAGGATTAGTGCATACTAGCAAAACCTGAGCTATACTTATCATCTCATATTCTTAATCTTTTACTTTATTGTCTTTATTTTCTTAGTTTTAATTGCTTAATTTCGAAATCTGTTCCCTTTACTTTTATGTTCTCTAATTATTTACTCTTACTCGTAATTCTACTCACGCGATTAACACACTTAAGTCCCTGAGAACGAACTCTACTTATCATTAAAACTTGCATACGTCCTGTAATACTTGCAGTACTGTGCCTGTCTAGGGTGAGAGTGCCTAATTTTCCATACTTAATTTGATCTTATTTTCATCACACCCTAGGCGACACCACGTATGCAAGTTTTAATGATAAGAGAATTCGTTCCTCAGAGACTACGAAAGCTAGAGAGAACTTATGTAAATATCAAGTGCAATTAATAAAGCTAGAAGAATAATACGCAAGAACTAAAGACAAGTAATTTTTGTTTGGTTTTTGAATAGGAAAGTTAACTAAATAAATTAAAGATAGAAAATTAAATAAGAAAATAAATGATAGGATGAGAGATTAGCTCGAGAAATAGCAAGTATTCCCTACTAGCCTTGTTTATTCTAATCATGTAAGGGAGAACTATGTAGAATTGCAATAACCAGGATTCTAAAGTCCCCCTACCCCCGTCAGGGTGTATTAGGGTGGAGACCTCACAATCACAAGGGGACTTAAATAGGGTGCTCCTACACCACTAGGTTCCTAATTGAGTCTGGCCTTCTAATGATGATCGGTGGTTAAATCATACCCTAATGGTTATCTAGTTAGGCAAGCCCTTCCGGATCACTACCGCACACTAGACGTTTATGTGGTGTTTCAATAATTAGACACCCCTTCCGGGTGAACATCTAACTACTATTAAGGTAATCCTATACGCGGGCCCTCGTAAGAAAACAGACAATAAGTCAAAGCACATAAAACAGAGAATAAAATAGTCATTCATTTAAATATTTATCATCCCAAATTAAAATAGATATAAAACAAGTCTAGGGTTCATACCCATATGCTAAATCTCAAGCTAAAATAAGTTAGCTCATACTAGAGAAAGAAAAGAAAACAATTACAAATTTGAAGGTTTGTGAAGACATACTGTAGTGTTCAACTCCTTCCAGACTTCTCTTCTCTTGTTGTAAGCTTCCTCTTGGCTTAAGGATTAGCCAAGGATGTGTTTCTACCGAGTAGAGGGTGTATTTATAGAGTTTGGATTCCTGGAGTAGAGGGCAAGTAATAGGACTCTTTTCCAAATAAAATTCATAACCCTAAAGTATAGAAAAGGTAAGAAACTGTTGTTGTTTTGTTTTGGTCTTAAGTTCTTCAATATAGCTCTGATTGACACATTCTTTATATAGAAACTGATCTTCTTGGAAAGCTCTACAATTTTGTTTCAGGGGAATGGATTCTCCGCTATCCAAAATGTCTACTAGTCTCTATTAGTGCATATATGGCAAATTCTTATCCACCCCTTCTTTACATATGTCAATTGTACATTAATTTTTATCAACCTATCTTCATATTTTTTTGTTTTGTCCATAGTTATGTAACTATTCTTATTATAGTACTAGGATTAATAATTTTACATTATTTTATTTCTTATTTCTACGTTTGCTTTTTTTTTAGTTTACAAAACAATATTTGTTTCCAAACTTAAAATTTTGATTTAATTAAAAATTCTTTGACGAAATCAAAAATGGCGTAACTAAAAAATTTAAAAATTATTTTTAAAAAATCCAAACCACGGGATATCACGTCAATACTGTATAAGTTTTTTGAGACTTACACGACTCATCGAGTATATATACACACATATGATCATAAAGATGGTTGATAAAAATAAATGTACAATCTGCCTATATAAAGAAGGGGTGGATAAGAATTTGCCACATATGCACTAGTAGAAACTAGTAGACATTTTGGGTACGGAGGATCCATTCCCTTGCTTCAAACCATTCTTCCAAATTCCCAGCTAATCTTGAGTTATGATCAATTTAATAGACGTAGCTGCTGAAATTCAGATTTACTTGACAACTTTATCTTTCCTAATTTATCTTTTACTTCCTTTATCTCCAATTTCTATCATTATCTTCTTTCTCTTATCTCTTAGAATTGATTTGGCATCTAATGAATTACCATATATCTTTAAAGCTTCACAATTAACAAACAATTAAACCCAATATGCTCTAAAATTAATAAATAATCAAATCAAGACAAAAAATAGGAAAATATAAATATATGGCTAAAAAATCGATAATTAAATTCCTAAATACACCTAAAATGATGTCTCCAACCTAGATTAATTCATCACAAATATGGAGACATCATTATTCTATAGAAATATATTTTCCATAGAGGATTGGGGAAAAGGTCCTGACTGGTCAAACATACAACTGCAAGTCCACCAAAACTTATGTACTAGATACAGTGATCAAAATGGGACAATATGTAGGAATTGGCTCGAGACCGGTCAACCTTCAAAGGATATGAGTCCAAACAAGTTCGAGTTGATGTTTAAGATGTGAGAAACTAAATATTTAAGGTAAAAAATAAATGAATTTTTTTTACTATTTTACATATCAATTAAATAAAATCAATTTAAACAAGGCAGATCGGTTGTGGGAAAAAAGGAGAGACAAGTAGGGGCCCGATAGTTGTCATGGCTCGACCAGGCTTACGCAAACCCGTCACCAGCTGGTGGAGGTAATGTTTATCTAATTTTTTAATTGTTCACTTTTCATAAAATAGTATTATTAATTCATGTTTTGTTGTTTTGAAGGACCCTGAGGATGAAACCCGTGAGTTTCAACCTACCGACACTCTAACACATACACCCTCAGCTCAAAGGACGAAGAAGAAAACCAAGATAGCTAAATTTTAAAGCAAAATTGGGCAAAAGAATACTAAAGATTGGAGGGATGGGCGATTCCATCAGTGCGATGTAAGTTAGAATTCTCTATGCAATTGAATAATTAAAAATTTTGCGACTAAATATTTTTTCTACTTACAGGTTAACCTGGGAGCGGGGATTAATCAGTCTTCCAAGTCTTCAATTGATGTCTTTGCATCCTCAGCTACACTAGTACAATCATTGACCAGGGAAAATCATATTCAAACTATGATCAGGTGGCACTTGTATGGGACCCACATAAAAGGGTTGGAAAACGAGAGTTAGACTAGTTGTTCTAACCTACAACCAGAGGCAAACCCAAACTCAAGACCCATATATGTGCATGACTCTGCAATGGATGGGCGATACCTTCGTGCAGATAGTCGAGGACCAGGAGTTGACTGGCACTACCACAACCACCCCGATTACTCAAGTCTTTACTCCTGAGAACTATTTCCATCTGGTTGGACAAATCAACAAGCTAATGTTGCAACGGGGTAAGGCACCCTTGAATATTATCCAAGCCGGTCCATCACAATTGATTAATCCGAAATCGATTAAATCACAAACATGAGGATCATCTTCAAGTTGTTAGAGACTTAGAGATGAGAATGATGAAGACGCGACCCAGTCTCCCGATAGAATTCCCTTCCCTTGACTTTATTATTATCTAGACGTTTATGCGTACTGTACTATATTTTATTTCAAACTTTAGTATATTTTATTCAGACTATTTTTTCGATTTGTAATAATTTTAATTCGATAAATTTGTGATTTAACTTAATTCAATTTGTAATTATTTTAGTTTGTTATAATTTTTTTTAGTGTAACTCATTTTTTAAATTAATTTTTTTAAGACCTTTAGCGACCACCATGGTCGTCACTAATGATGATAGGCATAGAGACCACTCAACGGTCTACAATGTGTCAACATGGTGGTCGTTAAAGGTTCAGGAGAACTAGCAACTACAAAGTGGTCGCTAATCAAGTTAACCTTTGTCGATCAATAGAGTGGTCACTGGATTTAAGTGGTTGGTAGAGCTAACTTATGGTTGCTAAAGGGTACCTCTAACGACCAGGCAATAGCGACCAACTTTTGATGACTACAAATGGTCGCTAAAACCTTTAGCGACTAATTTAGCAACCTTTAGCGATGATACATGTCGTCACTAAAGGTCCTTAAAGTCGTCGCTAGTTATTAGTTTTTTCTTTAGCGAAGACATCTCATCACTAAAAGGGTATCCATAACAAGTTGTCGTTAATGACCAACTTTAGTGACAAAACTGTCAGAATGTTGGCCCCACCCGGCATAAGCTCATTGGCAACTATACTTCTCTTTAGTGACAATTTATCATCTCTAAAGGTATGATTATTTCTGAATTAAATTAGATAAATTCCCTTTGACAACCAATTGTATGAACGCTTTAGAAAAGAATGATTATTCATTAAATATTCATTAAACTCCATAATTCAAAATAACCCCCTTTTCAAAATTTGAATTTTACATGTTATTAACGCATTAAGCAACTATTTCAAACGCTAAATAAACTAAAAATATACAAAGTAACCTATAATAGTCGGGGAGATATAGTACATAAAAAATTGTCTAAATATGACAATCAAATTCAAATATAAATCGACCATCTATATCGCATGCCATCGTCTTTGAACGTGTTTTGCTTGTTGCGATATATAGAAGGATCCTGGGTGGGTCGCCAGTTCCTAGCAGAATCGTAAGCCTAGCGACCATCTCGTTCCTAGTATTGGTTCTAGTAAACAAGAAACTCGATGAATTCAGAGGGCCCAAAATTCCCATGCATGGTAAGGTAGAGCTGGTGGACCAGTTAGTATTGCGACTATAAGATCGGTGGCTCTGTGCAATCATGTGGTTGTTAACCTGGTCAATTAGGCCCTATAAATCATGAATTAAACCACTCTGTCCCTTTGACATTGGTCCTACACTAGTTGTCCAAATCATATATCCCATACCTATCACGTTATCAGCAACTCGAATGACCGTGCTGACCTGAACCTTCATTGACAATTTGGTCAACATAGGCAAAAAGGATGAAACTCCAGATGATGCAACTTATTTGGAGCAAGTAGGTTCTCTTTCAATTAGGCTTGTTATAAGATATACATGCATATTACTAGTCAATTAAAATATACATTATCGCTAATTGAAATTGTATCAATTAAACTTACATCCGGGGCATGGAAATTCTTATCCCTCCATATGTCAGCCTTATCATTATAGACGACATCCTAGTAGAAACACAATAAAAGAGGAAGTACGGGCTTTACATCTTGTACCTATATAGATTTTCCTTATTTATCTCCTTCATGTTGCATATATTAGTTAATGATTTAACACTACATGACTAAAACTAATAAAGAGTTCACATATACCTCAAGTAACACCTCTTGTATCTAAGAGAGAGTGACCGACCAATGTCTACTGGGCGCTCCCTACTCCCCCTTGTTCACTTTCCTCTCTTTCTATGTTGCTTGGAGGGTTGCAGTATATTTATATATTCACACAAAATTAATTTTAAATTACAAAAACAATGTGTACCCGGAACGCAAGGGACTCCAAGTTCTAGAAACACTTTTTCTAGTCTTCATCACTACCATGTGGATATATACCCTAATTATAGTAACCATTTTTGGTGTTTTACTTCCCATCCTAATACAGAGAAATGAAAATGGGCGTCCGGAAGTCTGATATATCTTCCCAATCACCCCTAGCTTTCCAACCTCAGAGATAAAAATATCCTTCATCCAATGTCGAACCAATTTTTTTTAACAACATATGATATTCTAAAAAAGATTTAAAAATGTATGAAAAGTGTAATTAGATGTAGTCGATCAAAGACCTTTACTTGATAAGATTCGAGAACATTGGTCATTTATTTATAAAACTGTGTCACTTTCTCACATATGGTGGAACCTATAATCCTCGTCACGTGCATTCCGTACTTTGATACGGAGTTCCATGTATGATCAGGCATGTATAATTAAATGGGTATCTTACCCCTGTAATCCTCCTTTGACGGGCTTTCTAGCACAAAATATAGTCTATTAAAAAATATATTGCGACACTTATATGTTATACTATAGTTACTCAATGAGACATGGATGGGATTTCAAGAAACATTGGCCAGGTGTCCACTACATGAGTATACACCCGATCTACCATTAACGATGTTCTATAAAGGACGGGACGAGAGTTCAGGATCGAGAGTTGATAATATAGGTGGTGGTGGTTTTGTATCAATGCATCTGAATAAAGAGATGGCTCATGTGAAGAAGATAGTCGAGAGTGAAAGAAGTTGGCCACCATTGAGAGCCACAACTTCAGACGCTACTAGAGGTATGTTACAATTAGATGGTGATACTACTACGGATGCTAAGTTTTTTGCTTTAGAGAATAAACCAACTTGATATAGTTGTCAAACAAGGCATCCAAGGTAGAAAATTTAAGTTGAATATCATGAAAAGAACGTATGATTGTTCGAATTATGGGGTTCTAAATCATAGTTGGGAGAATGTCCAAGCAACACCGAGTCGATCTACTTCATGGGAAATCAGGGAAATTATCAAGGTTTTCAACAAGGTTATTTGTACCAACGTCTTCCTCAATTCAATAAGTTATCATGCGGTGCGTCAACATCTATATCTGAGTGGACAAGCCTATGGGAACCAAGCTCTTCAACCACCAAGTTATGATATCTATGATGAGAATCAAGATCAGAAGGCACTTCCATCCCATCCATAATAAGCTGTAAGTGAGGTGGAAAAAAACCTCAATGCGCTTGTAAAAATTATCATGAAAAAAATGACACATAAAATTATATAACGACAAAAATGAATTTATATAAAAACAAAATCAGTTCATGCAATAACAAATGGCACAAATTTTTACGACCCTTCAGCAAATTCAACAAGGTCAACCCTTGCAATAGACCTAAGGTACAAATACTAATGTCAAGTTAATCTAAAACGTTGATGATAAGGTTGGTTACAAATCGTGTAAAGTTATTGGTCTTTGAAGGGGAAGATGGTTGAATCACCACCAGTTGTATATACAAAAGAACCTTCTTCTATCCAAATTTTTCAACACTTCTTCAATCCAATCTAGAAAATGAGTTTGGAGTACTAAACTAATTAGCGTGGAAAGCTCCCAACCCCGAGAATAGACCACGCAAGTGTAAAGATGCTTGGATGGGGTCGTTAATTGTCACTTGATTCATTTCGGCGAAAGTGATTGAGGTAAGAGCAAAGAAAGGTTAAAAATTCCAATTAGTTGATTCGAGAAGACTCACACATTGTTGGGGAGGCTATGTTAAGAAAAATAAAGCTTTAGGTACCACCGTCAAACTTTTAAACGACGTAAAGCAAAAGTGCTTGTGACAGACAACCAAATTTTAATTGCTTTAATAATTGTTTTTCATTTTTGTAATGTATATTATCTTGAGTTTGTATGTTTTAATGTTATTTAAAGTTAATGATGGAGTTTGTATAACCGTTTTATTGTGTAGATGGAAAACCCTTGAGTTTTGTGTGATTTATTAGGAAAAAAACCTTCGCATCAGTGGTCTATGGTGTACGGCACCCTAGGGGCAATGTACAACAAGCCTACAATAGTGAGAAGTATGAATAAATTCGAATTAATTCTTTTTGTGTGAGGTAATTTGTGGTGTACCTCAGGTCCATACCATCACCACATGTGGCTATTAAATTATAAATACAATCTTATTTGTGAGAGTTGGATATAGGTCCATTGTGCACCACACCTAGGTGTGGTATACTGCATACCCGTATCGATGATGAACGTATCAAGACGCGTATATACTGTATCACAGATTTGAAAAGGAAGGGTGTGGTGTACCTCACCTTATCAACGGTTTACCGTGCCCTAGGGACCAAAAATAGTACAAAATTACAAAGGAAGATTTTTTTTCAACCGGGACGGACAGGAGGTCCCACCGAGCTAGATGATAACTTTACCTGGTGCGGAAAAAATAAAATGAATTTTTGGTCCCCTGGTAGTTCTTTTTGGGAGAGCATAATAATTGCATATGAGCTCCAAATTCAGCGATCAAAGTGTTGACAGAAAGACGAGAAAAATGTCTACAACTTTCAGGGATGATATTTTCTACATACGCAGCGAATAAATCCTAAAATCCCTTTATAACAAGGTCGAGGAACTCCACGCACATAATTATGGATCGAGAATGTCAATCCCTAATTTGGTTGCTGGGTGATCCTCTTAAAGGTAAGCACTATTTCCTCTATAGTTAGATTTTGCATACTATGTGTTTAGTGTATATTAGTAAATTTTATGCTTTTCCGAGTCTTTTTTTAGTCGTGTGGACACAACTCACTTTTGAGTTGGGTGGGGATTCGTTGTCCTTATTCCATTTTTTGTGTTTTTTATTGCTTTAAGAAAATCATATAAATTTTAAACATATTTTAGTGTATAATATAAAAAATTAGGTGTAGAATTTGTAAAATATCCCCCGCAAGCATATTTGTAGCGAGTTAATGATATATAAGTAATATGTGTTTGATCTAGTCATAACTTGCTTAAAATATGGACATGAAAACACACCATAAATATAGATATGATTAGTAAGCAACGTGGTAGAAGTAACTTTAAACTTATGGAGAATGGGTGGTGTATAGAACGTGAGATTCGAGCTAGTTGAAAACCCACTTGATGAATGTACTAGAGGTGAAAAAGTAACAAGACCACGTAGTTAGGAATATGATTAAGGCTTTCATTTGATAAGACATTTGTTGCCTTTTAGCTGCTAACCAAATATAATTGATATATCATTCTTATCCCCTTCTAGCTTGTAGCCTTTTCTTTGTATCCACATTTTAAGCTATACCCCTTAGATTTTAGGACTTCTACACATGTAATGTACTCGAATCAAAATGCCATAAGACCATTGTCCTCTGAGATTGAGTTTGGGGTGGTGGGTTCGACTATGGGGAACACATTGGGTGGCTTGAGCTTGTATATATGTGCTATGTTGATGATACAATTTATTTTAACCCTTATATACGGTTTATTGAAGAAAATGAGAAAAAGAAATAAAAAGAGAAAATAATTAGCATGACATCTCATATCAAAAAGAGTGTCATGTCTAACTTACAAAAAAAAATGATGAATAAAAAAGAGAAGAAATAACAGAACCGGCAAAGACAAATGCTATGTAATCATCGGGGATTGCTATTGGGATTATTGGGGATTCTTATCAAGCGCATCAAGAGGGTTGAGTGATTACATCTTTGAGTGTAAACTCAAGAGCTATGGCGATTTGTTGACATATAGCGAGGAGATAGCTAAAGGCTCACTTCAAGCTATTCAAATACTTATCATATCATCCCTAAGCATATGTTATAACCTTAAGTCCTTATGATTAAAAGTAATTTGGTTAAAGAAAGATTGATCTAATAAGTAGTAGTTGAGTGGAGCATTAGATACTACGTTAGGATTGAGGAACAACCTATTTCCACCAGAGTGGACTAAGTGAAAAATCTCACATTCTAGCATTTCGAAGCTAATCTAATCTTGAATATATAACGCGTTGATTGTTTGTATAGTAAATGCATGTGTGATATAGATTTCATTAAATGAAACTTTGTATGATTTTTTTGGGTCATTCTTTACATTCTTCTCTCACATTTTCTCTCACAGTGTAGATATGATGTTGATAAAGGAAGGCCGAACCCAAGTGAAGGCGTTAAAGGACCAAAAATCCACTTTTGGAAAGCTTGAGAGTTTACCATCAAAACTTGGAAATCAACTTAGGAGAGTCACTAGGTGTAATTTACGAAGATTCTGAGAGAGCCTTTTGGTTTCATGGTAGATCTTGAATTCAGGAGCATGTGAGAGTTGACAGTGTGTAATTTGGAGTTAATATTAAAGAGTTATTAAATTTGCAGTTGTCGTGGCTCAAACCAGTCCACTCCTTCATTAAAACATTTTTGGGTTGACTTGGGCCATTTAAAAGGGTCCCACAACACCAAAAGCCTGTTAGACCCTAATTATATCAACAAAAACAAATTATAAAGGGTTACCATTTAACACTTTATCATTAGAAACGTTTTTGAAGAGGAGGAGAAGAGAAGAACACGCCTGGAGAGAAGCTGAAGCCCTATTACACCACTTCTACACTTATCTTCTACATTTATTGGGGGTAATTATATTAGTTTCTTGTCCTAAACAGGATTCAATTATTTTTATCCTTTAATTTTATTGTTGTTAGTAAGAACTTAACATTTATTAGCTTGAGAATCACTTATGGTATGAACCATAGGATTGAGATTATGTTTTTACTGAATTTGGGATTATGAATAATTGAAATGAATTTAATTATGATTGCTTTAATTATGTGTTTTCCATTTGAATTTAAAACGTACTCCGGCCAAGCATAGGGTTGCCCTTAGTAATTAAGATTGTCGTCCTGATAGGGGGTTCGGTTTACGGAAAACAATACATAAGCAACTGGTACGCGTTATTGATCCTGACGGGCGTGACTAGACATATATTTAATAGGGTAAGAGTCTGTATCACCAATCATTGCGTAAAATTCCCTCATAAGAGTCCTCTAGTCGTGTTGAGGTAGTTTCCTAAGCTACCCTGACGGGAATTAGGAAGAAGCTAAAATCCCAACTATTGCATGTTTTACCAATAATCCCCGTAAACAATAAAACATAAAATCAATATTAGTGGGGATTACTTGCAAGTTTTTGAGCTATTTTCTCATCTCATCTTCTTTTATTTACATTCTTAGTCCTTAGTTTCATCATTATCATTAGTTTAACTTATTTTAATTACACTTTAGTCCTTTTAGCCTAAAAATAAAAAAATATATCTTTACCATTTAGTTGAATAACGTATTCTAATACACTTCACGAGAGCTCAACATAAGAACTATTAATCACAGTCCTCTCTGGAGACGATAACTCCTTATACTTGTCAAATACGCGTACACTTGCCGTTAGTAAGCTCTCTCGAGGTGTTGATTCGTATATTATTTATCACACCTTGACATACGACAATAAACTAAACCATAAAGACATAAAACCTTAAACTCAAACTCAACGAAGTCCTCCTCAAACTCAATATATTAACCATCATCATCACTGCTTGCTTCCAATAAACAAAAATAGACCTCAAATAGTTTTTGAGATAAAAAAGGATATAATCAAAAACATGGTGACATAATGCCTAGAAATCAAAACTCTACTTCGGGGTTTGTTTTTCTAGTCCTAATCTTTGTTATACTACAATGATCGTTAGTGCCAAGATTATGGACGAAATTAACAAAATAAGAGTAAGATATAGTTTTCATTATTAACCTAAACAATTAATTTCTCCATTTATGTGATAGATTAATCTAGTCAAGAGACACATTTTTAAATTTATATTGTGCATATTTGGGGATTATTCCTTATTATTTTATAGTTTCTCATTTCTTATCTACTTTTGGAGAATTATTACTTTTAAAGATACTTGTGTGTAAATTATGTGTTAAGTGTATAACACTTAGGTACTTGGATAATATTAGATCCCAAGACGAGGATAAGAAGTCGATAAAGGAAGGTAAAAATCAAGTCAAGGAGTTAAAGGACCAAGAAGCCACTTTTGGAAAGCGTGAGTAGTTGTTGACCAGATTTAGAAATCAACTTTTTGGTGTCACCACGTGCAAATTATGAAGATTCTAGAGGGTCCCTCTGGTTTATAGATAGTAGTTGAAGCCGGGAGTGCGTAGGAACTGATGGTTCATTATTTGGAGAAGTTATTAAAGTTGCAGCTGTCGTGGCTCGAACCAGAAAATTCTTCCTTGAAAAGTTTTTGGGTTAGATTAGGTCATTAAAAGGGGCCCACAACCAATAACTTGTTTTTAACCCTTCATATATATAAAAAATATTAAGTTTAGAAAAGGGTTACATTTAGTCTTTGATCATCATTATTTAGAATTATCAGGTAGAGAGAGAGAGAGAGAGAGCAAATCGCTTGGAAGAGAAGAAATAGAAGCTGGAGCCTTACTGCACCACATATATAGCATTCCATCTTTAGTATTAGGGTAAATTGTAGTAGTTACGATTCGCATGATTATTGGCTACGCATAGTTGTTTGATATTGTTCTCTAGAGCAGCAATCTTAGCATCCAAAGCGGTTTCAGTGTCTAAATTCAAAGTGCATGTTTTGGAAACTCGAGCCGATGCTCTCGATGATTTCCAACTCATCTCATTCTTTACAATCTTATTATTATGCCATACACATGATCAACGCTTACCATCATGAAACCTCCTCCACACAGAGTGTCAGCTTTTTTTCTTGAAGGTTACATCTAAAGTCCTATAGGACATTTCCAATTGCAACTCCAGCGTGTACCCATGTAGTGAATAACTCTTCAACAATGTCTGGAAACGAGTCCAAGCAGTTCCTAATGTCTCTCCTTGTTCTTGACAAATTCCTGCCAAATCAAGTTGCCTACTCAATCTTACACTCTGAGGATAATACCTATCAAAGAACACGGTTTGCAATTCGTCCTAAGTAGTGATTAAGTTACTTGGTTGATGATCGTACCACTCGCTTTCTCCTCTAGTGAGAAAAAATGGGAATATGAGAAATACATCTGTTCTTGAGTAACACCTTGAGTGATGCTCCAACGTGATCTTCACAAGGGGCCCACTATAATGACCGTAATTAGCGAATTGGTTGATCATACCCGGGTCGGGCTTGAATCTCACGGCTTGGATAGTAGGTGGGTGGATCCTAAGTGGGGTCAAGTGAAATGTTTGTTGCTCATGAGGTTGCATGGACGAAGGCACAATCCCAGGTGGGACTTGTGCACCCTGATTATCGTTCAAAGGTGGTTGATATCTAGGAGGATCTTGAATTTCATTATTAGCTCCATCTCTCGTGGAACAACCCCTTGCGGTGGAACTTAGCGTTACCTTTCATGGCGGTCATCTCTTCTTGTTCTCTTCTTTCTCTCTCACTTTGCCTTTGAGCTCGAACCAGTTTCTCGGAAATCGAGAGCATGTACCAAACCTAATAGCTGCAGAGAGATAAAAACAAAAACACAAATAAAATAAAACAATTAAACACCAATATACTAAAACACAAAAATATAACTTTATAATCTCTTGCAATGACGCCAAAAACTTGTCGTCTCACATAATGTTATAAATAAACCGATACAATGGGATGATTTAATCACCTGCAAGTGTACGGGGTTCGTTGACAAGTAATAAAGAGGGTAAGTAAAAAGGGATTTCGTTATCAGGTATTATCAAAGTTATTGTAAATGTGTTTATTAATATCGTGGCTTATTTGTGAGTACAATAATTGAAAGGTATACGTTTGTTGGATTTTTTTATAATAAAACTATTGCAATAATTCAAAAATAAATTTATATAATTAAGTAAATAACTAAGTAAAGACTAAAAGTAATTGCAAATTAACTACGAAGAGTTTGGAATATGGTAGAGGTATGCTTGATCATTGCTAGTAATTTCCTAAGTAAATCATTTTTTATGTTTCTAGACGTAAGAGTAAATTGGTCTTTTACGTAAGTCAGATTCAATTTCTTCCCAATCCCTCCCGGGTAAATAGAAAGCTACCTTACAATACTAGGGACCTCTCCTAAGTGACCCTACGATATTTTCATACACTAATTGGTTCACACTCTATTAACTACTCGGCCAGTAAGGACCCATTGGCTCAATAACGCACACTAAGCGCTTATATCCTAAGTCTGTAATTAAACCTCCCCTCCTCGGACAATAGTCCAAATACTACTACTACCCGATACTTGATCAAGTTATGAATAACCCATAAGCACAAAGATATAATCAATGAAAATGGATTCAATTTACTTAAATAGAATTATCCCAATTGTCAAAAACATCTACTTAACTAACAAAGATGCATATTTCAAACAATTCTCAAGCACAAAAGTGTTTAGATCATATTCAAATAATGGAAACTAATCATAATTAACAGTATAAAATCATTCTTAAAACTAGAAACGCAATAAAATTACTCTAATAGAAATGATGGACGGACTCCGGATGATGAAGAATGGTAAATTAGCTGTTGAAAGCCCCTTTTCTTTCTTCTCTTCTAACTACAAGTGTGTTTAGCTTTACTCTAATATGATTTGTGTCATTTTTCAGCTTCTGAAATGTATTTATATGAGTCTAAAAATGTTTTAAGGCCAAATGGGCCCCCCAAAGGGGTCTAATTGGCCCAACACGGTTTTACTCAATGTTGACCAGGTTCAAGTCACAGTGTGAAAATTAACATAACTTCTTCGTTGCAACTCTAGATCGACTTCTGTCATTTCTCACGCGTCACTGATTTCAATCTCTATCCAAATCAAAAGGAATTATATCAGAAGCTCTAACCTATTCTTAGTGGTATCTGAATAAAATAACGTCTGGTTGGTAAACGCTCATGTTCTTCCAAAATGACTTTTTGCTTTCTTTACGCCTTGGATTGGGTTTGGATTGACTTATCGACTTCTCCTTGTCATCTTGGGGTCTCATGTCAACCATGTATCTAAAAGCTACACACTTAACACACGATTAAAGTACAAAAGACTCTAAATATATATATATATATATATATATAAGCCCAAAATAAGATAAGAAAGCAAAACGTCAAATAATAGGGAATATTCCCTCACTTAGGTCCACTAATCTCCCAAAAATATGTCTCGTGATACGATTATGTCTCGTGCTTGTTTGCATGCCTCCTGACGCACATCTATAGACGCGGTTACCCAGATAGCACAATATTTAATGATGTTAAGCCTTGCAAAATCAAATTTATTGGCCCAAATCTCTATCCAAATAATCATAGTAGGGATTTTTGCGTAACCCTCATTCTTGAACTCCACCAAACTCCACTCAACGTTACCCCGCAACAAAGAGAAGACGCTGCTATTCACCACCATGTTGCCACAAAACACCACCTTCTCATCCTTAAAGAAAGTGCGATGTACCATATGAATTCCTTGTTCCCCCGTCGAGGCTCACCCAACTTCTTACAAGGAAAATGTTCACCCACATACAAACGAGTTCTTCCCTCCCAAGAACACCTCTAACCATTTTCTAACCTTGTCGAAAGCCAGCCCCTCCCCACCATCTTCCGACCTCACCCTCCTTTTGAGCGAAGGATACACTAGCGTCGCTGCCCCACACGGGGTAAGAGTCCCTTTCCCAACTGCAGACGACCGCCTTCTCAAAACCCTCCCAAGTGTGCCTTTCCAACCCCTTGTCGGGGCCTTCTTCAGTCCAACACCGTTGAAATAGATAAAAGGAATCCTATAGATGATTCTATAACTTTGATACAAACCCCACTCGTCATAGTAGGTAGTCCTAGTAATTATCTGATTCACCTAGTCCAATAGTCCATTTATATCATGGTTCTTCTCCTTATGCCCATCATCGTCCCCCAACTACCCCCCCTGTCGAAGTCAACCCCATCCTGCCCAAAATTCGGTAGATGAAACAGAAAGGAAACTCTCAGAGTGGACAGAAAATGGATTTTTTTTAGTTAATGAAAGTAGCAAATATCTTTTTATGTCAATTTGTTAAATTTTCTAAAATTTTGAAACACATATTTAGTTCTCTTTCTTCTCTATCCGCCTCGTAGATGGGGACGATGAGAAAAACAGTATTTAGCCAAAAATCTTTTAAAAAAAATAGACTGATGTCTTCCAACCCTAAAATTCATGCTCTCCTCTTTCCACACTTACCTAAATTTAAAATTTGTTCCACAAGCCCTATTCGAATTAAAAAATTACTCTAACAAAAAATCCTAGGCAGATTGTTTTAATTTTTTGCCCTTTCCCGAAATCTAATCCTTGATCCGTCTGGTTGTTTTTAGAATAAGACTACAGTCGACCAATATCATGGTGGTCTATTATTGGGAGAATTGGGATGAAGAAAAAAATAGTAAAAAATAATTAGTATAAATAGGAAATTGAACGAAATAGATTTTTATCGTGTTTTAAAATAGAAATGCAAATATATATGATGTATGAGTTGCAATTAATATTAGGGATCCACATGATACGTAGCCCGCTTGACTGTTCTTTATTATATAAGATGTATAAGGTGGTAGAGTGAGAGCATAATATTATAGCTCTTCCAAAACCTCTTTCTTCTTTTTCTTTTTGGAATTATTGCTTTATTTCATTCTCTCCTTTCCTTGAGATTAAGCTGTAAAAAGTTATGGAAGGAGAAGGTGATAAATATCAACAATCCAAAATAATTATTGAAAAAAGAACCATTTTTCATGGCAAAATCGACTCGCCTTTATTTTCTTGGCCATGGGAAAATTTTGGTAGTTACAAGGCATGTCTACTATATATTAGAATTATCTGTTCTTACTCTTTTTTTTTTTTTATTAGAATTGTGTTTGATTGGTTGCTTTGTGTTTATGTTATTGCAGTACTTGTTATATGGACCTTTAGTTGCAAACTTTGTTTACTCAGTTCACGGAGATGGAGGAGAGACAATTAAAAATAGTTGGTGTTTGCATGTACTCATCTTGTGTGCCTTGAGAGGTCTTCTCCATCAACTATGGAGCAGTTTCTCTAATATGCTTTGGTTCAATCGTACTCGTCGTATTTTTGAGCAAGCTGTAGATTTTAACCAAATTGACACGGAATGGCATTGGTATATTACACCCCGGATTTATTTTTATTTATTACTACTTTTTGATTTAATATGTCATCTAACCGAAATATTCAAATGATTTATTCATGGATATATTTGTTTGAACAGGGACAATTTCCTACTACTTCAAAGTATGGTGGGTTCAGTGTGTTATATGAGCTTTCCTTGGTTATCCAATCTTCCTAACTATGAAACAAAGGGATTTTTGTGTTGTCTAATGCTCCACATGGGGGTTTCAGAGCCTCTTTACTATTGGATGCATAAATCATTACTACATAATTCAACACTTTTCAAACAATATCACTGGCTTCACCATTCATCTAAAGTCCCACAACCTTTTACAGGTATAAAAGCAATTAACATTTCACCTACTTCCAACTTTCTTAAATTATGACCTAACAAACGTGTGAGAATTGTGTCCCCCACAATCAGCGTTAGCGCCCCTTTTAGAAAATATAAAATACCTTATAACTTTAATTTTTGTACAACAAAATTACATACTTTTAATGTTATTTGCACCATTCATCCCTCTGCTATCTTTGTATTATTTCAGCTGGTCATGGCACATTCTTAGAGCATCTGATCCTATGTATAATTATAGGAATTCCAATTATTGGGACTGCCTTCATTGGTTATGGTTCGATTATCATGATCTATGGATATCTTTTAATCTTTGATTTCCTCAGATGCTTCAAATATTGTAATATTGAATTTATTCCTTATAGCCTCTTCCAGAATATTCCATTTCTCAAGTATCTCATCGCTACACCCACGTGAGCTTTTGTTCTATCTTTCTTATTCAAATTATTACAAATTTCTTATGTGTTGTTTATAACTGACTGATTTTGCAGATATTATAGTTTACATCACGTTGAGATGAAAACCAACTTCTGTCTCTTTATGCCTCTTTACGATGCTTTAGGGAAGACCATGAACTCTCACTCCTCCAATTTTCACAAAGCGGTCACTTCAAAAGACAGTGAGTCTCAATTCATTGCCTACCAATTTAATTATTATTATTATTATTTTATAAAAAGGGGTCTGTCTATATATGTGAGCTCCAACAGCGCTTAATGTTCTAAAGAGCGCTCAGCTCGAACGTTGGTGGCTTATTAATTCGAATTTATGTAATTTTTTTGTATAGGCGATTTAATATTTTTTATTAAAATTATATATTAATATATACATTGATATTATTATTCATTCCTAGTCGAACAAAATAAACAAAATAAACAAAACAAGAAAGGACCATTCAACATAAAGAACACAATACTAATGTCAAAAGATTCTATTTATCTGTTTCCTAGAGTTTCCAAACGTGTCTTTAACACCTGTTATTTTATGATTTATATGACTTGAAGATTCATATACAAGAGCACCAGAATTTGTGTTTCTTGCGCACGTAGTTGATATGATGGCTGCAATGCATTCTCCATTTGTTTTCCGGACCTTCAGCTCTACGCCTTTTAGTATAAGACCCTTCTTGTTTCCAATGTGGCCTGGATCTTTTCTGTTCATGCTCGCCATGTGGGCCAGGTCAAAGACTTTCTTGTTCTCCTTTTACAGTCTTAGAGGTAGACTTCACGAGACATGGGCCGTGCCAAGGTTTGGTTTTCAGGTAACTCACAATTACAACTCTTTCAAAAGCCCGAATACTTTGCCTTAGCTTACTATTTAAGTCTCGCCGTTATTACGATTTTGCAGTATTTCTTACCTTTTGCATCTGGAGGAATAAATAAGCTAATCGAAGAAGCTATCCTAAAGGCTGACAGACTTGGAGTTAAGGTTCTAAGTCTTGCCGCGTTAAATAAGGTTTGTTTGTTTCCTCTCTGATCTAAGTGTTTGGTTTTCATTTTTCAGCAATTCTTTTAAACAATTAATTCATAATACATGTGTAGAATGAATGTTTAAATGGAGGTGGAACGCTCTTTGTAAACAAACATCCTAATCTTAAAGTGCGAGTAGTCCATGGAAATACTTTAACAGCTGCTGTGATCCTATACGGTATTCCTAAGGACGTTGATGAGGTTTTCATGACAGGTGCCACCTCTAAGCTCGGAAGGGCCATAGCTATCTACTTAGCTAAACGAAGGGTTCGAGTTCTGGTGAGATAGTATTCAAAAATGTAATTTCATAAAGTTCATATCTATTAATTTTATTGATAAAAGTGGAAACAATAAATGCAGATGCTGACTCAATCTAGTGATAGATTCATGAAAATTCAGAAAGAAGCGTCAACAGATTGTCAGAAGTTTCTGGTTCAAGTGACCAAGTATCAAGCGGCTAAACATTGCAAGGTAATGTATCATTGTTTAAATCACATGTGCTTTATAAAGGTTTTAGAGATGGATATATACTAATTGGTAATATGTATGTAAAATCAATAGACATGGATTCTTGGAAAATGGTCTACATATGGTCAACAAAGTTGGGCACCCTCAGGCACACATTTTCATCAATTTGTTGTTCCACCTGTTATTCCCTTTCGTAGAGACTGTACTTACGGGAAATTAGCAGCAATGAAATTGCCAGAAGATGTTCAAGGCCTAGGATCATGCGAGGTATAACTACTGATTTATCCAAAACATACTACAACTACAAGTTTCCATATCATGTTTAAATCTTCATTCTTCTTTATTACCCATTACAATAGTATACAATGGAAAGAGGCAATGTTCATGCTTGCCATGCTGGTGGGATAGTTCATTTTCTTGAAGGTTGGACACACAATGAAGTAGGGGCAATTGATGTTGACCAAATTGACGTTGTGTGGAAAGCTGCAATGAAGCATGGGTTCAAGCCTGTGTAAATTACATATGGATATGGCTTAATGTCACCATTTGTGGCGTGCTCTTAAAGGTGGAATTTTGTTTTTTTCTATCCCTATCATCTATTTTATTGCACTTCTCTTGTTGTATTATTTAACTAAATGTACCAAATTTTAATTCTTTTTTGCATACATTTCTCCTAAAAATGTATGTTTAGACTTAATATTTTAATTGTGTGGCTACCACTATCACATCAATAACTGTGTGAATTTGTCAAATTTTTATTTCTTTGATGAATACTTGGGTAAAAGAATATTGTGGTTGAAGTCAAGTCACTAGTATAATAACAAAAAACTCAAAACATACAAGTAATATAAAGACATGAATAGCAAGGAAAATTAATTTTTAATTGTTTCTTTGTTAAAATTAGTGTCAATGAGCCATAGATTGAAGTTTATAAAAGTGGATATCCTACAATCTCCAGACAGAAAAAAAAATCTCCAGACACTTAAATGCAAAAGAAAATCAACATAACAGCATACATCACATGCATATATTTTAGTAATCAATGTTCTAAAGAAGTGGTTAAGCATGTCTATAGCACTTTTTTTGTTTTTTGGTCAATTGTCTATAGTACTTAAGTCCCGTTAAAGGTGTGGAAATATCCTGTAAAAAGGAAAACAAATGGCTCTACAAATTCATACATGTTGCAACCAGACAAACCTCCTCCAAAAATGGTGGAAAAAACATCATGTTGACTAACTCCGTTCTCATTTTAACTTCACCCAATTTAAATATATACTTTCTATCTACTCATAGAAAAAGAATCCTAGAAATATATACTCTACAGATCTAAATCCTACCCCACTAGTCACTACTATACTGAAAAACAAAATAGTAATCACAACTTTATCTAGATATGATTTTCAAGATCTCTCTCTTCATTTATCTCTCCTTTCTCCTTCACAATGCTAATGCCTTTAACATCACAAAACTTTTAGATCAATATCCAGCTTACAGCACTTTTAACAGCTATTTAACCCAGACAAACCTTGCAAAAGAAATCAATTCGCGACGAACAATCACAGTCTTAGCTGTTGATAATGGTAATATTTCCCCTTTAGTAGGGAAACCTTTAGATGTTCTTAGAAAGATCATAAGCCTTCACGTAGTACTTGACTATTTAGATGTTCAGAAACTTCAGAATTTGCCAAATAAGACTGCGCTGATTACAACGTTTTTTCAAGCTATTGGACAGCCCTTTGGCCAAAAGGGGCTCTTAAACGTGACACAAATGAATAATGAAACTGTAGTGTTCAGTTTAGTCGGTACAGGGTCTATGCCTGGTGCTAATTTAGTGAAATCAATTCTTGCACAGCCTTATAATATATCACTATTACAAATTAGTACTGTTATTGTTCCGTTAGGATACCCGATTTCTCCTTCCCCTGCAAAATCCCCCACACCAACAATATCAATACCACCAGAAACTCCCACACCTGCACCCGCACCATCTGTGCCACCACCAGAAACTCCCACACCTGCACCTGTACATGCACCTGCACCTGCATCAAATGCAACAGAGCCACCAGTGGCTGATACGCCCGATACTTCCCCTGTAGGTCCTCCTCCTATGCCTACTGCACCAACTGCGGATGCTCCTGAACCAGAACCTCCAGCAGATGATTCAGCTGCACCAGGGACTACACTTTTGTTTCACCTTCGTGTTTTGATGATATTAGTACCATTAGTGATGTGCTTTCTGTGGGACGTATGATACAAATGATCGGAAGTTTTAGTACAGGAAATTGCTTCCACACTAGTACCATTTCAGGCGTTAGTAATTTCCGCTTCTTCTTTTCTATTGAGTTTGTCTGACTTTAGATGAGAGTAGTTACTTTAGAATTAATATTGGTCTCGAGATGAGTTGTATGATATATTACAGTTGCTTTTATAGAGAATTATTTCTAAATTTATCAGGCGGCTGTAACAGTTATCCAAATTTAACATCAAAGTTTCATTCATCGAACAAAATTATACATACTTCCCGTATTAGTTGTTCATGTACGGATTTAATCACATGTTTAATTACTTGGTATTATTCTTACCCTGGGCCACTAAGAAAAATAAAAATAAACCAGTTGGGGTTAACTCAACTCGAGGGCCTTGATTCTTATTTTAAGAGGTACATGTTCGAACCAAGTCAAAAAAAAATTATTCTAAACTTTCGTTAACAATAAAATGTTTACAAGTTCCTAGCCTATACCCGAGGGTATTGACTCTTCATTAATTAAAACCGCTAGTCTACGTAGGATAGTGTTGAAAAACGTGTTAAATATGTTGTCCTCTAACTTATATTTAGCTACTCGGTCAACTAATCTATTACAATCTCTACTGCACCATTTGAACAGTGGATTACAAAATTCAGAGATCATATAAATGCTACTTGTTGTAAAACCTCTTTGAAGATCTAAGTTTTGTAAACGATTTTGTTTAAAGAAACATAACAAGAAAGTGCAGAAAGATAAAGAGCACCAAGGTTTATCGTGTTTCAGCAAAAAATGACCTACATTTACGTTGAGCTCCAGTGAGAGTAGCTCAATCACTATAATGCCACAAGGTTACAAGTTTCAGGTCCAATCTCACTATTACACAACTTTAATTGAACGAAATATGCCTCAACTCAGAAATCTCTAACCTAGCAGATGTGTATAAGGCTACCTAGTGATGAATCAGTATGTTTCTCACTTATTACAAGAGATATAACAATATATAGGCTAAATTTACCATGATTTTACAGCTAAGTTTAGAAACCAAAGATCTTTGAAGAACTAGGGTTCTTGGAGAGAGGAGAAGGTAAAGAGCCACGAATATCAGAAGAAGAGAATGAATTAAGTCTGAATTCGATCAAAGAATTAAGCTTTTATATGAGACAAACATTGAGGACAAATCCAGAGCATCAAAATAGAATGAGATCTAAAGGCTAAACGCACGCCACGTCACCACGAGGTCTAACAGAATGTAAAATAATTTTGGCTAAAGAATCAACACTTCACAAACCCACAAATATAATAACCCATATTTTTTTCTACAATCTCCACCTTGAAGTGTTCTCCACCTGAAGTTGTATATCCTCCATGTCATTACAGTGAACTGGCCATCTCCATTATCTTCTCAGCTCAAATTTCCAGTAAACACTTAACCAACAAACAACAAATCCAAGCAGTGCTTGAATTTGGAATTAGTAACAACTTTAGAACCAAAATCTGTAGGATTATCTTCAGTTGCAACCTTTAGAAACTTAATATCTTCACTTGAGAGAATATTTCTGATATAATTAAATTTGACATCAATGTGTTTAGTTTTATCATGATACACAAAATTCTTGCTTAACTGTATTGCACTTTGACTGTCAGAATATATAGTAACTTTTCCATTCATCAAATTTGCTTCCAACAGTAATTCTGTAACCATATAGCTTCTTTAGCTGAGTTAGTAATAGCAACATACTCAGCCTTGGTGGTTGATAATGCAACCAAGGGATGAAGTCGATATTTCCAAGAAATGCAATTTCCCCAAACTGTGAAACAGTAGGATGTGGTGGACTTTCTAGAGTTTCTATCACCTGCAAAATCAGAGTCCACACATCAACTAATTCAAAAGGGATATTGTGATTACCACAGCATAATCCAACTCCAAGTGTACTTCTAACATAAGCCAGTACATGTTTCAAGGCACACCAATGACCCAAGCCAGGATTAGACATATACCTACTCAAAAGTGATATAGCAAAAGACAAATCTGGTCTAGTACTAATTATAGCATACACTAAAGAACCAATCACATTTGCATAAGGGACAAAACTCATTTTAACAATCTCTAACTGAGACTTGGGGCACTGTCGCTTAGATAAGACAAAATGACCAGCCAAAGGAGTCAAATCATGTTTGCAAGCGAGGCTACCAAATTTAGAGACTACTTTCCTCAAATAAGGTTCCTGATGTAACTTAATCATGCAAAGTTTCCTATTTCTATCGATGACCATACCAAGTATTTTCCTGGCCTCACCTAAGTCCTTCATATCAAATTCACTATTCAACTTTTTTTTCAACTCAGTGATGCATTTCAGAGACTTGGACAAAATGAGCATGTCATCAACATACAGTAGCACATAAACATGTTGATCATATTTGACAGAAATGTAAAATCATACTCAGATCTCATAAAGTTACATGGAAAGGAAAGATAAAGATGTCAAATCAAGTCTAAAGAGATAAAGGAAAGAAGATATACATGGAAATTGGAGATAAATGAAAGAAAAGATAAGATATGCAAAGATAAAGTTGCCAAATAAATATGAATTCCAGCACCTACGACCATAGAAGTGATCATAACTCAATATTGGCTAGGATAGAGATTTTCGAGACGATCAGTTTCGACATATGAAACGCATCAATCGGAGTTAAAACGAAGAAGTTATGGCCAAAACAAAACAGCGGCAGATTATTACCTTTTCTATATTTTAGGGTTACAAATTTGAGTTGGGCTAGGATTCCAAGTTACTTGTCTTCCACTCCAAGAAAACGAATTAGGTCTTCCTAAACACCTATAAATACACCCTTTAACCATTGTAAACATGTCCTTGCTCAGTGCCAAGTATAGGCTTAGTCCTTGCTTGTATTTTCTCAGTTTTAAATAGTAGTTTAGTCCTTTAATTCAATATTCATCCTTAGTATCAAGCTATTCGTCCAAGAAGCAAGCTGACCTGTAGAGTAAGACAAGAAGCACGAAGTTGGAGAGTGACAAAATCCTCTTCTACATCTCTCCTTCTCTATATTTAGGGTAATTAGCTATAGATTCGTGGCTTCACCATATTCTAAGCTTTCATTCTGTAAGTTTTACTTTTAATTGTTGGGTTATTATTTTGTCTTAAATTTCATAATACTATTTGTTATTTTAATTTATTTGAGCTTGGCGTATATTGTTATTGTGTGCTTTGACTTATTATTTCCAACCCTAGATTTGGCCAATCGTACGACTATCCTTAGTAATTATTGACAACACCACATAATCGTCTAGTAGTGACCCTACCTAGATAGCCATAAAGGTTTGATTTAACCACCAATCATTACTCAAGGTTTCTTTACCCAAGTTCCCTGGTAGTGGAGATGTTGCTCCTCAGTCCACCCTGACAGGGGTTAGGTAGAATTTAGAATCCCGGTTAATATATAATGCTCAATTCATCCTTAAGGTTGGAATAACAACTTAGTAATAGATTCATATTAGTAATCCTAATATATCTGACTTACATTCATATTTATTTATCTACATTCTTATTTATTATTTCACATCGGATAATTATTCATCTTATTATATTTTATTTTAAACATCTAAATTCGTCTACGCTTATTGAATACAAGTAAATCTAACGGATTAAATCCCTGCGAACGAACTTTTCTTATCAACTAAACTTGCAAACGATCTGTAATACTTGCAGTGAGTTTCTCGTGCTAGTCAAGGGTGTGCCCTTTATTATTATCTTTATTTAATTATCTGTTAATTTATCACACCTTTGCCCCCACCAAGTTTTTGGCGCCTAATGTCTCCTCATTTGTGATATATTTGTGTTAGGATGATACATCATTTTTAGTGATTTAGAAGTCATAAATGTCGATTTTCTTGAGAAATATTGCACTTTCCTATTTTGAGTCTTGATTTAGTAAAATTATATTTTTAGAGCATATTGGATTTAAATGTTTATTTGGTGTGTAGCTTTAAAGATAATTATGGAGATTAATTAGAGTCCAAATCAAAGACTACAACTTATGGAAAGAGATTAGCATGGTAATTGGAGATAAGGAAACAAAAGCTAAAAATATGGAAAAGGAAAAGCTGCCTAAATCTGAATTCTGCAGCACACGCCTAAAGAAGTGGTGATTAATCCAAGAAATAAGCCGATTTTGGTAATTTCCTTTCAAAGGGACGTAGATAATTCTGTGAGGATTCTTTTGGTATCTTATGGAGCAAAATCCGACCAATAACGAAGAATATATGCTCAAAACGGTCCAGCAGTGTTTATCTTTATTTCCATACGAATTTGAGTTGGGCTAGGAGTCCAATACTTTATCTCTTCCTCAAGAAAACGAATTAAGTCTTCTAAACACCTATAAATACACCCTTATATCACTTGTAAATCATCATTGCCTCAAAGTAATTAGTTCTTAAGGTTTTATTCTTCCAGTTTATTGTAGAGAGCAAGATGATGTCTTTTGTAATTTCTTTTAGTTTATTTCCTTCAGGTATGAACTAAACTCCCCATAGTTTGGGTTTTGCATCATGTATAATCTATGAATTCTAATTCTTCTATCTAAGTTTCTTTGGGAATTATATGTTTTAATTTTATATTAGCTACTTACCTTTATATTTGATTATGTGATTTGATTTAATGTATGTTTTCCTTGCTAGTGCACGAGTATAGGATTACCTTAATAGTAGTTAGATGATCACCTTAGCTGGGTGTTTAACTATTGAACCACCACATAACGTCTAGTGTCGATATTAGTTCTGACAAAACATGATTCTAACTAGATAGTCATTAGGGTTTGTTTTAATCACCATATCACCAATTGATTGTTGCGTTTGCTTAGGGCCTTGGTAGCGCTTGATAACCCTATTTGAAACCACGTCTTGGTTGTGCCGTAGCCCCCTTAGTCGCTCTCAAGTTCTAAGGTATGGGAATTTAGAATCCTGACTAAGTATACCAAGAGCTAATATTCTCCCTTATAAATTAGATCTATAGATAGAATTAGAAGGATTATTGCATACTAGCAAAACCTAAGCTATATTTCTCATCTCATATTCTTAGTTATTTATTTTATTATCTTTATTTTCTTAGTTTTAATTGATAATTTCGAATTCCATTTACTTTTATTTCCTGTCTTTAATTATTTACTTTTACTCGTTATTGTTACCTACACGTATAACACACTTAAGTCCCTGAGAACGAACTCAACTTACTAACTAAAACTTGCATACGTCCTGCAATACTTGTAGTACTGTGCCTGTCTAGGGTGAGAGTACGTAGTTTTCTAGACTTTATTTATCTTATTTTTGTCACACCCTAGGCGACACCAGCGCCGCTGCCGGGGATTCATCTTAAAGTTAGTCTATTTGTGTTTATTTAGTGTAGAAGTTTTTATTTGTTTTTATTTTTACCCGTTTCTTTTTGTTTTTGTGCAGGTTTTAGATGGCTAATCAACTGTTAGAGCTAGATTTTCCTTGCTAATTGCGAGTGAAACCCGTTAGATTTAAGCCCAATCCTGACCTGATTAATCAATTCGCGAGCTTTGGGAAATACAGTGGTGATACACATCAAGATCTGGTCCGTTCTGTTCAGAAATTCATGCAATTTTGTGATGCCTACATTACTGAAGGTGTTACGCAAGAACATATGTATTATTTAATGTTTCAATTTTTCTTGAGGGGGAACACAAGCGATTGGTTAGATGATCAACCTCCCGAGCTAATAACAAATTGGGACAAGCTCCTAGCAAGATTCCTTTATCAATTTTATCATACAAGTATGCGAGTAGGGCTGTAAATAAACCAAGCCGCTCGCGAGCAGCTCGAGCTCGGCTCGGAGAAAAGCTCGTTCGAGATCGGCTCGAATGTAAACAAGCTCAAGCTCCATTTTAAGCTCGAAACGTAAACGAGCCTGCTCGAGCTCGGCTCGTGAACTCGTTTAAAATTATGAATTATAAATTAATATATTATATACTTATAAATATATTAGTAAATTTTCAATGTCTAATTGGATATTTTTAATTTCTTTAGACATTTATTTTTTAATTAATTTTATGTTTCATATTTTCATACCACACACTCATGAAAGTCCTGTCTCAACCAAATATAACAAATTGTTCATGAGCAACTCGTGCTCGACTTAAAAAAGATTGTTCAATAAGTTAAACAAACAAGTTATAACATTTCTGATTTGGATCATTGGAAGCTCGGGCTCGGCTCGTTTAAATTTGAGCCCGGCTCGGCCCGGCTCGTTTATATTTGAGCTCGGCTCGGCACGTTTACAGTCCTATATGCTAGCAAAGGAACAATTGGAGCTTATGAATTTCTTACAAGAAGCCAGAGAGAGTGTTGGCGAAGCATGGACCAGATTTCAAAAGAAGTTGGCAAGATGGCCAATACACGCATACACTCCAGAATTACAATTATCCATGTTCTATAATGGACTCAATAGAGAGTCAAGGCTGAGAGTAGATGATATGGGTTGTGGTAGTTTTGTCTCTATGGATCCAAAAGAAGCAAAAGGTGGTATGGAAATAATCATCGAGACCAACATGAGTTGGCCACAATCACAAACTCCTATCACTAATATAGATACAGCAGCAAGGTTTTCAAGCTTGCAAGATCAAATACAACAACTCACTATAATAGTTAAGAAAAGCATCCAAATGCCACCTCAACAGTTATACCTGCAAGAACAAGCCTATGAAAATCAAGCTAATCATCCACCGGGCTGCAATGTGCACAATGGAAGTCAAGCTCCATCATGTCCTCAAGAAGACGTCGCTAAGTTAAAAGAGACTATTAGTCAATTCATCAACTTCTCGAAGGAAAATATAAGCAGACTTGATTCAAAGATCGATGCATCAGTAGTGCAAAGCCTGCAATAATAGAATAACGATCTGAAACAACATAATCAACTTTTAGAGAAGAATGTGATGCGGCTCACTACAGTCATAGAACAAATGCAAAGTCAACTCTTTCAATTAACCCAAAGTACAAATTCTAACATGAAGAAGATCCAATACGTTGACGACAAGGCGAAGACTATTAGTCTTCAAGCTGAAAAGATGAAAGAAACGCCACCATCTCCATCAAAAGGGGATGTTCTACCAAACACGTCAAACGTAAATAGGATGAACTTAGATGAGATAATTGTTGAAGATTGGGTTGAAGAGGTTGAACAAGGTGATATTAAGAAGCCAAGAGTGGTTGATGAACCAAGAATTGAAGAGAGAAGTAGAGTAAGACGACCACCCCTACATTGCTATTATCCCGTAGAACCTGCTTATCTGAAGGAACAACAAGAAAAGTGTATGGAGGCGTTAAAACAAGTGAAAATTAACATCCCTTTACTCGAAGCTATGAAAGAAAGGCGAGACTATGATCGATTCTTTAGGGAGGCACTCTCCAATAAGGAAAGGTTCACAAGATCCAAATATGTGGCACTCAATAAAGGGATATCAGCATAAGTTCAAAGAAGACTACCACCAAAGCTTAAAGATCCTGGATATTTTAGCCTCCCAGTCAAAATAGGTGGTATATTTTATGGAAAATCAATGCGTGATTTAGGGGCAAGTGTGAATATCATGCCCAAAAGTATATTCAAGAAGATTGGTATGAGCGATGCGAAACCGACATCCGTAATCTTACAACTTGCGGATCAATCAACAGCAAAGCCGTGGGGAGTAATCAAGGACGTGCTCGTCCAAGTAGGTAACCTTGTTATACCCGTGAACTTTATTATTCTTGACTATAAAGCAGATAAGAATGTCCCATTCATACTTGGGCGTCCATTCCTAGCCACCGACACCATAGTGAATGTGAATGAGGGAACCGTGACTCTTAGTATTAAAGATGATTCTGAAACATTTTATGTTTCGGGAAAGAAGAAGAAAAATAAGTCACAAGAACTATATCCAATCAGAGTTGTAACCAAGAAGCCAGGTCCTGTAATCCCCCAAGAAACCATGGGAAAAGAAATTGAGTTTGGGGTGGGAGACGAGGTAGCATGGAAATCTCTCATCCCCAAACATAACAGTTCTTGGAAAGGGCCATACATCATCACGCAAATTATCTCAACAGGATTGGTCGAAATAAAAGCTATTGAGGGTTGCAAGCTCAAGTTGGTAAGTGTCCATAACCTCACTCACTGCTAGAGAGGCTATAAAAAGAAATAATCCAGGTAACTCGTCTAACTTTGAAAGACGTTAAACAAAAGTGCCCTCTGGGAGACATCCCATAGTATTTTATGTTGTTATATTTTAGTTTAGATTAGTTGTTTTTAGTTGATATTGCATTATTGAGGAAAGTATTAGTGTTTTTGATGTCCAGGTATTAAAGAAATCGAGTTAGGAAGAAAAAGAAATTTTTGAGCACATTCTGACCTGCCCGCCGGTAAGCCGACCATACGACCGGTAAGCCGGCGGGTCAAAAACAGTGCCCACGAGTTTATGAATCAGGTTTCTTGCCGAGAAGGAGATTTCCGAAAAATTGCTCACCGGTAAGCCGGCCATACGACCGATATACCGGTCAGTCAAAAACCATGCCACGGATTTTACGAATTAGGTTTTTTGCCGAGAGGAGACTTTTCGAAGAGTTTCTCAACCGTATCATGCCGGTCACATCTCCGGTAAGCCGGTCCGAGCCGCTGGAGAGAGAAAATTTATGTGTTTCTAGGTTATAAAAGAAGAGGAGATTAGTTCTATTCCGAATTTATCAAACCTTAAGCCTCTCTTTCTTCTCCAAACCTCTCCCAACTCCATTAAAGCTTCACCAAAAATGACCTACATCCACGTTGAGCTCCAATGAGAGTAGATCAGACACTATAATGCCGCAAGGTAACAAGCTTCAATTCCCATCTCACTATTACACAACTTTAATCGAACAAAATATACCTCAACTCAGAAATCTCTAACCTAACAAATATGTATAAGGCTACCTAGTAATGAATCAGTATGATTCTCACTTATTACAAGAGATATAACAATATAGAGGCTAAATCGACCATGATTCTACAACTAAGTTCAGAAACCAAATGTTTCTAAAGAACTAGGGTTTCTTGGAGAGAGGAGAAGGTGAAGAGCCGCGACTTTCAGAAGAAGAGAATGAATTAAGTCTGACTTCGGTCAAAGACTTAAGCTTTTATATGAGACAAACATTGAGGAAAAATCCGGAGCGTCAAAATAGAATGGGAAAAAAGGCTAAACGCGCGCCACGTCACCACGAGGTCCAACAAAATGTCAAATAAATTTGACTAAAGAATCAACACTTCGCAAACCCACAAATATAATAACCCATATATTTTTTTCTACGCTACTTATAGTATTAAAAATAGTGGAATTGGAAAATTCCAAACGTTTCTCAAGAGCATTCCAAAATATCTAAAAAGTCTCATGTAGTAATGCTTAATAAATAATGCACAAGTATGCTTAATATACACATAATCAACAATCCATAAATTCAAATCAAGATTAATTTCGCAATGCCAGAAGGAGAGGTTGATAACTTAGTTCATGCTAACGACTATAGGTTGTTCATATGTTCTAATATAGCATCCAATGGTCCACTTACCTACTACCTAATAGCTCAATTGTTTCTCCACCAAGTAGTTAGAAATCTAAGGTCTTTGGTTATAACTTGGCTTAAGGACGGTGTGGTATATTTGGATAATGAAAAGTGAGTTTTTGGCTCTCTCCTCACTAGCCATCAACGAATCGCCCTAGAGCTTGAGTTTTCACTCGAATATGTTCTCACTCAACCCAATTTATTTATGCTTTTGATGTGCATCCCCCATCAATCCTAATTAAAACCTTTTGTGATGATCTACAATTTCCACTTTGTCGGTCTGAATATATATTCTTTTCATATCAATTTTTTCTTTTGTCTAGCTATGATTCTCTTTTCAATGTTCGAGATATCACGATATGTTTCATATATTTTTTTTTATGCCCTTGTTGGCAAAATTTAGCTCGTAGCTTCTTTTTCATTCACTATTACCCCGGCAAAGGGTTACAATAATCACTTTTCATCATCAATAAAATCACAATTACAATTTCCAATACCCAATGTTCCCTCATGATGAAACCCACCACCCCAAACTCTAGCTCTAAAAACGACTTGTTTCAGGTTTTGCGATTCGAGTGCGGGTCATATAGATAAGTCCTACGAACTAAGGGTATGGATTATAACGTTTTTCAATAAAAGGCTTTAGAAAGGCTCAGAGGGGCTAAGACGGATAAATAATAACAATAATCAAATAAAAAGGGTGAGAAGGTATAAAGGCTTCAAGTGGCTTCAATATGAAAGAACTGCCTTATTCATTTTTCTAACTACCCCGGATTTTGTTACTTTTTCATTATTAGTTCATAGATAAGTGGGTTTTCAACTAATTTCAAACCTCATGTTCTACACACCAAATAACTCTCCCTGAGTTTCAACATAAATTCTTAGCATTGCTCATTAACTTTTCTATCTTTTATTTCATGTTTTCATATATGCATGCTAAACATATTTGTAACATATTTGTAACATATTTCAAAAACATACTACTTACTATCATTGACCTAATTAAATCATGCTCACATAGGTACATTCAACATATTCTATGCCTAATTCAACCTAAAAAATTTAAATTTTATGCAAAAATGAAAAGAAGATGAGGACAACGAATCCCCACCCCCAACTCAAAAGTGAGCCGTGTCCCCACGACTCGAAAAAGACTCAAGAAAAATAAAATTTAAAATTAAAACTAAGTAAACTACCTAATGCATACAAGCTATTAGGAAAAAAAGAATTAGAGTGGCGTACCCGGCTGGCCATAGAGATCCATTATGTCCTCCTCCTCCGAAGAAGATGGAGAAGAATAATTGTCAATTTCCATGTTCATAGTTACGTCTTCCAACTGTGAATTAATTTGTGTAATTTCCACCCAAAGTTCTCTGTTTTCTTCTAGTAAACGTTCAACTTCATGTTGCAATTTAAGAGCCCATGGGGGAATACAAGAATCATCTTTAGAAGAAGAAGTAGAAGAACCTTGATCATGAATCTTTGTCTTTTTCACAGGCCTTGCTGGTACAGACATTCTAGTAGTTAATCTCTTTGGTAGTGGTTGTGCTGGTGCCTTTTCTTTTGATTCTTCAGTAGCCTCATCAAGGTTGATAGGCTTTTCAATGGTGGCTCCAAGCAATTTTTTGTTCTTCCCTAGGATGGTACACTTCCTCTTGTATTCCATAGCATCAGATCTAATTGTCATGTTTGATTTACCCACAACTCAAGTTATACCAAGGATGAATTAAAAGTTTAAGAGAAATTGGTGTAGCTTGAGGTTGTTTCTTATAATTAATGAAAAGAGGGAGGTTTCTTGATGAATCTTGGAAGGAATTCTTGAAAGCTTGATGTTCTTGATGGTGTTTACTGGTGTAGTGTGATGAATTTGATGAAGAAATTTTGTTTATGGAGGATGGAGGAGAGAATTATTGATGTTTTTGTGTTAATTGTGGAGGTTTGTACAAGCTTCAAGGTGTATTTATAGTGTTTGGGTCTAAAAATTTCGTGTAGAGGAGGCTAGGGTTAAGTTTGATAAGGTAAGAAGTAAACTAGGAATAAATCTCTTCAAAACCGACCTAGCACGGTATACCGGAGGTATGGCCCGGTGTATCGCGCTGGACGTATCTCTTTTTTCAACCTTCGGCAAAAAACCTGAGTCACCAACCCGTGGTCACGGGTTTTTCTTCCTGCGATATACCGGAGGTATGGCCCGGTATACCGGAGCTGACCTCCTTCGTTTTTTCGAACTCTCGGCAGAAAACCCGAGTCACCAACCTGTGGTCACGGGTTTTTCTTCCTGCGGTATACCGGAGGTATGGCCCGGTATACCGGAGCTAATCCGATTTTTTTCCCAAGTGTTTCCTTTTGACCCCAAACTCATTTCTTGCACAATAGCACACTACCTTTCTCTCCTATTAACTTGTAAACACAATTAAAAATCTACACTAACTTAAAATTATACACTACAAAGCAATAAACTAATCTAAAAAGCAATTAAAAACAAGGGGTGTCTCCCAAGAGCACTTTTATTTAACGTCTTTGAGTTAGACAAGTACCTCAGGCTAAGCGTTTTCTACGAGATGGATTGTCTCCTCTCGTCCAAAGTCTTCACTGTCATGGTATCTTTTCAGATGCTGGCCATTCACCATGAATGTCCTTTGCTCGGTTGGATGTTCAATTTCAATCGCTCCATGAGGTGTGACTTTCGTAATAATGTAAGGTCCTCCCCAACGGGATTTAAGCTTTCCTGGGTAGTTCGAGAATCGAGAGTTGTATAATAATACCTTTTGTCCTCTCTCGAAATGCTTTGGACTGAGTCGTCTATCATGCCATCTCTTTGTTTTCTCCTTGTAGAGGCGTGAATTTTCATAGGCAAGATAGTGAAACTCCTCCAACTCGTTCAATTGCATCAACCTTTGTTTCCCGGCCAGTTATGGATCTAGATTCAGAGTTTTAATATCCCAGAAGGCTCGATCTTCAATCTCAATAGGTAGATGACATGCTTTTCCGTAGACCATGCGATATAGAGATGCCCCCAACTGGTGTTTTAAATGCTATTCTGTAAGCCCAGAGAGCATCATCTAGCTTTAATGACCAATATTTCCTCGTTTTGTTCACAGTCTTCTCAAGAATAGATTTGATTTCCCGATTGGAAACTTTAGCTTGACCGTTAGTTTGTGGGTGATAACCGGTTGAAATGCGGTGTCTCACTCCAAACTTACGAAGGAGGTTTCTTAGTTGAGCATTTATGAAATGGGTACCTTTATCACTGATGAGAACACGTGGCGTACCATGTCTTGAAAAGATATTTGTCTTTAAGAATTTTATCACTGTTTGCGCATCATTCTTTGGTGTTGCCACTGCTTCTACCCATTTTGATACATAATCTACCGCAAGCAAAATATAAAGATTTCCACGGGAAGTAACGAAAGGTCCCATGAAATCTAGTCCACATACATCAAAGATTTCGACTTCTAGAATATTGTTAAGCGGCATAGCATCCCTTTTTTATATATTACCAGTGAACTGGCATCTTTGACATGAGTAGACAAAACGATGACAATCTCTGTGTAGGGTAGGCCAATAGAAACCGGATTGAAGAATTTTAGCTGCAGTTCTATCGCCTTTAAAGTGACCTCCATATGGTGATCCATGACAGCTTGCTATAATCTTATCAACTTCGCCTTCATGGACACATAGTCTAACTACTTGGTCACTACAAATTTTCCAGAGGTACATTTCATCCCAATAGTATTGTTTAGCCTAGTGAGATAATCTTTGTCTTTCTTGTGGATGGATATCCTTGGGGAATACACCACTCACGATGAGGTTGACTAGATCTGCATACCATGGCACAAACGCATCTTTAATAGCAAAAGGTTGTTCATCAGGGAATACCTCTTTAACCAGTAATGGCTCCTTGTTCGCATCAGATCCTTCAAGCCTTGATAAATTATCAGCAACTTGATTCTCGCATCCCTTTCGGTCTCGAATATCTATGTCGAACTCTTGAAGCAACAGTACCCATCTAATAAGACGCGGCTTAGCGTCCTTTTTCTCTATAAGGTATCTAATAGCTGAATGGTCCGTGTATACAGTAGTTTTATTTCCAATCAAATAGGAACGAAATTTATCGAAAGCATATACTACAGCCAACATCTCTTTCTCCGTCACTGTATAATTCATCTGGGCAGCGTTGAAGGTCTTACTGCATAATAAATCATATGGAAGAGCTTGTCTTTCCTCTGCCCCAACACAACACCCATTGCGTGATCACTAGCATCGCACATAAGTTCAAACGGAGCTTTCCAATCAGGAGGTATAACAATAGGTGTGGATATTAGCTTCTTAATCGTCATAAACGCTTGAAGACATTCGTTAGTAAAGTTAAAGGGAGTAGCCTTTTCAATCAAAGAACAAAGCAGTTTGGCGATCTTGGAGAAATCTTTAATAAATCTTCGGAAAAATCCTGCGTGACCCAAGAAACTTCTCACTCCTTTTACATAAACTGGAGGTGGTAATGTTTTGATAACTTCAGTTTTAGCATGATCGACCTCCATTCCTGCCTTCGAAACTTTATGTCCCAACACAATTCCTTCTTGAACCATGAAGTGGCATTTTTCCCAGTTAAGCACAAGATCTTGTTCTTTACATCTCACAAGGACTTTCTCAAGATTATTCAAACAATCATCAAAACTATCTCCACACACCAAAAAATCATCCATAAAAACGTCCAAGTATCTATCAATCATGTCCCAAAATATAGCCATCATGCACCTCTGGAACGTGGCAGGTGCATTACATAAACCAAACGGCATCCTTCTATAAGAAAAGGTGCCAAACGGACAAGTAAAAGTTGTTTTGTGTTGATCAAGGGGATCCACACAAATCTGATTATAACCCGAATATCCGTCAAGGAAACAATAATACTCTCCCCCTGCGAGTTTGTCTAGCATCTGATCAATGAATGGTAGCGGGAAGTGATCTTTCTTTGTAGCTTTGTTGAGTCTTCGATAATCCATGCATACTCGCCACCCCACAATTGTTATTGATTGTATGGCTTCACCTTGATCATTAAGGATGGTAGTAATACCTCCTTTCTTTGGAACACATTGCACTGGACTAACCCAATCACTACTGACAATCAGATAGATAAATCCTGCGTCTAGTAGCTTGATTACCTCCTTCCTTACCACTTCTTTCATAGCTGGCATGAGTCTTCTTTGTCCCTCTATAGATCGCCCACCTTCGTTCTCAAGAATGATTTTGTGTTTGCAAACGGAAGGACTAATTCCCTTGATGTCAACAATAGTCCATCTGATTGCTTCTTTGTTAGCGCGAAGTATATGAAGTAGCTTCTCCTCTTGAAAACCTGAAAGGTTAGCAGAAATAATAACAGGCAAAGTTTTGTCCGTACCTAAATATGCATAACGTAGATGATTTGGAAGGGGTTTTTCTTCGAGAACAGTGATGTCTCCTTATTTGTGATAGATTTATATTAGGATGAGACATTATTTTTAGTGTTTTATAAGTCATTATAGTCGATTTTCTTGAGAAATGCTACACTTTCCTATTTTGAGTCTTGATTTAGTAAAATAATATTTTTAGAGCATATTGGGTTTAATTATTTATTTAGTGTGAAGCTTTAAAGATAATTATGGAGATTGATTAGAGTCCAAGTCAAAGACAACAACTTATGGAAAGAGATTAGCATGGTAATTGGAGATAAGGAAATAAAGGCTAAAAAGATGGAAAAGGAAAAGCTGCCTTAATCTGGGATTCTACAGATCACGTCCAAAGATATGCGTTTTTACCTAAGAAATAGGCCGAATCTGGTGATTTCCTTATAAAGGGTCAAGATAATTCTGTTGCGGTTCTTTTGGTATATTATGGAGCAAAAACCGACCAATAACGAAGAAGATATGCTCAAACCGGTCCAGCAGTGTTTATCTTTATTTCCATACGAATTAGAGTTGGGCTTGGAGTCCACCACTTACTTCTCCTTCAAGAAAACGAATTAGGGCTTCCAAGATACCTATAAATACACCCTATTATCATTGTAAACATGTCCTTGCTCAGTTCTAAACATTAGCTTAAATTATAAACAATAGCTTAGTCCTTTACATTAATATTCATCCTTAGAATCAAGCTATTCATTCAAGAAGCAAGCTGACCTGTAGAGGAAGACAAGAAGAAGAAGATTGGAGACTGACAAACTCCTCTTCTACATCTCACCTTCTCTATATTTAGAGTAATTAGCTATAGATCTATTCTCAACCATATTTCTAAGCTTTTATTCTGTAAGTTTACCTTTAATTGTTGGATTATTATTTGGTCTTTAATTCATAAGTACTATTTGTTATTTTAATTGATTGAGCTTGGCGTATATTGTTATTATGTGTTTTGACTTATTTCCCTAGATTTGGCCAATCTTAGGATTAATCTTAGTTATTGACAACACCACATAATCGTCTAGTTTTGATCCCTTGCCTAACTAGATAGCCATTAAGGTTTGATTTAATCACCAATCATTACTTAGGAATCCCTAGTAGTGGAGAGGTTGCTCCTAAGCCTAGAGAAGGCTAGGTAGAATTTAGAATCCTGGTTAATATATAATGCTTAATCTGTGACAGGTTAAAATAACGATTTAGTAATAGACTCATATTAGTAATCCTAATCTATTAGACTTACATTCATATTTATTTATCTGCATTCGTATTTGTTTATTTCATATCAGATATTTATTCCTCTTTTTATATTTTTATTTAAAACATCTAAATTCATCTACGCTTGTTAAATATAAGTAGATCTAACGGATACAATCCCTGTGAACGAACTTGACTTATCATTAAAACTTGCAAACGATCTGTGATACTTGCAGTGAGTTCCGTGGTTCTCAAGGGTGTGTGACTCTTTATTATTATCTTTATTTATCTATTATTTTATCACACCTTTGCCCCCACCAAACAGGTGATTATATTATGGATGGTTGTTTTATAGGTTCAATGTCACCTAATTCTCGAAGTAGTTCTCGTATATTTGATCCTAATGCAACAACTTCGTCAGGGGGAATCTCGTTTTCCTCTTTTGATTCAAGTATTAAGGCCTCATCAAGATCATCATCTAAGGTTGCTTCATTGAAGACTTCCTGTGTAATTTTTCCGATGACATCTATTTTGAAACATTCATCTTTCGAATTTGGTAACTTCATAGCCTTAAACACATTGGATCATATATGTTCGTCTTGTACCCTCATGATCAACTCATCATTCTCAACATCTATTAGTGTACGCCCTGTGGCTAAGAATGGTCTGCCCAAGATGATGGGGACATTCTTATCCGCGTCGTAGTCAAGAATAATAAAATCACAAGGAAAACTAAAAGTACCAGCTTTAACTAAAACATCTTCAATTTTACCTATTGGTCGGGAGAGAGAGCGATCCGCCATTTGTAATACCACATATGTGGGTACTACCTCTCCTATGTTAAGCTTCTCGAACAGGGATCTTGGCATGAGATTGATACTCGCGCCTAAATCACACAATGCTTTCCCGGTCCAACTGTCTCCAATGCCAATGGGTATTGTAAAAATTTTGGGATCTTCTAGCTTCGGTGGTAACTTGTTTTGACAAATAGCACTACACTCCACGGGCAATCCAATTGTTTCCCCAGTTTCTATACTTCGTTTGTCAGAAAGAATGTCCTTCATGAATTTTAGATATTTCGGCATTCTCTTTAGAGCTTCTACAAACGGCATATTAATCTCTAACTTGCTCACCATGTCAACGAACTTCTTGAATTCTTGGTCATTGTCCTTTTTTCTGACACGTGAAGGGTATGGTGGTGGAGGGCGTGTATTAAGTTCCACTGAGATTTTCTTCTTTTCAGGTGTCTTGGCTTGGACACTCTTTGGTTCAACCACCTCTTCTACCTTATCTTCTATTGTTTCTTCAACCTCCTTTTCTAGAATGGGGGTTGGTTCTGGTTCTCTTCTCGGTGGAGGTAGTTGTTTTCCACTTCGCAATTCAACTGCATGACAAGCATCATCTCGAGGAGCAATAGTATCACTTGGGAGTTGCCCTTTTGGCCTGTTTTGCAATGTACTCGCCATATGTGATAGAGTATTCTCGAGTTTTTTGATCACCTTTTGCTGGGCTTGAATTTTTTGTTGGCTAATACTCATATTTTCTTCAATTGCTTGCATCAGTTTAGCCATACTCGAATTCAAGCTCAATGTTTGTTCTTTCCTTGCTAGTTGCATTGACTGTTTTGGTGGTTCTTGATAAGCTTTCTCAACAATGGGCGCCTTTTGATGTTCAGGCTGTGGTGGATAGTAGGATTGAGGTTTGGGTAGATGATAAGTCTCTTGATTTCTGACCCAACTTCTCTGTTGTGGAGGGTGTTGATAACTAGCGTAGCTTTCTTGAGGATTATCATAACCATTAGAGTAATAGTCATTTTGCGAAGATATAGAAGAAGCTGAGGCTGGATTATTTATAAACCTTTCCCACATATGATTTCTGGATCCACAACCTGGACACGAAGGTATTGTACGTACTAAATTTACCTGAGCAATTGTTCGAGCTTGGTCTTGTAGTTCTTCGAGTTGTTGGCTCAATTCCTTGAGCTTCAGAGATTCTGAAGTGTCTTCTTTTTCTTCTGGTTCACTTGGCCAACTTCTCTCGTTCTCAAGAATTCTCTCCATACAAATTTCGGCTTCTGCAGGATCTAGTAACACAAAACCTTTGTTTCCTAACGCATCTGCTCTTGCCCTTGACTTGTTATTAAGTCCTCCATAGAACATGGTTAAAGAATGTTCCGGCGATGATTTATGGTATGGCCATCTCGCCTTATTTTCATTAAATCGTAACCATGCTTCACCCAAACTTTCTCCGTCTTCCTGCATAAATTGTTCAAGCTCCAACATATCTTTTAATCGTCTACTAACCGGATAAAACGGTCTAGGAATCTTGCTTGAAGCTTATCCCCATCTGGAATGACATGAGGATATTGGGTATCGTACCAATTGCTTGCACCTCCGGTCAAGAAGAACTGGAACATCACGTAATACATCTGCTCCTTAGTAACTCCTCTTACGATATAAGCATCACAGATTTGCATGAATTTCTGAATATATCGGATCAGATCTTGTTGTGCAGCACAGCTAAATCGTCCATGATTTGCAAACTGCGTTAACATCCCCGGATCTGGCCTAAATTTAGCGTCTTGGATTTCTGGAGTGCGGATTCCGCGTGGTTGCACTCTAAACGTGACGAGTAATTCAAGTCTCCTTGGATTCTCCATCTGTAACTATCTATAAAACAAAAACTAAAAGACAAAAGCATAAAATAGAACTAACTGAAACAAAAGCACAAGATATATGCACAAGGACTAACGATGTAGTCCCGGCAGCGGCGCCAAAAACTTGGTGTCGACTAGGGTGTGATAAAAATAGAATATAAATAAGTGAAATTAATCACCCTAATCTAGCACGGTTCTGCAAGTATACAGATCGTATGCAAGTTTTAATAAATAAGTGAGATTCGTTCCGCAGAGACTACGAAGGTTAGGGGAATCTTATGCAATAATCAAGTGCAAATATTAAGAGCTAGAACAAATAAAACGCAGAAAAGTAAAAGACAAATAGATTTTTATTTGGTTTTCAATTAACTAAATTAAACTAATAAAGTAAAGACAGAAAATTAAATGCAAGAGAAGAAGTTAGTATGAGAGTTTAGCTTAAGTAAATAGCATGTAATCCCCACTAGTTTTGCCGTTCTAAACACGTAAGGGTGAATTATGTAGTAATTCAATAATCGGTTCCAATTGCGCTAGGTAGTTTTAAATAGGGTTTACCTGTGTCAATAAGGAATCCTAAGCAAACTGTTCCTGCAATTGGTAAAATAGCAATACACTAAACCATGGTGATTATCTAGTTAGGTTGATTTGTCAGATCTAAACCGTACACTAGAAGTTATGTGCTAAACATGTAATTAAACACCGTTGTCAATGGTGACCTAACTACTAGATGGTAATTATATATGGTCGCGATCCACAAGAACACGGAATATAAATCCAAACACACAAACAGAGAATAAAAACAATAATTCAATTTAAAACATCGAATTTCCAAATTAGATAGATGTCAACCAAAACTAGGGTTCATACATATATGCTAAAAACTCAAGCTAATAGAAATTTAGTTCATACTAATGGAAGAAAAGAAAGAAATTACAAATTCAAAGGTTGAAGAAGACATATTGATGAACAGCTCCTTCCAGACTTCTTTTCTTGTGTTGTAAGCTTCCTCTTGGCTTAAGGTTTTACCAAGGATGATATTCTAGTGTTAAGATGCTGTATTTATAGTGTATAGGTTGACCTAATCGTTTTCTTGAAGGAAAAGGTAAATATTGGGCTCCTAGCCCAACTCAAATTCGTAACCCAAAAACATGGAATCAGCCCCGTTTTTGTTTTGGTCCTAGAAGCTTCAATACTCATTCGATTGACGCGTATGAGTAGTCGAAATTCATCGTCTCGGAAAGATCTTTAACTTTTCTCTTGACCATTTCTCCAGATTCCTCACTTATTTTAAGATATAAGCTGATTTGTGGTCGTAGGTGCAGGAATTCAGATTTAAGGCAGGTTTTCCTTTTCCATAATTTTAGCTTTTACTTCCTTATCTTTAATTTCCATGTTTTTTCCTCTTTCCTTTATCTCTTGGAACCAACTTGGGCTCTAATTAATTACCATATATCTCTAAAGCTTCACACTAAATAAATATTTAAACCCAATATGCTCTAAAAATAATAAATAATCAATTTAAGACCCAAAATAGGAAAGTGTACTAAATCATGTGAAAATCGACCTATAAACTAATAAATACGCCTAAAATGATGTCTCAGAAATAGATTTTATTATCACAAATGAGGAGACATCAGTTGTGATGTGTTGTTTATCAGTGGTGGCCTCAAGAACGAATTGTTTGAGCTAGAGGAGAAGTCCAAGAACTCTCATTCTACTCATGTTAGCCAAGAAGTAGAGTGTTCCCCCCCCCCCCCCAAAAGAATGTTTCTCATGGCCGAGAAATCTCAAAAGGAAATTTTTGCCCAGCTTTGTGGGTAACCTTTCAAAACTTAAAAAATTCAACCATAAGGATTTCAATAATATGGAGAAGAGGATATATGGTTTTCATGTGTTTGTGGAAGAATTACTCTCGAGTTTTTATGAGGTGAAACAACAAACATTACGTGACAACATAATAAAAGACCGACATGTACCTGACTTTGGAGAAGGATCCCTCGACTAGAGGAAGCTTTATTTCTATAGTGGCGCTGAATGTGAGGGACATCTGCGAGAAGATTCGAGTATTTTCAGCAGTATTGAGGAGGTGATGAGTACCCAAGAACAGCTCGTGAAGGAAAAATTATCTCTATCTCATTATATGGACGTCAGCCAGTCCCTGGGAGAGATTGATAGTGTGATGGTTTGAAACTATCGGGGTGAGGCTGTCCTTGATAAAATTAACGATAAATAAAAGGACCTACTAACTACAAGTGTACGGGTCGTTCCAAGTAATAGATAGATACAAGGGATTTCGTTCTCAGGGATTGGACTGATATAACTGAAGTGTTCAACAGATAAGTAGTAGTAATTGCAAGTACGGAAATAAAAGATTAAAGACATTTGTTTGGTTTTGATTTATCAAACTACTAGACGAAAGACACAAATTACTGAACGTAAATACTAGAAGATTAGACTCAGATAAAATATATACTTGAGTCTCGTTAGGGAATCACCTGAATTCATATATTTAGTGCTTTCGTTTAAGGGAAAAATCGGCATTTTATATTATTCGGGACTTTACGATCTCCTAACTCCCGTCAGGGTAGACTTAGAAGTTATCCTATAGTATTAAAAACCCCGTCAGGGCGATTATAAGCTACGTTCAGATAGTTAAGATCTATACCTATTTGGCTACGTGGTTACTCAAGCCCGTCAGTATCATTAACGATCACCACGCATCTATTACCTAGTTCCTTAATTATACCCCTCGTCAAGGTGATCACAGCCACTAATGAATAGCCTAATTACTAAAACATATTTCTAATTTGCGCATTAATCAAAAAATATTAAATAAGCATGAAATAATAGTCAATATAAAAATACCCAAATTAAGAAATAATCCCAAATCAGAAAATACTAAATTAGTAACTAGGGTTCAGTCCCAAAATACGAGTCTCAAGTATGCAAGGTTTAGATCATAATTGAATACATAAAATAAATGCAATTAAAATTATACATAATTCCTAATTACAGAAAATAAAATACAAAGAATCTAATTGGAGGAATGAAAAGAGCCGTTGTTGGAGAAAAAGGATTTACCAGCTCCTGCTCTTACTTCTACCTCTTGACGCTCTCTCTAAAGATGATATAATTTGAAGGTTAATTGAGAGGTACTAAATAATGAGGTCTAAATGAGCTTATATATATAGTAAAAACGTATTAGGTCTAATCTTGGGCTTAAGTAAGTAACTAAAATCTCAAGTCCAATTAGTAATACACGTAACTATTGTACACACTCTAGTAAAACAGCTGTAACTTTTGCGTCTTAAGTCCAAATCACTTGATTCTAGTCCTCCATTCGAGTAACTTATAGATGCAACTTTCTCCTTTGAATCACCAGACCTGAATCAAAACTGTTTTGGCTCGAAATCAACAAGAAGTAACAGCTATTCAGATTCGTATGCTTTTCTTTAACTCTTTGAGGGGTACTTCCTCTCTTTTGACCTCTCCTCTTGATCTAAGACTTTAAACTTCACTTTTCCTCCTCATATTGGTGCTCCACAGCATCCATGTACCTAAGACCTTTATACTAAAAATAAATAAATAAACGCACAAAAGCTCTAAAAACACAAATAATATACTTCCCATGGGGAAAAGTGCAATATGATCAAATAAGCACAAAAGTCTATCAAATAACTCCAATTTCTGCCTAAAATTATGTCTCCTAAGGGCATATATTGATCACAAAAAGGGAGATATCAAGACCCCAAACTAAAACATTTGTCGTCCTAACAAAGTAAAACAAAATAAAATTCTCAGGTAAGAAGCAACATGCGGAATCTAAAGAATAGCCCAAAGCAAAACTCAAAATACATTTCTATAGTACAACCTAATATTAATGTGCACATGCACCTATCATACAAAATCAAACACATAAATAGTTTCAATCCAAAATATTAAGATAATTTTATGATTTATTAATTCATAAATGCCTATTAAAAACATCCCTTAACAAAAATACCTTTTATATAATTATTTTGATTACTCTATTATTTATCATTTAAATTTAACCACCTTATTACAATTTCCCACCACCACTATCCACCACCATTACCCACCACCCCCACCCCACCACCACAACCATCACCCTATTAATACCACCACCACCACCATAACCACCACCATTACCGCCAACTCAACTACCACCACAAGCATCATCACCACAACAACAAAAACCACCACCACCTACTACTAATTTCATCATACACGCGTGCATCCGTGAAATGTTTTTAAAATCGTCATAACTAATTCTAAAAAAATCAGAAATATAAAAAATTTACATATTTGGATAAAGCAAATTAATATTTATGTCTATGAATTTTTTTGAATTCTTTGATATTTTTTTTTAACCTTTTTTTCACAGACACGAAATTCATTGTTTCAACATTAAATTTCATGTTTTAAACAGGAATTTCATGTTTGCGAAAAAAAATTACTATTTCGAACAGTATAATTCATGTTTTAAACAGTGAATTTCGTATCTACTGAAAAAATAAAAATAAAAAAAATCATAGACGCAAATATTAATTTGCTTTATCCAAATATGTAAAAAAAATATTTTTCTGATTTTTTTTTAGAATTAGTTATGACGATTTTTAATAGAATTTTACGGACACACGCGTGTGTGATGGAATTAATAGTAGGTGGTGGTTGTGGTGGTGGAGGTGGTGGTGGTTGTGGTGGCTGTAGTAGTGGTTAAATACATGGCGGTGGTGATGGTGGTAGTGATGGTAGTGGTGGAGGTGGTGGAGTTGGTGGTGGTGGTGGTGGAAGTACCCTATTATTTGTTTAATATTTAAAAATAAATATTGTACTAAAAATTAAATAATATATTAAATAATAAGGGTAGTAAAGGTATGAAAAATATAAAGGGGTTGTTTTCTATAATTAATTATTTCATCAGGCATTTTTTATAAAATAAATTATTGAAGGTTAATTTAACAATTAGGTACTTTTATTAGGCTTTTTTTAGCGAATACCTCTAATTTTATTTTAAAAATTAAGCATAAAAGAATATTTGGAAAAAATACTTAAAACATACTTAAGATAATTTTATTTAAAAATTAAGTATAAAAGAATATTTATAAAAAAAACACTTAAGATAATTTTATCAAGACGCAATTACCAATACCATACTAAGAGGTGTTGATATTGACTTTAAAAGTCATGTCTAACATAAAAGATATAATTAGACAATAATACCCTTACTAAATATTCCCACCAAACTAAATTTTCCCACCAAAAAATTCCGGCCAAACTTTTTCCCGCCTAAATTTTCCGGCCGATTTTTTTTTCCGCCTAATTTTTCCGGCCAATTTTTTTTTCCCACCAAATTTTTTTCACAAAATATTTCATGTCAAATTTTTTTGCACCAAACAAAATTCCCACTAAATTTTTATATTGTTATTTGGTGAGAAAAATCTCACTAAATAATATTTAGAGGTTTATGTTATAATTTTATAGAAAAAATCCCAAAATATTGTATTTAAGTATATGTTATTCGGAGGTACAAATCCCACCAAATTATAACATTGGTAGTCTTTAAAACATTATTATAAAATTATGGTGAACACTCCTGATATGACATTTTAGATTGTTGAGGCAATTAGGTTTTTCATTTCTAACAATTTATAGTACACAAATTATTGTTCCATTTCTTGTCTTGCGTCTCTGTTTATAATGTATAGTTAATACGTTAGTTTAGGATCTCCAATTGTCAGATATCGACCTCCTTATTGTGAATGAACTCATGACTTCTTCTTTTCTTTTCTTTTTTCCAACCGAAAATAAGTTTACAACGTATTATTACAAAGCATATTAAGATATGAGTTAGAAGCGTCTAATAATCGATCTACCCATCCAGATAGATTCAGTCCTATCCTTGTACACTTAGCAAAAGCGTCTGCAATGCTATTGTATCTTCTAGTCACATGGTAGATTCTCCATCGGCTTTCTTGACCTAACCATTTTCTAAATTCCGCATGAAATGGTTTAAGACTCCAATGAAGTCCGGTCTTGCCATAAATTCCTTGAACTAATTCAAGGTTATCAAAGTAAAAGGAAACACTCTGATCTTTAAAAAATCACTGCTCGCTCTTATTGCCATAATGAGAGCCCTTGCTTCACCGTCCATAACGTTATTGACTCTTCCTCTCATATTAATTTTCCTTGTTATCATCTTTTTCTTATCAATACCAATTGCTGCAACCGCGACGGACTTGTTTTCTCTGTAAAAAACGTGTCACACATCCATATCATATCCGCATCATCATCAATTATTAGGTTCTTTCCATCTATTTGCTCCCTGTTATTCCTGCTTTTATTATTACCAACCTTGTCTTCATTAATCGGCCCAAATAACCGCGACATCACATCTTTCGTTTTATTATAGATATTTTCTTTACACCACTTGCTACCCTCATGATAAGTTTTCATTCTCTCCTTCCACATATACCACATAATACATAATAAATATGCTGTAATATATTTCATTTCCATGACTTCTAAAAATAAGAAAACAGAATGCAAAAGAAATGATGTCTAAATAATAACTACTAGTCAAATACAACAATTAACCAACAAAATAAAATAAACTTTAAGAAAATAACCTACCAGTCAAATACAACAATTAACCAACCCAACCTATTACATATTTAGCTGCTACAATTGATCAACATCAACTATAAAGGGATACATATATATTTATATACAATTAAAAAATCCGATGTTTGATCTCGGCAATGAATATTATCATCACACATAATATTACACACACCATTTCCTTTTTTCTTCTTGAATGAATTAATCCAAACATATCATTCCCACGTTTCTAATCTCAAATACTGCCACCAAAACTAACTTTCCTGGCCTTGAAAATTCTGTACGAAAAAAAATATTAAGATGAGCAAGTTTTAGTCAAGATTTTATATAAATAAGTCTATTATTACCTTAAAGATTAGGTTCAGTTAAAGGTCAGTTTAGGGTCCTCCTATCAGGATGAGGAGGAGAAGCAAAAGAAGGAAGTGTGACCCGCACAAAAGAATGATCGTGTAACTGAGCAGCAGTTGGATGAGCTTTTGGGTCAACTCGTAGGCATTGAGTAATAAAATCTCGAGCATCTTTTGAAAGTGATTCAGGTAATCGTGGTAACTCACCCCGTCCAATTCTATACATGGCTTGAAACTGAATTGTTTATATATTTAAATTTATTTAAGTACACCTGTGTGTACTCGTAGTAGGGGTAGTTAATAAAGCTTCTTCGAGAGATAAGCTTTATCACAATCAACAGCTGGAAATGCGATTAAATTAGTTGATCGAAGCATAAAGTTCCCATGATATGATGTGAACGTAGACCTGTAACAAGAAAAGAGTAATTAAGTTTTGATTAATGACATTTTAGCCACAATATTTACGTTAAGTACACAACCTTTTCCACATCTTATGCGCAAAACCGATTCCGAAGCAGTTTCTCTAGTTAGATCTCGAGTTAACTCATGTTTCAGCTTCTCTTTATGAATTGAAGCTTGGAAACTTGGATAGTAATATACTTGTCCACCTGTATATTTTGCTAATGTACCTGCATATAATATACCATTGAGTAATTAAATCAAACACATAACGTTATAATGTTTAGAAGATTATCTAAGGTAGCTATGTCTGTATACTTATCACAGAAAGCATAAACATTCACAGCTATATATGTTTAGAAGAACCAACTTTGACCTCTGAGTAGGAATTTTGGAAAAAAGGCCCTAAACTTGAACTTCTTTGCTATGAAATGCCTTACTTCATATTATATGTATATATATATATATTATATATAGAGTCATAACCTTTAACAAACTAACTCGAGTACTTTATTGGGTTGCAGAAACTAATCAGTGCGTGCTCTGAAATGGCTGAGTATTAAATAAAATTAAAACAATCACTTTCTAACATTGTTCAGCCACTGTGTAGATCCCATTAGCATTTGTAATGCTTGATAATATACAACTTCTCCTGATTTTGTTATGCAAAGTACACCCACTCCAGCACCCGTATCAATCAAATAATCAAGATTTGTTCTTTATAGGGACTACCTTGCAATTGAAGCATTTAATCGAACAATTCAAACTTAAAATGTAAACCACGTAATGAATATCCAATAAAGCTAACAAGTCGATAATACGAATTGAGCAATAAAAATTGAAGTAAAATTAAATAGATTTGAAGGGTACTAGCTGATAGAATTTAGAAGATAAGATGGAATATTTTTATATTGATTTTTTGTTGTACAGAATTACATAAGAAATGTACTACTATTATATAAGCACAATGGTTTGATCCCTACTCCACTATTCTAACAGCTTTTGTCTTATATGAATTGGTTTTGATCCTGTGCTTCACATTGTGTGTGCACCTCTTTTGTCCTTTGTATTATTTATCTCATCATCCCCCCTCAAGCTGAATGCTCGTAAGAGGGGAAGCTTGCAAAGAAGAGCATTAAATGTAGAGGCAGATAAACCTTTGGTAAAAATGTCTGCAATTTGAAGTGAAGAGGAGACATGAGAGATGATTAACTTCTTGGCTTTAACTTGTTCTCGTACAAAGTGAAAATCAACATCTATATGACGTGTTCTTGTATGGAAAACCGGATTAGATGCTAAAGCAATAGCAGAGAGATTATCACAATAAATAGTAGGTGTAATAATCGAGATAGACAAGCTTTGAAGCAGAAAAGATAACCACTTGAGCTCAGCCGAAACATATGCCATAGCTCGATATTCTGCTTCAGTAGATGAACGAGAAACAGTTGTTTGTTTCTTAGAACCCCAAGAGATCAAGTTTGAGCCTAAGAGAATACAATAGCCAGTGATTGAACGTCGATCTTGTGAATTACTCGCCCAATCAGAGTCAGAATATGCAGAGAGAGTTGATGAAGAAGGGGAAAACGTTAATGAATAATTACGAGTACCTTTAATGTATCTTAAGAGCTTCTTCATACTCTCAAAATCTGCATTAGTTGGCTTATGCATAGCTTGACAAAGTTGATTAACAGCAAATGAAATGTCAGGCCTAGTTATAGTTAAATATTGTAAACACCCAACAATACTTCTAAACAGAAAAGGATCTTCAAATAAGTCCAGACCTTTAGAAGATACAATTGTATATTTGTTGAGAGTAGGTAGTGGTGAACTTTTACATTCACTCATACCAGCTTTCTGCAAGATAGTAGCTGCATAATTCTCTTGAGAGACAATTAGATTAGGTGAGGATGATATAACCTCTAAACCAAGAAAGGAAGATAATAATCCAAGATCCTTCATAGAGAATCTTTGTTTTAGGGCTGAAATAATTGATTGAACACCCTCAAAATCACCACCTGTAACTAATATGTCATCAACATAAACTAGAATAATAGTTAATTGGTCTTTATTTTTACGAATAAAAAGAGATGAATCTGCAGGGGAAACCACAAAGCTATGTGAATCAAGGAATAAAGTAAGTAGTTGATTCCAAGCTCTAGGTGCTTGCTTGAGACCATAAAGCGACCTCTTTAATTTACAAACATGATTAGGAAACATTGAATCAATAAACCCTATAGGTTGATCCATATAAACTTCTTCTTCCAAAACACCATGCAAGAATGCATTAGAAACATCTAATTGATGTATATTCCAATCATGAGAAGTAGCAAGAGACAATATTAGTCGAATTGTTTGATGTTTCACGACAGGACTAAAGGTTTCATTATAGTCAATACCATGTTCTTGTAAGAAACCTCGTGCTACTAAACGAGCTTTATAACGAGAGATAGAGCCATCAGCTTTGCGTTTAATTTTATAAACCCATTTACATGATATAGAGTTTCTACCAAGAGGTTTTGGTACTAAAACCCAAGTATTTTGTTTCTGCAGAGCATCAAATTCACTTAACATAGCTTGTTGCCAATGTTGAGATTTCGCAGCTTCTTTATAAGATGTAGGTTCAACAGATGAAGGAGATAAAATAGTAGACTGACACTTATAAGAAGGTCTAAGGGAACCAGTTTGACGACGCGTAATCATGTGATGTGTAGAAGAAGATTGTGGAGGAGGTTGAGGTATAGATGAAGTAGAAGAGTTTAAGTTAACAGTAGGCTCAGTAGTAGGTGTTGGAGAGTGAAGTAGTGAATTAAAAGGCTGACTAAGAGCATTAGGATTAATAGTATTATTAAATAGATCAACATAATTTGTATAAGATGATTCAATGGTAGAGACACTAGATAGAGTACTATTTTGAAAGGGAAAAATTGACTCGTTAAAGACCACATGACGAGATATAAACAACTTTTTAGAAGCTAAAGCATAACATTTATACCCCTTACTAGTGGAGCAATAACCAAGAAAGATACAAGGTTCTGAGAGTGGAGACAACTTATTTGGACTATAAGGACGCAACCAAGGATAGCACAAGCATCCAAAAACACGGAGATGCAAGTAAGAAGGAGGTTTATTGAAGAGAATTTGATAAGGAGAAGAGTTATTAAGTATAGGAGTAGGTAAAATGTTAATAAGATAGACAGCTACAGCAAGAGCCTCAAGCCAAAATTTAGAGGATAGAAAACTATGTGAGAGAAGGGCTCGAGTAGTTTCAAGAAGATGACGATGTTTGCGTTCTGCAACACCATTTTGTTCAGGTGTGTGTGGACAAGAAGTTTCATGAATAACACCCTTTGATTGGAGAAATGAGGCAAAGGAGTTATTTATGTATTCTCCACCATTATCAGAACGCAATTTCTTAATTTGAAGGTTGAATTGTGTTTGAATTAAGGTATAAAAGTTTTGAAAAGTTTGACAAACAAATGATTTATGTGTAAGCGGATAAATCCAAGTAAATCTACTATAGTCATCAATAAAAACAACATAGTATTTATAAGAAGAGAAGGAGCTGATTGGGGAAGGGCCCCATACATCACTATGAACTAAATCAAAAGGAGAATTAGAAATAGAACTTGATAATGTAAAAGGTAATTTGTGACTCTTTGAAACAGCACAGGCATTACATTCATTTTGAGACAAAGAAATCTTAGTTTGTAGAGCATTTGAAAGAGAATCTGCAGCTTTAGAAGAAGGGTGACCAAACCTGAGATGCCACTTATTTGCAGCAGATGAAACAAACTTTGAAGATAGACATTGAAAGGAAGAAAATGGAGGCTCAGATGACTGGACTTTGGAAGTGAAAGAGAGTGAGTAGAGACCATCCTTACAAAGGCCCTAAAACAACAACTTATGTGATGTAGAAGAATAGATAGACACAGAATCACTATGAAAAATAAAATAGCAATGATTATCTTTTGTAAACTTAGAGATAGACAAGAGATTTGAGGCAATTGAAGGAACATGTAAAACAGAATGTAAGATGAAAGTAAAAGAAGGAGTAAGAAGCTTACTAGTCCCAACATTAGCTATGTCAAGATTTTGACCATTTCCAACTGAAACAACACCATTTCCATCATAAGTAGAGTGGTTCTGAAGCAGATTTAAGTTAGGAGTAACATGACTATTTGCACCTGAGTCTAAATACCACAGTTCTGGATCATAATGAGTAGTAGAAGACTGAGAATTAGCCATTAAAACAGTTTTATTTTGAGCTCGAGGTGAGGGAAAGTTAACAAAGTCTGCTCTCTTCCAACAATCAATAGCCGAGTGTCCATACCTTAAGCAAATTTGACAGGTAGGGACAGTTGAATTCGAAGAATTTACACCATTTTGCTGTGAAAATTGAGTAAGTTCAGAAGATGAATTATTATGAAAACCACCACGTGATCTTCCTCGAGTAACATAACCTCTACCACGAGAATAACCACGTCCTCTACTAGAGGAATTATTAGAAGAATTATTCGATGATTGAGCTGGAGAAAATAAAGCTGTATGAGAAGCAACAGTCTCATTAGCTTCAACCATCTGCATATGTAATTCCTCAGACACAAGAAGGCTACCAAGTGAGTGAAAACTAAGTGTAGATGTTTGAGCATTAGAAATACGAATACTCGATTTAAATTGATTATATTCACTTGGTAATCCTTTTAATGTATACATAATAACATCCTCAAGCGCAAGAGAGGATGAAGCTGTATCTAAACCATCACAGATTTCCTGAATTTCAGTAAGATAAGTAGACATACTTCGATCTCCTTTCTTAATATTACACAATTTCATTTTAAGTTGGTGAATATGAGTTCTACATTGAGACACAAAGATCTCTTCGAGTTTATTCCACACATCAAAAGCATGAGGAAGTTTAACAACTTGAGCTAAAATAGATGGAATCATAGATGAATGTAGTGATACCTTAAGTTGTTGATCTTCTATCAACCAAGTAGCAAACAGAGGATCCGAAACAGAAGGTTTTACTCGAGAACCATTTATGTGGCTAAGATAGCCATGAGCTTCCAACACAGCCTCAAGTTGCGACCTCCATAGAACATAATTTGCAGAATCGAGCTTGATTTGAACAAGAGAGCTCCAATTCTGTCGTAAAAGCAACAAACCAGGTGGAATCGACGAGCTCGAAGTAATAGACGGCGATAAAGAAGAACTTGACGCCATAGAATGAACGAAAAACAGCGGAAAAACAGGATCGATTTAGCTTTGGAGTGTAAAAAGTATGAAAAGAGAGAAAAGAACTAAGGCCATTAATGGCGGATATTTGAAGAAATGACAAAGCACTCCTTTGGCAAATCTGATACCATGATAGAATTTAGAAGATAAGATGGAATATTTTTATATTGATTTTTTGTTGTACAGAATTACATAAGAAATGTACTACTATTATATAAGCACAATGGCTTGATCCCTACTCCACTATTCTAACAGCTTTTGTCTTATATGAATTGGTTTTGATCCTGTGCTTCACATTGTGTGTGCACCTCTTTTGTCCTTTGTATTATTTATCTCATCACTAGCCTTATAGAACATGATCTTCAGGGCCAATTGAAGAATCGCCACAAACATCACAAATTACTTTCCCGTGAATCTCGCCAGTCCATGCTCTTACCATATAAGACTGACGGTGGAGTGTGAAAATTGCAGCTGATCTGTATTGAAACCTGCATATATTGGTGAAAAGATATATCAAGATATATCGTGTAGGAGAGATTAGAAATAGCAGGGTGGAGGTGGAGGTGGAGGTGGTGTGCATGGTGGCGATGGTGGTGGCGTCGCGACCGACAGATGACAAGAGAATTGGTTTTATTTTTTAGTACATGAGAGAGCCACTTTGGGCTCGGTGTCATTTCGACTCCAATGAGATTGGATCCCAGGACCTCTTGGTCTCCGCGGATAGCCTAACCACTAGGCCAACTATCTATCTCGTTTTATTTTGTTTTCAGATGAAAAGTAAAATTTATTTGATTACTTAAAAAAGAAAACAAAACAAGGGCTAAAAAGAGAATTAAAATTTTTTAGGGGACTTTGATAGATAATTTAAATTAAAAGATGAGAGAATTATGATTATTAGTTTTGTGATTTAGATGGTAATTTTTTTTATTTTTTTTTAACTATTTTAAAAATTAAGTATAAAAGATTTTTAGAAAAAAAAAATACTAAAAAAGATTAAATAATTTAATTTAAAATTTGAGAATAAAATAATATTTCGAAAAAAAAGCACTTAAGATAATTTTAATTAAAAAACACTTAAAGAATTTTTTGGACTTACTTGTTATTTTGGTTACAGATCTCATCCGGATTTTATTATTTTTTTCATATATTTAGTTAAATTTATTATATATGTATTATTTTTTTGTTGTAATAAATATTTATTTATACATTGTTTTGTAATTTTTATTCATTTATTTAATGGTGTAATAATTATGTATTTATTTATTTGACTGTTTTTTTAATTTATTTATATAATCGGATTGTAATAATTAGTGTTTTATTCATAAGGATTGTAATATATATATTTTATATACTTCTGTTAGATATTAGATGGAAAATGTTTTATCGGGTAACCACGATAGTGATGGTGACGGGCGGGATCCATCAGGGAATCCCAACAACACTTTATCTAAATGCGCCTAACCACCCGGTAATCAAAATGTGTTAACACATATAATTTTTTCAATTAAAAATAATTTAAATTTTTATCCAAACAAAGAAACGACAAAGAAGACCTCGAGGCCCCTCGGCCCGTAAGACCGCTTTAGATGCCTTATCCAAACTAGACCACCCCTTACCCGATGATTTCTGCATTTTGGATGATTTGGATCCCGACTGACGAGTACGATCACCATGTGGCCCAAGTGGTGGGGGTGATAGTCCCCGAGAATGTGTTGTCGTGCTATAAGAGTTGGAAAGATGTGCCCGCATGTATAAACCAAACAATTCTATCCCGACTACAAGAGTTTTTCGACATTGAGGGGTGGAGACAAAGAAGCGATTGGGATAAAATCGCACGAAGTTTAAAGAAATGCGAATCAACTAGGTATAGAAATTGGAAGGACGGTTTGAAAAGAGATTACTATAATCATAATAAAAAAAAATGCTAATATTCAGACGGATATTTGGAAAAGATGCGGGAAGATGTGTAATGATATAGATAGTCAGGTATAAAAGTTAAATTTTATTGTAACTATTATAAAATATGCGTATATAATTTTTTTTTGGAATTATATTGAAACAGAACCAAGCGAAGGTGAACAAGGAAACCCGAAAGAAGCAAAAAACGACGAGTAAGGCTGGATCGAGAAATTTTTACCGAACTCGGGATGTCATTTATGAGGTACAGTATTTTTTTAATAAAAATATCTTAATTACTTTAATTAATTTTTAATATAATTATTTTAAAATATTATTGAACAGGGAAAGATGAAAAACCCAACAAAGGAGCCATTGAGTTTTATTGACGAGGTCACACAAGAGGAGTGGGAAATTCCTCAATTGGGTGGTTTTTTCGAGTATATGGGGTACAATAAAGAGAAAGATGAGCGGATGAAAAGTACAAAACACGAATTTGTGTATTTTTTTAACTTTTTAACTTTTATTTTAATTATTTTTTAAGTAACTTTTGTTGTCATCTAACATGATATTTATCGGGAAAAGCTGAAGAGGAAGGTGACCGAGACAGGTGGGTCATCCGATGGGACCTCATCTACTGAAGTGTCAGATAGACGCCTTGAAAGAGGCAGTTGAGGAAGGTATGGCCCACCAAAGACATATTGGATACCCGGTGTTGGTCTAGTTCAGAAGGAATCCCGTACTTCCGAGACGGATCCTTTGGTTAAGAGGGATGAGGATCGACTCAACGTGTTGATGACAACTATGAATAAGTTTTACGCAGGTCAAGGCCTCCCCCTATCGATCTGACAGTGTCATCGACTGCCTCCACAACTAGCATGACTCGCTATCGATACTCGATGAACATTATAAACACGGCTATGGAGGCGTTGAATTTACTTGAGGGCTGCACAAAGTCTTTCCCCGATCCACCCTAAAGAATAATATAAAGAGGAAGAAAAAGAAGATGCCTTTCGGTTGGATGATTCTCGAGTTTGGTTAAATTTGTGTTGATTTTGTTTTGGAAGGTTTTTTGACTTCATTTCACATGTTTATCATGACTTTTTATCGGGTGTTTGACTTTTTATCACATGTTTGACTTAATTTCCGATGTTTGACTTCAATTTAATTTAATATTGTTTTTTGATAAATATTTGTTGTTTTTAATTATTTATTCAATATATTTGTATTAATATTAAAATAAAAAATAGAAATACATATGAAAATTAAAAATTACAAATAAAAATTAAAATAAAAAAATAGAAATACAAATTAAAATTATAATTAATATTCGGAATAAAAAAATAATGTTAACGACGACTTTTTCGTCGCAAAAGAAAAGAAAAAATTCATCGCTAGTAATTCATTCAACTAACGACGAATCCAGCTTTGACGCTAAAACAAATTGACAGCGACGCAGCGATTTCGTCGCTAGTTGAATTGAGATAGCGACGATCATTTTTCGTCGCTAAGTAAAAGTAGTTAACGACAACTTTTGTCGTCGCAAATCAGGCTCAGTTATTAGTGGCAAGATCACTAGTTTTCGTCGCCAAAAACATTTCTAACGACGAATTTTAGCGACGAAATATAGACGACAAAAAGTGGTCTTGAAGAACCCAAACATGTCTTTAACAAGGAAATCGTCTATCGCTAACAACGATGCACGCGTCGCTATTTCTGTCGCATGTGATAGTGAAGCCACATCAACAGAACACATCACACATATTACAACATATACTACATAAAATTCTTATAGACTTTTATAGAACTAGACTTTTCTGGTTCCAAATGAATGGAAGCTCGAAAAAGGAGCCGCCCATTGCTTTAGATGCTCTTGCTAACATATTTTGTTTGCTGTAGATTAGTATCAAAGTTTGTATTAAAGCGTTACAAATTGTTAATATTTCACCCTGCAGTCTTTAGCCCTTAATCGTATTTGCTCGTTTATCACTTTGATTAAGGAACTTTTATTTTTAATAGTAGTGTTTACATAGGTTTTTAATGTATATATTCGAAGGATTGGTGTTTACATAGGTTTTTAATGTATATATTCGAAGGATTAGCAACTAGGGGCGGTCCTAGGAGTTGAGTTTCAATTTGCCAGAATTATTTTCTAGAAGAAAAACTTTAGGAAAAGAATACAATAGTAAGTCCTAAATATTACAATTTTAAACCACTGGACAAATAAATTAACCCTAAATAAATCTTTTCTGGACATCAACAACAACAGATGGTTATAATTTTAGCCTCCGGAATATTTTTCTGGATCTTCTGATGAAAGTTTGCATACCATGAACACACATAACCTGATAGGCCTGCTTGATAGACCCAATTTTTTTATTTATAAAATTGTCTAGCAGACTTTTGTAGTTCAGAAGAATGGAAGCTCGAGAAAGGAGTTACCCAATCGATTCTGGTATTTAATTAGATGTTCTTGCTAAAGTAACTTGCTTGTTTTAGATTAGTATAGATCATATAGGTTTCTATTAAAAGTAGTTTAGAATTTTTAATATCTCATGCTGCAATTTTTAGCACCTAATTTTTTTTACTCTTTTATTATTTTGATTATTTTCACTTATATATTTTATATTCAAAATTTAAATTCTTGCAACGTTACTAATAGATATTTCTTTTTCATACATGGAAAATACGGACCTTGCTGGAACTGTAATGAATGTATCTGATAATGTAATTGTTGATGTCAGTCAAATGTGTACTAAGATTCAAATGTGCCACTGCCTATAGTGCGAGTCATGACTATTAAAGGTGGGGGTTTCGTAAGAAAAACTCCACAATTTCTCATTTGCAACGTAACCTAAGGTGGAAACTGGATAAATTGAAAAAAAATTACTAACAGCCAGGTAAAAAGTAAAAAATTAATAAAAAAAATTAAACTCATTTATTACACTATTCTAATTTTGAGATTACAATTTTTTTTTACAAACTAGACATCATGCATCCGCACACTCTTTGATATAGGGACCTATAGTGCATTTTTTGCATTTTTTTGATAGTCGAAGATTCATCCGAAAGAATATATAGAAAGCTGGTGCATATAACGAACATATTTAGCTTTCTGAGACTTAATTGTAGCGATTTTCCTGAAAACTCTCAAGCAAGAGAAGGATATAACTCATATATCACTACAATCGACATATAAGCTATTTTTTTTCTTTTTTGGACGAGTAACATATAAGCTATTGGAATACCTTTTTTTAGTAAATATCAAATGAATCACATATCAGCGTAACCTGAATATTAAAATCCAAATTGTCAATCATAACAATACATTATTTAATATCATAGTAAAAAAAGATAGAAAACTTACGATTCTAGGAGGAAGTGCCAAATCAGCAGCATGCCCTTTCTTGCTCCTTTTCCGAGGCTATTATTCCAATGAGCAATATACTTTATTTAAAGAAATACATTGTCAGTACAAAGATATAAATAATTTTTTTTTTAAATGAGTTTTTCTTACTTTATTCCACCAACAATAACGACGAACATTTTTGTGAGGACAGCTTGCACAATCAGTGACCCTGTTATCATACAAAAATTAAAATAACAAGAATTAAATATATAATGCAAGATAAGAATAATAGGGTGTACTACTAAAGGAGTGTTAGACAACCAATTCTCCCAAAAGCTTAAACTGTCAGGAGAGGTTATCTTATATATTATATTTGAGTATTACATGCTCATTAAGGAGAACTAAAACTAACCATAATCAAGTGTTTTGCAATCAGTCATTGCAAAAATAGTAAAAGTAGGGTACTATTTGTAAAAACCAAACCTGCATAAGGGAGGTAGAGTTGAGTTAAAAAAAGTTGTTTGATTGGATAGTTAAATGTAAAAAAAAAAAAAAAAAAAAACTGACAAATAAACTTACAAGTTAATTCAACTCTCCAACACGATTCTGAAATGTGGAGTACCACTAAGAGCCCATTTGTAATTCGGTATTAGAGCAAGAACAGCTTTGGTAGTGTTTGAGGTCTTTCATTTATATTCTGTGCCTACATAAATAAAGGACTTGGGAATAAATACTCATACATTTGAGTAATATAAGAAAGAATTTAGCTAGAAAAACTTACTTCATCCAATATGATGCGTGAAGATTTAGTGCAACCCGCGACGGATGACAGCTCAACGACTGGACCCACCTCAGACCTACGACTCACTGGAGACAACAGTACACAACTCCATATCAATAAATATAAAATAAAACCCCATATTATTAACAAAATTAGAAAAATTATTCATGAGATTGTTAATTATTACAACGAGTACATAAAATAATAATTTCAGAACCTGCTCATTCTTGTTTCCCTGTTCAGTGTCTGACATTTTTGTTTCCGCCACAATTTTGTCTGTTACATTTTGTCCTAAATGATAGTTTATATTATTGCATTCCTCACATTTCCAGCTTCCTTCTGGCATATCCGCTTCTAAAAAATACCAACAGTAATCAGTCTATCTATGTATATATGTATATATGTATATTACATGACACAGAACTTACTCAAAGTCTTTGCAGATTTTGCACCCTGCTAATACATTTAAACAATAACAAGTTAATTCAATGAGATAGCTTTTTAGGTATTTAAGTTAAAACGTATAATGAAATATAGGCCATACCAGGCTTTGGTGTATTGCACTTTCTCATGTTACAATTTGTTTTAAACGAGAAATTCACATGACATGTCCCGTCATTATCTCGTCTTCCATCTAAAAGAAATAGATTTAGTCATAAAACAGGAAAACAAAACAAAACAAGACAGCCTTATACCTCCACCACGTTTTGGAATTTGAGGTTTCTCCTCCGCAAAATATCCTGGCCTTGGCCCCTGATAAAAAAATTATGAGTATTTAGTATGGGGTTAAGGGTAAGATAGTCTTTTAGTTTATGTAAAATGTGGGATTTTTCTTACCATGGTAACATGTCCCATTGGGATAAAACAGTTTTACATGTTCTACTTTCCTTCTGTGCATCTACAATAACTGTGACCATGTTCTGCAATAATAATCACAGTACAAATTAAGAAAACTCAAAACATTTACAAATAGAAAGTACCATCACGGGACAAGTCTGAGCAAGTAAATCCCTGGCTTGAAGAGCGATCTCATCTTTTCTCTTGTACTTGCTCAAATTCTTCTAGTAATTTGTAACAAATCTATCGAGCTCCCAAAGATTTTCCACATCTACACTAACAATATCCACTTCAACCTCATCATCACCTTGATTAATAGTAAATTTAGTATCTTTCCTAGAATAGAATTGTCAAATTCTGCTTTGTCCACAGAATATCGCATAACAGAGGGACCAATTATTTCATTTTGAATCCCAAATGACCATTTAGTCAAACTCATTCACACCAATTAGCAAAGAAACAAAGCTCTCAAAATCAATTCATAATTCATATATAAGCAAAAATAATTCAAATTAAACTAATGTTTGGACTAAATATTTAGGGAAAATTGCACAATTGACCTCGGTATTAAGTAAAACACACAAATATACACATATATGTCAAAAAGAAGTAGCAAATATACGTGTTATTCCAAAAACTAGCAAATATATGAAGTAACGTATGGTAACTTCTGAAATTGCAGGGGGTATATTTGGCTATTTCACATACCACAAGGCGCGGTAGATAGATATAGGCTGTCTAGGTCCCCGATTTTAGAAAATGATCTTTTTCTCTCCTAAAAAATAGACAGACTAATGATTAACCGAAGCATCCCTCTGTATCTCAGTAATTGCATCCATAAGTAATTAGGATTGGAAGACAATGATGCTTGAAGATGGACGAACTGCGTTGGGTCAGATCGTTTTTCTCAGAAAGATTGGAAGAGCGGTGGAGACGAATGAGAAGAAGACGGCGACACTCTGACGAAAAAGAGACGACGGTTGCACCACGGTGACGTTAGATTTATCTTTACATTCTTGGTTTCGATCCTTCTCTTGTATCCCTAAAAGGAATGAATTTGGAATCGAAAGTTTCTAAACTATCACATGTTTTCCCTCTCTAAAATTTTGATTATATTTTTCTTATTTTTCTTATTTTTCTTTTTTGATTACATAATTACCACCATCAAAACAATAAAACACAAAATCCACTAGTTTAAGGTATTTTGGTATTCTTAGTTCTTCCTACATGGAAAGGGCAGTTGTCATTTACTCCTTATAACACACAAACACATCAAAACACACACTTACTAAAAAAAAACAAAATCTTGGTATAACACAAAATTGCTCAGTCCAACATTCACAATCCAAGTTGATGCACCAAATGGATATTTATTCACTCCACAACACCAATTGCTCAGGAAAACAAGTCAAAAATGCACTCTATAAAACCAAATAGTTCACAGTACAATTCAGAAAATGCATTATAAAGACCAAATATTTGACTTCAACAGTACAATTCAGAAAATGCATTATAAAAACCGAATAGTTCACTTCAATAGTACAATTCAGAAAATGCATTATAAAAACCGAATAGTTCACTTCAATAGTACAATTCAGAAAATGAAGTATACCACAAAATTGTTCAATCCAACAAAAATAGTAAATCATTGGACCCAAACAGCAACTTGACTTTCATTGGATATTTACTGCAAAATAATTCAAAAAATGCAATGTAAGACCAAATATAATAAACAAGTATACTTAAATCAAATTGTAAAAAAAATAGTTACCTTAATAGGAGTAGTAGTATACAAAGGAATCTTCCTATCCTTTAAAGATATAATCCTGTTAAATGAAGATAAACAAGATTAAAATTTAAGAAACTCAAGATTAGGTAATTCACAAAATAATTAAGGTAAAATAATTTGAAATAAATACCCCAAAACTAAATTCTGATTCATTATCATCCGTTGCCCATAGATTCACAAAAGATTCAGATGGAGAAGCCTGAATAGTGAATACACCAAATCATAAAAAACAAACAAGATTAAAATTAATAAAAAATTTAGCAAAAACCTATATATATCTTTATTTACCTCAGTGTCCCATTTAACATGACCAGCTGGTGTAGAACCAACCTGAGAATCAGCTCCCAAAGCCTGCAAAAATAAAAAATATAAAAAATAACTATTTAGATACTCATAATCATTTCTCTTATAAAAAATATTACTGAAACCCAAACAAGATTAAAGTTAATAAAAAATTTAGATACCTTGCCATATTCAGAAGCAGCTCTTCTAGCAGTTTCATTAGCAATAACCTAGAAAAACAATCAAGATATTAAAACAAAACAAGATTAAAATTTAAAAAAGTTTAAATACATTATTATTTCCAATAGCAGTTCTTGTAGAAGCTTCACTTGATATATATATATGTATATATATATATATAAATATAAATATCTTTATTTACCTCACTATCCGATTGAAGAATATATGGATCAGCTGATGTAGCACCAACCTGAAAACCAGCCCCAAAATCCTGCAAAAACAATAAAATATTAAAAATAAACTTGAAAAAACAGCTCCACATTTCAATAGCTGCAACCTATATATACACACATCAAAAAAATAACAATCAATTACTAAAAATCCTTTCTCTAATAATTAATTATATTTCAAACCAAATGTACCTTAAAACCACCCTTTTGTGAATATTTTTGAACATCATCACTTAAAAAAATTCCAGATCTAAAGGGAGGACAAGATGCATTTCTGTGTGTAGGTGGAATAATGGAATTTTCAACCTATTATCACACAAATGATTCATAATCATTTATCTTATAATTATATATCAATAACATTAATTGAAACTAGATGTACCGTAGCAGCACTTGTAGCAGTTATGTAGGGATCAGTTGATGTAGAGCCAACCTGAAAATCAGGTCCCACAGGCTACAAAAACAATGAAATATCAAAAATAAAATTAAAAAAACACATCGAAAGCTCTATAATCTTGTATCGGATTATAAAAGATATTACTTGACACAAAACATACCTGTAAACCACACTTTACTCTATGATGTTGTATCTGATCTTCTAAAGAAAGACCATACTTAACGGGAGAAATATTTGATGATTTAACCTATATTCACACAAATTATTCATAATCTTTTATCTTTCTTACAATTATATAATAAATAAATTATTTGAAGCTATATATACCGTAGCAGCTCTTGTAGCAGTTATATAGGGATCATTTGATGAAGAGCCAACCTGAAAATCAGGTCCCACAGGCTGCAAAAACAATGAAATGTCAAAAATAAAATTGAAAAAACACATCAAAAACTCATAGTCCTTTTTCTCATAAAAGATATTAATTGAAACAAAACATACCTGTAATCCACACTTTACTCTATATTCTTGTATCTGATCATCTTTTAAAGAAAGACCATACTTAAAGGGAGAAATATTTGATGATTTAACCTATATTCACACAAATTATTCATAATCTTTTATCTTTCTTACAATTATATAATCAATAAAATTATTTGAATACCTGATCAAATGAAGTTACACGTGGAGCTGGCGGAGAAAATGGCGGAATAGTTGTTTGCACAATTCGTGTACTTTCACGAGGAGTAGGGTTAACAATTCGAGTACTTTTATCATTTTTGCAGCAACACAAAGACAGATTACGCAACTTCTTTTCCAAAAACCCTGTAGACTTGTCATCCAATACTGACACCTTCTTCATCTGGTCCTCCATGATAGACACTTTCTTCATCTTCTCTTCTTTCGATTCAAGCTTTTCTTTTAGTATCATCTTGTCCTATTAACAAAATCAGACAATTAAAAAACCACTAATATATTAACAAACAAAAAATAACAAAAAAGAAAGAAAACATTGAACACTTACATTTTCTAGACTCGTATTCTCATCCTTCAGAATCTTCACTTGTTCTAAACTCTTTTTTAATGAGTTGTAGTATGAGTGTTCATCGAACTTGTTGATTCTCATTTTTAGTTTCTCATTTTCTTCTTGTAAAAACTTCACTTGTTCTTGAGTCTGTACTAGATTTGTCTTGTCCTATTGTATAACAACAACAAAATTAGATAATTGAAAAACCACAAAAAATAATTAAACACTTACAGCGTTTAGAGTCTTTAGCAGAGAATTGTAGGTTCTGTCTCCATTACAGTTGTCATTTTTCAATTTAGTATTCTCTAGTTGAAACGATTCTAAAGCATTTTTTAAAACCTTCTTGTCCTGTTAAAACAATCGGTCAAATGAAAAACAAGAAATAAATTACAAAAAAAAAAATTACTCACATCTTCTACTTCTTCTAAACGTTTTACTAGAGAAATATACTTGTCATCAATGATGACATCAAATTTGATGGATATGTAGTCTACATTTGACAAAATAGAGTCATAGGAACAATCAGTATCACTCAATTTGCGACCATCTAACTTGACTTTTAACGTCTCGGAATTAATAGCATTCTCCACTTTTGCCTACAATGATCAATAAAGTATAAACTTTAATTAATAAAACTATCCTTAAATAAATCCATACCTTGAAATCCTTATAGGAGTCCACAGCTAGGGGAACATCAATAGACTCAACTTCAACTTTTGAACAGTCTTTTGTATGAACACGGAATAATATCTTTACTTTCCGAATATACGAAATATAAGATTCTGTATCACGATTTACAATTACACCGTTATAAAACAAAAGCACTCCGTCAGAAATTATGCCATCTGCAATTACACTCTGGATAAAAATAACAAGCAGATTGTCAATAACATATATTTAACTTTAAATTTTATAATTAAATAAAATAAAATTTAAATTACCTTAAAATTTGCACAACAAATAGTAAAGCGAAAATCTCTTTTTATCTTAATCTTCTGCATGGTAAATTTATGAAGTTTCTCCATCCTGACAAGAGTAAGAAATGTATTTAGAACCGAACTGGTTTGCAAACTAACATATAAGGTAACGTAACTACAACAGATATAATGAGAATCCACATCAGATGAGAGCAATTAATTAAGCAATAAAAATATAACAGATCCAAACCATTAAGATCTAAAAATCTGCATAAACTGCATCAATTAATGTATTAACGAAAAGAAGAGATCCAAATCACATTTTAAAGATAAATTGAGATCAAGACTAGTAAATAGAAATCAAACGAAGCAATTAAAAGCTATATTAAGTATAATAGAGATCGAAATTTATAATAATTAGACTTGAAGAGCTATGCGAAATACGTTTATAATCGACAAAAGAAGACATGCAAATAAAAATACACAAATAAAAAGCAATTAATTAAAATTAAGATTCAAATCATTCATAATAAAAAGCTATTAAGTATGACTGAAGTCGAAAATTTACAGATCTAACTAATTAATAGATAGAAAATAAAAACAGAGTTGAAAAAAGTGCGAAATATGTTTATAATCGACAAAGGAACACATGCAAATCAAAATATAGAAAAGCAATTAATTAAAATTAGATTCAAATCATTCAAAATTAAACATAACCTAATTAACATTCAAATCATTAAAATATGTAGAAAATACGATTATAGATTATTTGCGAAAAAAAGTGTATAATTAACAACATTAAAATCGATACGAGTTTCAAGCAAATAGATATGCGATACCGATAAGAAAACGTTAAGACATAACTATTGAATAAAATATACTCGACTTACCGTATGAATTTGGAACGAATTTGGAACTGACGCAGAGTCGTTTGGAGATGCAGAGTCGTTTGGAGATGCAGAGTCGTTTGGAGCTGACGAGAGCGTTGGTTTGTTTTAGCGGGAGAAGAAAGCAGGTGAACTAAAAAAAAGCACCTACTTATAGAATTTACCAATGGGCCTTGTCTTATGAAGAAAGTGGGCCACAAGGTTAAAAACAAAAACATTAAGAAAATAAGCATATCGGCCCATAAGCATGTTTGTCACCAAACAAACAAACGGACCGTGGTCGGTCAAGACTCGGACCGTGGTTGGTCAAGACTCGGACCGTGTCGTGACCTGGCCGGGCCATAGTCGGGCCGGGCCGTATCGGGCTCATATACCGTTCCTTTTCTGTATAAACAAGTAAATATAAAACATGTCCTGAGACTATCATCACTAGAATCAATCCAAATTCGTTTAAAAAATATAAATTGGTTTTATTAAAACAATACAAATCTACTAAATAGATATTAAAAAAATTAGATCTGAGCCAATAATATCAAGTATAACGATATGTATTAAAAAAAAATTGATAAAAAAATTATAGATCTACATATATATTGTAAGAGAAGAAAAAAGTAAATTTGATGAGAAAAAGTGATATGGATCTTTTTAGCTTATTAAAAAGAGACCCTTTGATTGTTAAAGAGGTTCTTGAACAGGGACAATTTCATTCCATGTAAAGTTATGACCTCCCTTAAAATTTCAAATCGGATTTGATTATTACAAAGACATTTTCGAAAAAGAGAAAAAAGATACGAAGAAGATAAGCGAAGCGAGAGGAGTTGACCAAGAAAATGTTAACAAAGGAAAACTATGTTATGAGAGATGGGTCTGAAAACGTTGTCTGAAAGTGTGTCTGGTTATATAGTCGAAATAGCGGGTCGGTTTGTATATCCGGGCCAAATTAATGGCCACAATCAAATCCGACTAAAAGTGAGCTGCTTGTAGGTCATCCTAATTTAACCATTTTCTAATACTACTAATTGGGAGTAAATTACTACATTTACCATTTCCAACATATAATTGGGAGTAAATTACTCGTTAGCCACATTTGTTTTTTTCTTTTAATAACATAATGCATATCACCTCCTTTCTTAATTCACTTAAAATAAATTCTTCAAAATTTTAGAATTGTTTAAAAAAAAAAAAAAAAGGTAATTAGAGATCAATGCCTCCTTAATGATGCCTTTAATTTTTTTAAGCCTCTAATTTTCTTATTTAGAGATAAATGCCTAATAGAACAATTATTTATAGAAAACATCTCCTTTATATTTTTTATACCTATACTATCCTTATTATTAAATATACTATATTATTTTTAATACAATATTTATTTTTAAATCTTAAACAAATAATAGGGTATTTCCACCACCACCACCACCATCACCGCCTCCACCATCATAACCAGCACCACCACCACTACAGCCACCACAACCATCACCACCTCCACCACCACCACCACCTAATACTAATTTGATCACACGCGCGCGTCCGTGAAATTTTTTTAAAATCGCCATAACTAATTCAAAAAAAATCAGAAAAATCGAAAAAAATCATATTTGGATAAATCAAATTAATATTTACGTATGTGATTTTTTTCGGAATTTTCTGATTTTTTTGATTTTTTTTAATTTTTTAATTCGCAGAACATGGAATTCCATGTTCTGCGAATTAAAAAATTCAAAAAAAATCAAAAAATTCAAAAAAATCTGAAAATAAAATCATAGACGTAAATATTAATTTGCTTTATCCAAATATATAAATTTTTTATTTTTTTGATTTTTTTAGAATTAGTTATGACGATTTTAAAAAAAATTCACGGACGCGCGCGTGTGATTATTAGTTTTTGTTTTGTTTTTTTCTAATTTCTTTTTTTTAATTGTTAATTATAAGGGTAGTTTGGGATGGGGCATTTTTCTATAAAAAATCTTATTCTAGGCACCTTTTTTTAAATAAGTTTTTTAATAGGCATTAATCTCTAATTGGCTCAAAAAAAATCATACTTAAAGATTCTTAAATAAATAGAAAGTAATTTTGTAAAAATTGTTAAAGGAAATAATATATATTTCTAAAATTATAAATAACTGAAAAAATTAACTTTCACTTGAATTTTAAAAGGGATTTCTAAAATATTTTTAAATATATAATTGAAGAAATTTCTTGGGAACTTAAAACAAAATTAATTAACTATAATAGGAAAAAAAAATTAAGATCGATTAGAATACTCCACAGAGACCAAGAGGTCCTGAGATCAAATCTTAGTCAAAATTATTCTGAATCTAAAGTGGCTCTAGATGTATTCAAAAAGAAAAAGTATTTCTCATTTAATTTGATTCTTTATTTAGTAAAGGACTATAATTTGAACAATATATAACAATTTAATAAGTGTTATAAACCCATATGTGGATAATCAGTCTAACTCATTACTTTGTAGTCAAGCCCATGAAGATTAGGATTTATGGTTTCCTATTCTCTATATATAGGAGTCTATACTATGTAATTCTACACACTCTCTGATAATAAACAGAACACTTCTTTTTCTTTCTCTATCGTTCATAACACGTTATCAGCACGATAGTCTCTCCACTCCAAATACTAGGTAATATATTAGTTTGGGTGAAGCCCCCGTGACGCCCCTGATCTTTCCCCAAAGTGCAGAAACCGCCCCTTATCTTCTTTTTTTCCAAAAAGAGCCCTTTAGGAAACTTTTTTGTCACCGTTAGCCCTTTTTTCCATTTTCTGTTAGTTGACCGTTAGTCAATGCCATTTGGCGCCACCTCACTGACACGTAAGCTCCACCTAAGCCTGACGTCACCATCAGCTGAATTCTTTTTTAATACGTGGCATGGGCAAAATTGTCTTTTCATATTCTTTACTACCCCTTTACCTACATCGGCTCTTTGACTTCGGGTCAAACACAAACATAACAAAATCAGATAAAAAACACACAGTAATAGGTGTTCTTGGTGTTCATCGCATTTTGGGGGGAAAAAGTAGCAGATTTTCGAGATCGATAACTTAAGGCACACCCACACTAATTATACCGTATAAATGGCTGTTTTGAACGAAATTCTAAGTGATTCAGGTAATTAATTACTTCCCCCATTTCATTGGGCGTTCTATTTTCGTTCTAGGGTTCTAGGGTTTTCGTTATTCTACAGAAATTGTTAATAATTTTTTTATTTCTTTCTTTTTTCTTCTAGACTCCGGTAGTGAAATCAGTGGTTCCGATTTCTCATTCCATGATTTTGATAACGACGTTGAAGATGACGAAGACGATATATTGTACCAGGATAATGTCGATATATGCATTGAATTTGCCGGTGTTGGTTCCTCGCCTTCGATTAATATAAACGGGTTAGCCCTACCATGTCCAAAATTGTTACCTGAAATCAACGATGACGATTTTAACGAGTATTCGGGGGAGGATTCTGAGCAATTGAATAGTTTGGAAGGTTCGTCGGAAGAGGATGAAGGTCAACGTTTTGGTATTCAAAAGGGGATTCGTCCCAGGTTTAAAGTTTCTGCGGATATGGATGACCCGAAGTTAGAGGTTGGTATGATCTTCTCTAATGGTAGAGAATTCAAGGATGCAGTTAGAGCAACAGCTATTGCTGAAATTAGGAATATTTGGTTCCCATGTAATGAACCTGGGAGAGTTAGAGCGAGGTGTAGAGGGAAGAATTGTTTATGGTTTATTTATGCAACTGTGTGTGAGAATGAGAGATTTCAAATTCGTACTTTAAACAAAAAACACACTTGTGGTTGTGCGTTGAATAGTAGGCATGTGAATTCGACTGTACTATCTAAGAGATATTCTCATCAGTTGATGACGAACTCGAACATTAAAGCTGTTGATTTACAAGAGCAAGTTTTGCATGATCTACATGTAAGCATTAGTAGGAGGCAAGCCTATAGGACCATAAAGAAGGGTAGGTCACTAGATGAAGTTCATTTCTTAGACCAGTAGCTTACTTAACAACTATTGTGTTGAGCTTTTAAGGACAAATCTGGGGTCTACTGTATTTTTTAAAAACAGAAAAAGATGAAGTTACTGGAGAGCACAGGTTCTTAAGATTCTATTGTTGTTTAGAGCCTCTGAAAAGGGGGGTTTTAGCTGGTTGTAGAAGAGGTGTAGGCTTGGATGGTTGTCATCTCAAAGGACCTCACCCCGGTGTGATTTTGACTGCGGTGGGGATGGATGCTAACAATTGCATTTATCCAATTTGTTATAGTATGGTGGAAACTGAGAATCTGGATACTTGGAGGTGGTTTGTTAGTTTATTAGTTGAAGACCTTGAGATTAATGAACATGAGATGTGGGTTTTTATTACCGACAAGCAAAAGGTAGATGTTTTTAACACTATTTTGAGTCCTTTTTTTCATATTACTAAATACAAGTGTAGTATAGTAATGGTTTGTTTGTTTTGTGTTTTTTTATCCACAAAGGGGTTAGGTATAGCAATTGAGGAATTGTTACCAAATGTTGAACATAGACATTGTGTTCGACATCTCCATCCGAATTTTAAGAAAAAACATGGTTCATTTGCACTTAAAGACAAAATGTGGGAGGCGGCTAGAGCTACATATGTTGAGAGGTTTACGAAAGTCATGGAGGTTATTAGAAGCATGGATGGTGAAGCGTATGAGTGGCTCACAAAATAACACCCCAGGTAATGGAGTAGGTCTCACTTTAGAACCAATACACATTGTGATGTTTTGTTAAACAATATGTGCGAGTCTTGGAATAAACAGTTGTTGGATGCTAGAGAGTCTAGTGTGTTAGTTTGTCTAGAGCGTATAAGGTTATACTTACTTGAAAGGCTAGAAAAACGTAGGAGGTGGATATCTAGATGGCAAGTTGATATTTGTCCCAAGATTAGAAAAATTATGAATGATAGAAAAAAGTGGGCATCAAAGTGGATACCTTTGCATTGTGGTTCAAACTGTTTCCAGGTCAAGGGGACAAGTAGGGCCCAGTTTGCTGTTGATTTGACCACTTTTACATGTGCATGCAGAGGATGGGATTTGTCGGGGATACCATGTGTCCACGTCATTTATGCATTATCCTCAGTGGGTCTTGAGCCTGAGGACTACACATCTCAATATTTTAAGACTAGCACATTTAAAAAAGCCTATGAGCCATTTATTGGCCCAATTAATGGGCCTGATTTATGGCCTCAGACAAATGGGCCAAAGGTGTTGGCTCCAAAGGGTGTGAAGCTTTGTGGTAGACCTAAAAAGAAAAGAGATAGGACAGCTGGAGAAGATATCGAAGAGAAAATTAAAAAATTAAAAAAAAAAGGCTAATGCAAGTGGAGATGTTAGGATGGCGGTTGAAAGTGTTGGAAGGAGTGGTATGAAGGGTAAGTGTAGTTTGTGTAAGCAAGTTGGACACAACAAGAGAAGATGTACGCGTGTAAGTGAAGCTCAAAGTGTTGCTGAAAGTGGTGTTAATGATTCAGTGGAGGTGGGTGGTATCAAGGATCAAATTCCACCTACACCCAACATTACACCAATGGAATCTCAAAGTCAAGGTAGTAGTGTAGTGAAGGTAGACAAGAGAAGGTCTAGTAGACTAAGGAATAATTCACAAGTGACCGAGAACAACGTTTTTGTTAATGCTACGAATAGTGATGTGAATATAAATGTTGCTAATAGCAATGTTAATGTAGATGCTTTAAGGAGTGAACTTCAAGTTAAGGGTTGTAAGAGTAAGGTGGAAGTTGATATTGATGCTAGTGAAGTTCGTTTAGATGTTAATGATAGCAATGTTGTAGTGAATACACAAGTTGTAAGTCCATCGGGTAGGAGAACAAAATCTAAATCACAACGGGTTGGTACACCCTCAAAGGAAGAAAAGAAGCCAGAGGATGTTGAGACAAGTGGTAAAGGTCTACAAGAGTCAAAAAGTCAGGTACTTGGGTTTTTTCCTATTATGTATAATATATCTTTTTACTGTATTTGATTTATCTTATTTTTAGGATACAATGGATGATGATAATGTAGTTGATGTTTTGACTCAAGCTAGCACTAATGCATCTGTTAATTTAGTGGTTGGGGATTCACAAAAGAAAAGAGTAGTGGCTAAAACTTCATCAAATAATGTTCAGGTGGGTGTTTTGTACCATATTGTTAATTTTCTAACTAAGTGTAATTTTGTACCATATTGTTGAATACAGTTTACACCAAACAAAAGACCATGTGTGGAGTTGACTAAATTCAGAATTCCTGATGTTAAAGATGGTTTTTTACCCACTGGTGTGAAGAATCTTGGACAACCTAGTGTAAGTACTATATATTATTTTGGTTTTTTGAAGATTGTTTTGTGTTAGTACTAACTATATAATGTCCATTTCACTGTTTTTTTTCTTTGTAGGATATTTCTAAGAGGCCTCCATTTAGACTAGGGGGTATGGGTGTCTACACTAGGGTCCCCACTCCCTTGACTAATCCTGGATCAATTACATTAGGGGCTAGGAAAGTACAAGAAAATCCATTCCTATACAATAGAAGGAGGACTATTAGTTTAGAAACATTAAGGGCAGCTGGACATAAATCTGACATGGACAAGGCCAAGTCCAAGAAACCTAATTTTGATATGGTAGGTGTGAATGAAGCCTTCAAGGAATTTGACAAGAATATGTCATCTTTTATGCAAAATCTGTTGACCCGTGGTTCTGGAAAGGAAAAGGAAAAATTGAAGATAACCAAACAACAACAATTGAGATAGAGAAAAAAGATGATACTAAGGCAAAAGGAAAAGAACAAGTACCAAAAAGTTCAACTTCAACGGGAATAGAAAAGAAAGAAGTTCCAAAAGCTTCAACTTCAAAGGGAAAAATTAAGAAAAAAGTACCAAAAAGTACTACTTCAAAGGAGAACGGGCAGAAAGACATTTTAAAGTCTAAAACCACCAAAGGAAACTAGAAGAAAGCAGCTCCAAATACTTCTACTTCAAAGGGGAACGGGAAGAAAGAAATTTCAAAGGGTAAGATGGTAAATTTGGTTAATGTTAAGAAAGAGAAGATGTAGTAACATAATGTTTTGGTACCAATCAACTTTTTTTATTATCCAACTATTTGTATTATCGCACTTTTTGTACTATAAAACTTCATGTGTTGTCTAACTTTTTATGTGATTTGTGTAAGAAGAATCTTTGCTTTAATTTATGTAAGGAGAATATTTGCTTTATGCTTTAAATATTTTATGCATAAAATATTAAATGTTTTCGTCGTAAGTCCACTATATATATGTAGCATGAGTTTCCACATATTTCAAACCAAGCATTCACTAGTAACTTAGAAGACCAACATGTCACTTGATAACTCAAGCGGGAGTGATGGTGCAAGTAGATCACCATTATTTCCAGACTTCTTTCCAAGTGAGTACACCGACCAGATCAGGATCACGCCCTCCCCTTTAATGGACACAAACCCTGAAAACTATTCGCTAACTGAAGTATGTCATTGCGGGTTACCGGCGTTAATTTCTGTTATACAATTAGAATATAACAGGTACTTTCGTTTTCTTCGTTGTCATTTCGAGAACTATCGTTTGCAGGTTTATCCTATGAAGGAGTGCGACTTTTTCTGTTGGCTTCCTCAACCTAATGATCCACCACTCCCGACCACAAGCTCAACTAAGCACACCGATGAAGAGGGTTTTAATAGCTCGCTAAAATAATAGAAAGATTAGCTTAATTAGTTATCTTCAACTTGTAGTAATTAGTTTGTTTTAATTTTGTCAACCTATGTAGTTCTCTTCTACTTCTAGTTGTTTGAATTGTAAGAACTTTAGTTTATGCCGTTTTTCTCTTCTGCAATTCTAGCTATTTATTTCAAATCTTAGATATGCACTACTAAAAAATTCAAATGCTTAACATTATCATTAAAACAAATAGATTAAAAATTCGTTCATTTTTCATAATAGCACTAGTAAATTACATTCCAAAACCGCCAATATTCCAAAATAACCCATCTGGGCAAAACCATCCAACAAAAATTCCAAAAGTCCAATTACACCCTTCAGGACAACATCAAATGTCCATAAAACACAACTTAACATAAAATAAAAACAGTACCAAAAAAAAACTTAAAGTGCATAAACTAAAACACCAAATGACACAAAATCAGGAACCACCAACAAGATTCATACCACTGACTCATCTGGATCCTCTTCAAACTTGAAGTACTTCGGCGAAATCATCCCCACAGGTGCCGGCCTGTTGATCTTCATCCTCTTTGGAGTAGGACTATCTTCCCCTTCAGAGCTAGATTCAACCACTACCAATTGTGCGCCGTAAGGTAAAAGAACTGTTCTTGTTTTGACCTTCTCGCGAACCACGTTAAGGGAGACTCTAACACTCCACCTGGAACCTGGGATATGACTTTTATAGGACTTGGGTTTGGGGCGGTTATTTGGAGGAGAAGTGATAGTAACGCCTGAGACTTCTGAGAAAGGGGAAAAAAAGAGTTACTTAAAATAAACAATAAAAAACATCAACAATAAGAATAATCTTTTTTTCCTAGTCGTTTAGTAAAAACCCAAAATACTGTAATTTAAAAATTATTATTTTCTATTATTAAAATAAAAAAAAAATTACTTACTATGTTTCCCCTTGTCTGATTGACCTTGTTGACGATCCATTTTTTAGTGTTGTTGTTCTTTAACAATGTCTCGCTTGATAGTTTAAGTGTTAATGGCTAACTATTTGAAATATATATAGGGAAAGGGGGTTATAGGTAATGATTAATCACATAAACGGTTTTGCTAACCCAATGTGGTTTTAGAACTACCCAAGACAACTATTAAGTACATTAAGAAAAACGTTTCGTCTCCCCGTCTTGAAACTCCGCACCGAATTACAAAAAGTAACTTTTATGTTTTAAAAAAAAAAGAAAAACGCTTCGCTTTAATCAGACATATTCAATATGCGTAACAAATTAAATACTTAAGGGTCCATACAGGTAACTAACTAAAAGTTAAGGGGCCATTACTTCTAAAGTATAAAACTTAAAGGGCCAGAGTTTAGCATATGACATAGCTAAGGGGCAAAATCATCACCTTCTCGGCAAGTCTATATGTTAACTTCTCTAGAACTCAAACAACAAACATTCTTCAAAAATTCAAACAAACCCAGAAAGAGAAGAACAAATAAACTTAAAATAAACTAATAAAATCAAGAACAAACCCAGAAAACTACAATCAACCAACAACACAATCTACATCGATCTAAAACATCTTAGAGACTACAAAACCTAACACAAAAAACAAACAGAAATGCCATATATTCGGAGATTTACCTTCATCGGATTTCAAACCGGCGATTTCGTTATCTTTCTGGGACATCGATCTGAGCAACCCCGAAATCACTACTCTTCCTCTTGGACATATAGGCGGATCTAACCACGAGAAGAACGAACATTTAGTCTCCGACGCCGGAAACTTCGCGCACCCAAGAAACCGACGTCTTGGGTTCGTATCGGTCCATGACGTATTAACCTTGCATCTTAAACCGCAGTAGCACACCCATTCATCCTCATCTGGGTCACGCATCGGAGATGATTCGCTCGTGCTTCGGGAGCCTACCATCGGAGACGAAGGGCTACGCTAACGGAGATGAAGAACGGGATTTGAGAGGAGGTGTTGGATTGGGAAAGTGGGAGTGATTATTTGGTATTAGGGTTAGTAAAGAATATGAAAAGACAATTTTGCCCATGCCACGTATTAAATAAGGATTCAGCTGATGGTGACGTCAGGCTTAGGTGGAGCTTACGTGTCGGTGAGGTGGCGGTGAGGTGGCACCAAATGGCATTGACTAACGGTCAACTAACAGAAAATGGAAAAAAGGGCTAACGGTGATAAAAAAAGTTTCCTAAAGGGCTCTTTTTGGGAAAAAAAGATAAGGGGCGGTTTCTGCACTTTGGGGAAAGATCAGAGGCGTCACGGGGGCTTCACCCTATTAGTTTTAATATTTTAATCTTCCATCAGATTTTTTTAATCCATAATCGCATAATGTTTTTTTGGAAAAAAAACATGCATCGGACAGATAAACTTTTGGCTTTTGTTTAATAGAAAAGAGATGCATCGACAGATGAACTCTTAATAGTGTCAAAAGAAAAAAAATTATCCTACTATATGCATAACAGTGCACTATTGATCTTTTAATATATTTTTTTCATGGGTCAATTACCTAAAGGGTTTTAAAGAATATTATAGTGCTACACAGAAGTTAGTCAATTTCTTTCTCATTCTTATAGGTCAATAAGATATCCAATGTCATAACTACCCTTCTAATGCATATAAGACAAAAAAAAGATTCTTTCTCTCTCCTCCATTACCATTAATTTATCTCCTCCTTTATCATTTTTTCTCTCACCTCCTTCATTAATTATCAAACAATTTCCAGCTCCGACCACAACCACCGATCACCGCCGGCCACCTCCGGCCACCGCCGGAAAAAGTTCTGAGCGTGGAATAAAGTTCTGAGCGTATAATAAAGTTCTGAGCGTAGAATAAAGTTCTGAGCGTAGAATAAAGTTCTGAGCCTAGGGTGCTGAGCATGAAAAAAGTTCTGAGCCTGGGGTACTGAGCATGAAAAAAGTGTCGAGTATAGGAAAAAAGTTCAGAGTGTCCAAAAAAATTGCTGAGTATCCGGATTTTTATGTTGAATGACTTTACTGAGCATGCTCGTTTGCTCAGTATCTTTATCCCACCGGGGTTTTCTTGACAAGGTTTTAATGAGACATATTTCATAAGGAATGGACATCCAAGGAGGAGTATTGTAAATAATATATTTTATTATTATTAGTGGTTGTCCTTTGATTTCCTAGTCTTTTCCCATCCCTTCTTTATAGGTATAACTTATTGTATAAAATGAAGGGTTATATATCTCCTATAAATTTATGACATTCATCCCATTGTACTTTACACACTATTGAAGAAAGAATAAGAAAACTCCCTCCATATTTCTGCATTTCTTTTAGTTTATATTATCCTACTTTATAACAATAACATTTTTTTTAAGATATACAAATAACGAAATTTTATAGAAAATAATTTATTAAAATAAAAAAGTTATTTAAATTAAGTTTGAATATAAAACAGTTTTCTAAAACAAGGCCGCCTAGGCGCTCCACCTAGGCGTTCCAAAGTGCGAACCGCCTCGAATTTCTCTCGAAGGTGGCTCGAAGGCTCGTCTACGCATAATCTAATTAATAAACTAACCAATCAGATTAAAGGGTTGTCCAACCCGAATACTACCTAGCATGCTAACCCATAAATAACTAATTCGGCCTAATCCAACCCAACACATAAGCAAAATATAAAGAAAAAACTACTTAGGTAAGAGTTTGAACACGCAAGAAAAAGAAAAAGGTAGGGTTTTATCAAATTTCAAGTCTGAATTTCTTGAATTAGTAATTTTTTAGGTTAATAATAATGAATTATTATTATTTTACAGTACAATATATGTTATTTATGTTAAATTTATCTAGTTTACGTATGTTAGGATGTAAATATTATTCAAGTCAATATATTAGTAATATATTTAATATAAAATAATATAAAAACCGTTTATGTATAAACCGCCTAAGTTTCAATAAATGGGCAGCCTAGCCATTTAGGCGCTCAAAGGTGGTCGGCCATCCTAGTACCGCGTAGCGACTTTTAGAACCATGATATAAAATTATAAAATTGGGAAACTGAAATTTGGAAGCTGGCGAAACATAACTGTATAGGAAGTTAAAAATTGAGAAAAAATAGTTAATTGATTCCCGTTTTTAGGTAAAAAATTGGGAATTGCTGGACTTAGCCTACCGGTTCAGTTTTTTTTTCTTTTTTTCATCATGTAAGATGGAAATGGTTAGGGTTTAAAATCGAAATCGATAGACATCTGAACACATTAAAAATTGATTATGTAACCCTTGATAAAATTATTAGGTTATAGTTTGAAAAGTATAACTAAAGGTTAAATCAGTTAGGTTATGGTTTTACATAATAACAAAATCGAATACCCAAACACCCGTTTATTATCATATATTTTTATATTTTATAATAATATAGATTAAAAGTATAGAGTTATTATCTTATAAAGACCAAATACACAAAACCCAACCCTTAATAAGTCCAACATTTTTTATCCCTCTAAAAGGTCTAGAATAATTCATATATTCCAATAATACCTTTTTTTTATTTAATGTATATTTTGTTAAAGCATATTAGTAAGTAAATAAAAAATCATTTATTAACCTCATTTATCCATAGTTACCCAACGTCCCCTTTTTGCACCCAATTTAGAATTTTATTAACAGAAAGATATCAGCCATGCAGTTTCATACAATTCAAGCTTATCAGAAGTATTAGTATTGCAAGCAACTTTGTTTGTGAAATTCTTTTCTAAGGTCAGTGTTTTTTTATGTTCTTCCATTATTTCTTTGATGGTGCGGATAACTTCTTTTTCTAGTACTTGTTTTTTTTCATTCGTGTGATTAGTTTGCAAGCTTGTTAAAGTATTTTGGATTCATGAAAAACATTACCATATTTTGATCTATTCATGTAATAAAATGACTTGGGAAAATCAAGATTCAGTGGCTGCTTCTCTGGAAAACGATGAATCTTATGATTTTATGTTTCAAGTAAGGGGTTTTCTGAAAAAATGTTCAAACGAGTAGAAATGGACCCTTTTTGTGTTTCAACATTGCCAATATATGTGTCATGGCGTCAACTCGAATTCGAAAAAATAAAAAACAAAGATGGATTGAATATTTCGGAATTTCTTACACAACAAGAAAACTGTGATATACCAACTCTTTTTTCCCTACCCCTTATAAATAAGTTGTTAAAAAAATCTCCATATTGCATTTGCCTACTTTATCATAAGAAGAGTAGTCTATTACTTTTAACAATTACCTATAGTAGTCTATTACCTTAATAGAAGTGAAATATTTTCATATTGGTCTACTCCATCAAACAAGAGTGCTTTTAATATAAGTTTTGAAATCAAATAAATATCCAAAATAAAAAATATTATATCAAAAAATTCAAATAACTTCATTTATATATAATATTTTAAAATAAAAAAATAAAAAATCATAATTGATTCAGAAAATATTTTTCAAAAAATAAAAAAAATAAAAAAATTAATACAAAAATATTTTGACAAAATATATTTAAATAATCATAATTAATTTATAAAAATGAATTTATTCCTAATTTTTTTTATTTTATATTATATATTACAAAAATTATAAAGTCAACCAATAAACAAATAAACATCACACTTTCTAAACAAAATGAAACAGTTTAAAAAAATAACTTTCAAAAAAAATCGAGCATTAATTCTTGATGTCTCCTCATTTGTGATAATAAAATCTATTTCCAAGATATCATTTTAGGCGTATTTATTTGTTTATAGGTCGTTTTGAGCTTAATTTAGTACACTTTCCTATTTTGGGTCTTGAATTGATTATTTATTATTTTAGAGCATATTCGGTTTAATTATTTATTTAGTGTGAAGCTTTAGAGATATATGGTAATTAATTAGAGTTCAAGTCAAAGAGCTAAAGGAAAGAAGATAAACATGGAAATTGGAGATAGAAGGAAACAGAGTTCAATTAGGAAAAGGAAAAGCTGCCTTAAATCTGAATTTCTGCACCTACGCCTAAAGAAGTGGTGATAACTCCAAAAGCAAGCCGATTTTGGAAGATTCCTTTCATAGGGACGTAGATAATTCTATGAGGATTCTTTTGGTATATTGTGGAGCAAAAACTGACCAATAACGAAGAAGATATGCTCAAAACAGTTCAGCAGTAATTATCTTTATTTCCATACGAATTTGAGTTGGGCTTGGAGTCCATTACTTGACCTCAGTGGCGGAGCTACTAAGGGACTTTTGGGGCTTGAGCCCACCCTCAGGTGGGTTAAAAAATTAATAGAACTTACTTTATTTTATTAAATTATTATTTTTAAAATTTTTCTTTTGTGTCTAATTTAATTATGTTTTTTTTATTTTTAAGTCTAATAAAATAATTTTTAGATTAATTGCATCGTAAAAGGAAAAAAAAAGAAAAAATAATATAAGGTGTTTTGTTTCTTGTTATTTTTCATATTTTATATGGTATTTGTTTAATTAATATACTATTTATTAATATTTATCAATATATTTGTTTTTCTACTCATCTTTATGAAACGTTAAAAAAATTCGAAAACATTACTCCGACCTCTTTATAATTGAAGCCTACCCTGATTCGTATTCCTGGATTCGCCACTGCTTGACCTATCTTTCAAGAAACGAATTAGGTCAACCTATACACTATAAATACAGCCTCTTAACACTCTTAAATCATCCTTGGCCAGACCTTAAGGCCAAGAGGAAGCTGCAACACAAGAGAATAAGTCTGGAAGGAGCAGAACACCATATGTCTTCTTCAACCTTCAATTCTGTAACTCTGTTCTTTTCTCTTCTTAGTATGAATTAACTTGCATTAGCTTGAGTTTTAACATATATGTATGAACCCTAGTTTTGATTGGCATCTACCTAATTTGGGAATTCTATGTTTTAAATTGAATTATTGTTTTTATTCTCTGTTTATGTGTTTGGATTTATATTCTGTGTTCTTGTGGAACCTAGGCCATATAGAATTACCATCTAGTAATTAGGTCACCATTGACAACGGTGTTTAATTACATGTTTAGCATATAACGTCTAGTATTCGGTTTAGATCTGACAAATCAACCTAACTAGATAACCACTATGGTTTAGTACATGTTACTATTTACCAATTACAGGAACAATTTGCTTAGGAAGCCTTATTGACACAGGTAAATCCTATTTAAAACTACCTAGCATAATTGGAACCGATTATTGAAATACTACATAATTCACCCTTACATGTTTAGAACGACAAAACTAGTGGGGATTACATGCTAGTTTCTCAAGCTAACTTTCATACTATCTTCTTTTCTTTTATTTATTTTCTGTCTTTAGTTTATTAGTTTAGTTTTATTATTTAAAAACCAAATAAATATTTGTCTATCTTCTCTTTCTATTTGCGTATTATCTTTTCTATCTTTCATATTTGCACTTGATAATTTGCATAAGTTCTCTCTAACTTTTGTAGTCTCTGAGGAACGAATCTTCTTATCATTAAAACTTGCATACGTCTTGTAATACTTGCAGAACCGTGCTAGCTTAGGGTGTTTATTTGCATCTAAATTATATCATCTTTTTATCACACCTTAGGCCACACCAAGTTTTTGGTGCCGCTGCCGGGGACTACATCGCTAGTCCTTGTGCAATTATCTAGTGCTTTTATTTTAGTTAGTTCTATTTTACGCTTTTCTTTTTAGTTTTTGTTTTACAGATTTTTTTTAGGCGAGAGCAGATTTATTAGGAGATAAAGGTTCTGTATTATTAGATCCTGAAGAAGCTAATACTATTATGGAGAACTTTCTTGAACCCAAGAGAAGTTGGTCGTTTGAATCAGAAAAACAAAAAGAGACTTTAGAATCTCTAAAGCTCAAAGAGTTAAACCAACAACTTGAGGAATTACGAGAACAAGCGCGAGAAATAGCTCAGAGATATCTAATACATACATCACCTTCATGTCCTAGTTGTGGAGCAAGAGATCACTCGTGAGAATATTGCATGAATATTCCAGCTTCAATTTCCTTCATACCTTATCAAAGAAACCATTATTATCATGGTTATTATCAATCCCAAGGAAATTACGCTGATTATCAGCCCCCACAGAATTATATTGGGTCGGAAATCAACAGACTTATTATCAACCACGACCACAATCTTATTATCCTCCATAACCTATCTATCAAGAAGCGCCGATTTATAATGAAGCTTATCAAGAACCACTTTCTTATTCAATGCAGCAAACCGTACAAGAACAACCTTCGAGTTTGAATTCAAGCATGGCTAAGATAATGAACCTAAATGAAGATATGGAGATTAGCCAGCAAAGATTCCAAAACTTATCCAATGCTCTTAAGAAGATTGAGCATACAGTGTCACAAATGGTGAATAAACTTCAAATCTTTGCAAAAGGGCAACTCCGAAGTGATACCAGTGCTCCAGAAAACAATGTTTGTCATGTAATTGAATTAAGAAGTGGAAAACAACTACCTCCACCAAGACCAGAACCAGAACCAGTCCCTATTCCAGAAAAGGGGGGAGAAGAAACAACAGATGATACAGTCAAAGAGGTAGTTGAACAAAAGAGTGTCCCAGAGAAGACACCAGAAAAGAAAGAGAGCCCAGTGGTAACCAACACATGTCCTCCACCACAATACCCTTCACGTGTCAGAAAAAAGGACAATGACCTGGAATTAAAGAAGTTCGTTGACATGGTGTGCAAGTTAGAGATTAAAATACCTTTTGTAGAAGCTATCAAGAGAATGCCAAAATATCTAAAATTCATGAAGGACATTCTTTCTAACAATCGAAGATTCGAAACTGAGGATATGAGTGGATAACCAGAGGAGTGTAATACTATCGAGTTACCACCAGAAACACCCCTTCCCACGAAATCTTGGATGGCACCATCCATGATTATGAAGAATAGAGCTGAAAAGTTCGTGGGAATTAGAAGAAAGGGGTGGAAATTTCATCATTCTTAATCGAGGTAACACGTCTAACTTTAAAAGACGTTAAACAAAAGTGCTATATGGGAGACAACCCGTAATTTCTTTTATGTTTTTACGTTTCTAGTTTTTAATTTATGTTTAGCTTAGTTAAATTTAGTTGATATTGCATATTTGAGAAAGGTATTAGTGTTTTTGATGCTTAGGTATTGGAGAAATCGAGTTAGGAAAGGAGAAACAAAAAATTTCGGAAAATTCTGACCACAGGTGCGGTAAACCGGACCTCATACGCGGTATACCGCAGAGGACAAAAACCCGTACCACGGGTTTTATACCGAGGCGAAAAAAATCACAGCGATGGGTGCGGTATACCAGACCACATGCGCGGTATACTGTAGGGCACAAAAACCCGTACCACGGGTATGTGGCGCGTGTTTATTGACGAGACGAAAAAAATTTGGAGCACTGATAGGTGCGGTATACCGGACCATATGCGCGGTATACCACAGAGCGCCGCTGGAGAGAGAAAAGACGCGGGTTGAAGCTTATAAAAGGAGGTAATAGCTATTATTCTGAATTTACAAAACCTCAAGCCTCTCTTTCTTCTCCAAAACTCTCCCAACCCCATGGAAGCTTCATCAAACCTTCCCTAAACATCAAAACACTACCCAATCACCATAAAAACACATCAAATCTATTCCCCACATCATTTCAAAGAAGATTCAACCACCCATATTATACCAAAACACCTTGAATCCAAGAATCAAAAGCTTAAATTTCAGAATTTCATCCTATAATTTCTTAAATCCATACCAATCCATGAAGAATCCATCTTACCTACATAGAGCATCATCAAATCACCTTTCCTAACCCAAATAAAGCTTGTACAACCAATAATTCAAAAGTTCAAATTTCAAGAGTGGTTAAAGCTTTGAGTTGGGGGTCAATTGAGATGATTAAGAGAACACACACATTATCTAATGTAAGGGAGATGAAGAAAAGAAAGGTATTGGATTAATTGAGAAGAAATCAAGTGAGAAAAGTCCTAGTTCCAATTCAAAGGGTAAAACAAGTCAAGATAAGAGAGGTTAGCATGCTGTGTTTGATTCAATGAGTAAAAAAGATTCCAAATTTAGTGAAGAAGACAGCACAACCTCTACAAATCGAAGACCCTACACACGAAGAAAAAGAGAAAGCTTCAAGGGCCCCGATAGCTTCTCTGAAGAAACAATTAAAGGAACTACCTTTTGCTTATGAGAAAGTATTTGAAGAAGAAGTTGATAAAGGAGAATACATGAAGATTCAGGGAGATTTGGAAATTGGGTTGATGGTAAGACGTTCTAAAAAACGTTCTTTTTGTTGAATGTATTTTGTGAGGAGAAGAAGAGGATGTGGCACAGATGATCTATGAGGAGGTAATACGATTTCCGGTCTCTCCCATGTCGTTATTTAATGCAATATCCTATTATGATCACGTGTCTTGATCGGAAAGCGATTAAGAAGTTGGGTGAAGAAGAAACACATGAATTTAAGATGAGTAACAATATTGACAATGCTTGGATCATTAAAAGTTTTGAGAGGAATTATGCAACTTTCAAAAGAAGAAAAGGAGTACAACAAAACTCCTCGAGCAATCAAAGAAAAATCTAGCAAAATCCTATCTTGGATGTCAATAAGGCGAGGTAATAGCCTCGAAGAGTATGTTTTCTTTCTTCCCTACCATTTCTTTTATGTGCAACATATGCTAATTTTAAATTTTATCTTTCTTGAGTCTTTTTAGAGTCGTGGGGACACGACTCATTTTTGAGTTGGGGGTGGGGATTCGTTGTCCTCATCTTCCTTTTTGTTTTTACATAAAATTAAAAAAAATTTGGGTTGAATTAGGCATAGAATATGTTGAATGTGCCTATGTGAGCATGATTTTATTAGGTCAATGATAGTAAGTAGTATGTTTTTGAAAGATGTTACAAATTTGTTTAGCATGCATGTATGAAAACAGGAAATAAAGGATAGAAAAGTTAATGAGCAATATTAAGAAGTCACGTTGAAACTTAGGGAGAGTTATTTGGTGTGTAGAACGTGAGGTTTGAAATTAGTTGAAAACCCGCTTATCTATGAACTAATAATGAAAACGTAACGAAATCCGGTAGTTAGAAAAATGAATAAGGAGGTTCTTTCATATTGAAAACACTTGAAGCCTTTTTATACCTTCTCACCCGTTTATTTGATTATTGTTATTATTTATCCATCTTAGCCCCTCTGAGCCTTTCTAAAGCCTTTTATTGAAACACATTATAATCCATACCCCTAGTTTGTAGGACTTATCTATATGACCCGCACTCTAATCGCAAAACCTGAGACAACTCGTTTTAGAGCTTGAGTTTGGGGTGGTGGGTTTCATCATTAGGGAACATTGGGTTTTGGGAATTATATTTGTGATTTTATTGTTGTGATGAAATTGTTATTATTGTAACCCTTTGCCGGGGTAATAGTGAATGGAAAAGAAGCTACGAGCTAGATTTGCCAACAAGGGCATAAAAAAGAATATATATATATATATATATATATATGAAACAAATAGTGTGATATCTCAACATCAAAAAGAGAATCATAGCTATACAAAAAAAATCATTTGAATTGAAAAAATATATATTCGGACCAGCAAAGTGGAATTTGTATATCATCATAAGAGGTTTTAATTGGGATTATTGGGGATGCAAATCAAAAGCATCAATAAATTGGGTTGAGTGAGAACATCTTCGAGTGAAAACTCAAGCTCTAGGGCGATTAGTTGATGGCTAGTGAGGAGAGAGCCAAAAGCTCACTTTTCATTATCCAAATATACCACACCCGTCCTTAAGCCAAGTTATAACCAAAGACCTTAGGATTTCTAACTACTTGATGGAGAAACAATTGAGATATTAGGTAGAAGGTAAGTGGACCATTGGATGCTATATTAGGACCTATGAACAACCTATAGCCATTAACATGAACTAAGTTATCATCCTCTCCTTCTGGCATTGCAAAATTAATCTTGACTTGAATTTATAGATTGTTGATTACATGTATATTAAGCATATGTGTGCATTATTTCTTGAGCATTACTACATGAGACTTTTTAGATATTTTGCTCTAGGATCATTCATTATGTTCTGTTCTTATTCTCCTCCTCCTTCTTCTTCTTGTTTATTTGACTACCATTCTGTTCTTTACTTTTATTGTATCGGGACGATACAACTTTGAGTTGGGGGTCTTGATGTATCCTCATTTGTGATAATAAAATCTATTTCCGAGACATCATTTTAGGCGTATTTATTAGTTTATAGGTCGATTTGAGCTTAACTTAGTACACTTTCCTATTTTGGGTCTTGAATTGATTATTTATTATTTTTAGAGCATATTGGGTTTAATTATTTATTTAGTGTGAAGCTTTAGAGATATATGGTAATTAATTAGAGTCCAAGTTGGTTCAAAAAGCTAAAGGAAAGAAGAAAAACATGGAAATTGGAGATAGAAGGAAACAGAGTTCTATTAGGAAAAGGAAAAGTTGCCTTAAATCTGAATTTTTGCAGCTACGCCTAAAGAAGTGGTGATAACTACAAAAGCAAGCTGATTTTGGAAGATTCCTTTCATAGGGACGTATATAATTCTATGAGGATTCTTTTGGTATATTGTGGAGCAAAAACCGACCAATAACAAAGAAGATATGCTCAAAACAGTTCAGCAGTAATTATCTTTATTTCCATACGAATTTGAGTTGGCCTTGGAGTCCATTACTTGACATCTCCTTCAAGAAAAGAATTAGGTCAACCTATTCACTATAAATACAGCCTCTTAACACTCTTAAATCATCCTTGGACAGACCTTAAGGCCAAGAGGAAGCTGCAACACAAGAGAAGAAGTCTGGAAGGAGCAGAACACCATATGTCTTCTTCAACCTTCAATTCTGTAACTCTGTTCTTTTCTCTTCTTAGTATAAATTAACTTCCATTAGCTTGAGTTTTAGCATATATGTATGAACCCTAGTTTCGATTGACATCTATCTTATTTTGGAATTCTATGTTTTAAATTGAATTATTGTTTTTATTCTCTGTTTATGTGTTTGGATTTATATTCTGTGTTCTTGTGGAACCTAGGCCATATAGAATTACCATCTAGTAATTAGGTCACCATTGACAACGGTGTTTAATTACATGTTTAGTACATAACGTCTAGTATTCGGTTTAGATCTGACAAATCAACCTAACTAGATAATCACTATGGTTTAGTACATGTTACTATTTACCAATTACAGAAACAGATTGCTTAGGAAGCCTTATTGACACAGGTAAATCCTATTTAACACTACCTAGCGTAATTGGAACCGATTATTGAAATACTACATAATTCACCCTTACATGTTTAGAACGGCAAAACTAGTGGGGATTACATGCTATTTACTCAAGCTAACTTTCATACTATCTTCTTTTCTTTTATTTATTTTCAGTCTTTAGTTTATTAGTTTAGTCTTATTATTTAAAAACCAAATAAATATTTGTCTATCTTCTCTTTCTATTTGTGTATTATCTTTTCTATCTATCATATTTGCACTTGATAATTTGCATAAGTTCTCTCTAACTTTTGTAGTCTCTGAGGAACGAATCTTCTTATCATTAAAACTTGCATACGTCCTGTAATACTTGCAGAACCGTGCTAGCTTAGGGTGTTTATTTGCATCTAAATTATATCATCTTTTTATCACACCTTAGGCCACACCAATTCTATCAAATACTTTTCTTCTAAAAATGCTCTCTAAAGAATGTTCTGCTAAAAAGTCAATTTGACTCCTTCTCCCCCTTACCCATGAATCTGCTTCCTTAATTTGCTCTTCGGAATGGTGCTCTGGATTTCTTCTATTTCACTTACTTCGCTTAAGGGCCTTTTTCTTTTACTTGATTTTGATGGAGGACCTCCTTCAACTAGAAATCAACCTTTCCTGATGACCCAAAGGAGTTGGTTCGGTCATCAGTCTTCTTTTCACATGCAGCTCTATACCTTGATTTGTATAACTTGCCTAAGGATGGTCGAGTACTCTTTGACTAAAATTACTGACTTTTGGATCATAATTATGCACATGCAAGCTTGTTACCTTATTAATCATGCCTTTACATATACTAATGAGAACTCCTACTTAATCTTCTTGCTGCATTGGGTTATCTATTGTTGTTTGGGTGGCCTCTATCATCTGATAGAGTTAGTCTCTTCTCAAGTTTGGGGGAAAATTATTTTGTTAATCATCGAGAAAGGTCCTTACCTTTTTCACAGCAAGAATTGGGCTCTGTTTTCAATTAATAATCAAGCTAAGGTGTTTTATTTACACATGCAGCTTCATTTCTATGGCCTAGAAGCTAATTACAGAGTTGAGATTGCTAATTGTTTCTTCAATTTGTCTCTGCAAAGTCATAATTCCCACATGCAAAGGTATTCAGAAACCTATTTCTACCCCACCCCGAGGAAGTGGTCCTCTTCTAAATTTTATATCCCTAATTATAATACTTTCATCTATTTGGTGAATCATGCTGAAAGATGTATGCAAAGTCTTTATCTGGTTTTTTATCTTTTCAAAGTGGTCTTAATCTTGGTGGTCTATTATTTTGGTGATAATTTTGTATTTCGACTAAGGAGCTTCTTACTATATCTTGTAGTTGGAAGAAATTTATGCTCTTTGGATTCTCATATCTACTTTATCCAATCACATACTATAAATCCAAGTACGCTTCTTATCCCTTTGCTTTTTTTTTTTTATAATTTATTTTGTATAGATCATATATGCTGCAGAGAAGATAGTTTAAGATCCAAAATTTCAGCCATATCTCTTTATATGGTGTATAATCTTCTCCCAAAAGTTCTTGACTCCTATATATCAGCTCCGATATTCCAAGCGACTGTACTCTCATCACCAATAGGAATTTGAGGTGTGAGGATTTTCTTATGGATTCTAATTCTTCTTTCTCTAAACACAAGGCTCATACTGCAAAATACTTTTTGCGTGTTCAATTAAATATACTCTGTTGCTTTGATTTCTCCAATATTACGGCGAAGAGTTTATCAGAGATTTTTCATTTTATTTTCTTAGCACTCTATTGGGTTAGCAGCTTCCAACTCAACGTTCAGATTTTAACTTTTACTTGTATTTGGATTATAGCTGCTTTGGATAAGGAGATACCTAGGATGTGGGATCTTTTTCCGTATCACATTTCTTATATTTTATATTTTAAAGCTATTGGCTACTCTATTAGCCTCTTCTATTGTATCTCCTTTGCACGCGTGGGACATTTGGCGTTCAATGATTTATGGTTTTGGGCGGTGAAGAACTGCAGTCTTTCTAAGACCTTTGATCTTCATTTAGTTCTACATATTCTTCAGGTGGTCTCTTATGCTGTCTTCTACAGCTCTACTACATCTCATCTTCTGCTAAATAAGATTTTCTCAAGCCACATCATGACCTCTAAATCAAACCATTTCCTCCCACTTGCTAGAAATAAAAATGAAAATCTCCTTAAACTCGAATCCCTTTCTCTCGCTACTAAAACTGCCTCTGCTAAACCTAACAAAACTGAATTCATTTTCTTTGCTAAAATTGTCTCAGATAGAGCTATTGGATTTTCAACTTTTCGCAAAATTGTTCTAGAATCCCGGGGAATCAAATCCAGAATCATTTTTGAAGAACTCCAAACCAACATTTTCAGAATCACTCTTGATAAAGAAGAAGAAGTTGAGCGCCTGTTCTTCAATAGGACAGGCCTTATTCATGGAATGCACGTCCTTCTGGTTAAGGTGGATTCTAATACCAAACTCGATGAAGCTGATCTTGACATTTCCTCTGTTTGGGTGCGCATCTATGGATTAGCAGGTATACAAAATAATCTCAACGCTATCGAAGCTTTTGGTAGTTATATTGGTGATGTGGTAAAGGTGGATTACCCCATTGCTGACACAGATGATCTAAGTTTATTCAATTTCGTGCTGATTTTGACGTGAATGAACCAATCATAACTGGTGTTTATCTCAACCAACTCGATGGGCTAGCTTGGGTGGGTTTTATTTACGAAAGTATTGACCTCTTTTGTTTCAATTGTGGAAGGCTGGGCCATAACAGAATGGGTTGTTCAACTGCTGTGGTGAGACCAAGGTGGAATGACGACTCGGCGAGATTCTTCAACTGGTCCAAAGACATGGTTATGAGGAATGAGGACTCTGTGTTTCACGTGATAAGAAAGAGGGACCAATGGGGTAATTTTGATGACATTATCAGATGTTATCCTTTCAGGCGTCAAGATGGAGACGACGACGATGAAGATGGCGACTTCAATGGTGGCAACAACGCGCTATCCAGATATATTCAGATTGGAAGCATTAACATCTCTAATCAGCAACCTGTTCGTGAGGATAACAAAGATAACAAGAAGAATGAGAAAGATTCTTCTAAAAGGAAAAGGGAAAACTCTGAACTCCTTGAAGAAATTTATAACGAAGTCTCTTCCCTTGATCGACCTGTAGAACGCTCAGAGAAAAATTATCCCTATATCTTCAAGATATTCAGAGAGGAATTGGGAGATGTTGGGATGAGCATCATAGTCAACAACCAAGCAATCAATGAAGTCCTTAACGCACGAGAGATAGATATCGATGATATGTATCGCAAGTTTACCCAAGATGAAGTGTATAAGAAGGAAGGTGGGGATCAATTTAATCCCATCTTCATCTCGTCTTCTGATAACCCTAGCAATAATCTGGTGAACTCGAACTCCTTTAATGTTCTTCGTGCTGTCAACGCTGGTCCTCAAGTTCAGGAGATTAATAACCCTACTGCAAACCAACCGGATATGGCTCAAGGTTGAATAGTATTGGATAAGGGTAAGAAGGTTTTGGTATTTGATGATTTTGAAGGAGAGTCTTTCGAACCAGATGAGGAGTCATACAATTCTTAATCTGTTCATGTGAGTCATTTCCCAAGAGAAGAGGAAGCGAGTCCAAAGAAATGGCTTTCGAAGCCTAGATGCCGTGTGTTTAGCCCAAAGGAGAAATTTACTTGGCCCAAAGTCTTAAAAAGAAAAGAAGATCCTGCTCCAATTCAGTTAGGCCTTAATAATAAGGCTAAAAAATTCAATGAAGGTGATTTTAATCTAATGGAAAGACGCATTTGTGATATGCAAGTTTCTGTTGACGAACTATACATGAGTTTCAACGAAGTCAAGGACCAAATCATGAACTCTAATCAATATGAATCCAGGGATATTGTGAAGAAGGTGGAGAATGAGAAAGTTTATTATTGTAAAGGTGAGGGATGTGATGGTCATTTTGGTGAAGATTCGGATGAAGACACAAACTCTGAAGAGGTGGAGAGTACACGGGGTCCCCTCGTGATGGAAAGCCGGCCTCAGATTGATCCAGTGGATTGCGGCATGTCCCTTAATAGGGCGGGGTTTAATGGATAGTATCTTGGTTTGGAATTGCCTTGGTGAGGGTGCCCACGACAAAGAAAGCTTTCAAGTCCCTTATCTCTAAGTATCGTGTTTCCATAGCTTGTTTATTAGAAACTAAGTTAAGAAGCAAGAGCTTCAAGTCTTGTAAGCACCTTAGCTCCTTTAATAATTCACATCTAGTAGAACCCAAGGAGGATCGTTTATGTCTGGGGGTATACTTGTATTGTGGAATGACTCGGTCAATCTTAGGGTTGTATGGTCTACACCTTCTTTTGTAGTTTCGCAAGTTGAGGAGCTTAATAAAAATATTTGGTACTTGGTGTGTGTTTATGCGCCCACTAATGAGGTAGAAAGACAATCCGTTTTTAAATCTTTATCATCGTGGAAATCTAAAATTAACAAACCTGTTATCTTTATCGGAGATTTTAATGAAATATCAAGATTTTCCGAAAAACAAGGTAAAGTTGAACCGATTTTGGATAGAATTATCAAATTTAACGAGTTTATTAATGATAACAATCTTGTGGACCTTCCAAGCAAGGGATGTTACTTTACATGGTCTAATAGGAGGAAAGGTGAAGAGAATGTTAAAGAAAGCCTCGATAGGGGTTTAGCCTCTACTTCTTGGTGCAAATTATTCCCTAACTATTCTATCTATGTGCCGCCATCAATTGGCTCGGACCATTCACCACTCATTCTTAGCACGGACTCTATAAGAGCTTCATATATTATATATTTTATGTTCGAATCGCGTTGGTTGGATAACCCTAATTGCAAGAATATTATTGAACAATCTTGGAACCCATGTGAGAAGATTATGAACATTAAAGTTTTTTGTGATAAAAAGGACGCTACGTGCCTCGCACTCACAGGATGGAGTAAAAAAGTTTTCTTCAATAATCAGAAGCTTATTGATAAATACCAAAGGGACTTAGCATCTCTCCAAGATAAAGAAGCTTCTGAATAAAATTGGGAAAAAGAGAGAATTTTATTTAATAAATTAGATGAAGCTTGGAAACAAGAAGAAATGTTTTGGGCGGATAAAGCTCGCGATAAATGGGTAAAGGAAGGAGATAGAAACACTAGTTACTTTCATGCTAAAACCCAAAGTAGACGTAAGCTTAATCGTATAACAATGCTCAAAATGGATGATGGATCATGGTATGAAGACCCCAATATTATTAATAAAACTATTAAGAAATTCTATGAGGACTTATTCAAAGAGCAAGGTCTAAAGGATATGGATGATGACACAGAGTGTATCCCGAACAAAATTGATTTCAATACCAACGCTTGTCTTACAAGGAGCCCGAATATGGAGGAAGTCAGAAATGCGGTTTTTAGTATGTCTGGTTCAAAAGATCTGGACCCGGATGGTCTTCTGGGTAACTTTTATCAAGAATCTTGGGATATTATCAAGAATGATATTTTCGTTATGGTTAAAAGTTTCTTTGATCAGAATGTTTCTCTTAAAGATTTGAATGATACCCTTATTTCTCTCATCCCTAAAGGGGAAGTCCAGGAGCAAGTGAAAGATTATAGGCCGATAGCGTGTATTAACTTTAGTTATAAAATTATAGCTAAGATCTTGGCGCTTAGATTACAACCACTAATGAATGATATCGTGTCACCGACTTAGTCAGCCTTTATTAAAGGTAGAAGCATCCAAGATAATATTATCATTGCTAAAGAGGTGGCTTTTTTCCTAAAAAACAAGCGTAAATCTAAGAAAAACTATGCGGCTATTTGATGTCTCCCTTTTTGGTCTAAATATAAGCCCTTAGGAGACATCATTTTGGGTTGAATATGGTCTTTTTATATTGAATTTAGTGCTTAAATTGCAATATTACACTTTCTCCCCTTGGAATTAGACTATTTGCATTTATAGAGCTTTTGTGCGTTAATTTACTTATTTTTAATGCAAAGTTAGTAGGTTTATGAATTTCATGAGAAACCAATCCAAGGAGGAGAAGTGAAAATTAAAGTCTTAGAATATTTCTAGTGTGCTTAGTCGAGTTTCCTGAATTTAAATTGCACTTTCTTATTTCTAGTCTTGATTTAATGATTTATTATTTATAAAGCATATGCGGTTTAATTATTTATTTAATGTGAAGCTTTAGAGATAATATGGAAATAAATTAGATGCTAAATCAATGATAAGGAGATAAGGAAAGAAGATCTTGAAGAAATCTGGAGATAGAAGGAAGTAGAGTTCAATTAGGAAAAGATAAAGCTGCCTTGTGAATCTGAAATTCCAGCCACGTTTTAAAGATAATTCCATAAGTAAAGATTGACATGGATTCTGGATGAATGGTCTGCACTAATAGAAAGCTCTTTCCGAGACAAGCAGTTTCATATATTGGAACTCCTCAAACGGATAAGTATTGAAAAAGATATGACCAAATCAAATCAGCTTACCTTTCCTAGATTTTAGGGTTACGAATTAAGGAGTCCTTGACTTGTCTTCCACTCCAAGTAATTCGACCTAGCACCTATAAATACCAGCTCTAAACCTTAGAAAATTATCCCTTGGCTGCATAAGCTTAATATACACATATAAATCATCATAGAAGCAATCAAGAGGATCTAGAGGAGGAAGAAGCAAGAGCTAGAGCTTAACTACATCAATTCAACACTTCTCCATCTCTATTCTTTGGGTAATTTAGTATTAGATCTATTTTGTCATTGAGGTATTTCTAAGCTATTTATTCAAGAAGTTTATTTATGCATAATTTCTCTTTAGGATTGTAATTATATGAACCTTTGATTATTGTTTTTCTGTTTTAATTTGAATCTGGGATTTTAGTATTTAATTGAATTGGTTCTTAATTTCCATTGACTATATTCTTGTGCTTGTTCACTATCATTGAAGTCATGAATCAAGGGTAGGTTTTAGTAATTAGGCTATTCACTTAGTGGCGAGTGATCATCCGACAGGGGGGTTTAATTACATAACTATAATATAGACGCGTGGTATCCGTTATTTGACCGACAGGCTTGACTAACCACGTAGCCAAAGAGGTAAAATAGTATTCATCCAAAGAGGCATATTCGCCCATACAGGGGTTTATAGTACTTTAGGATAGCTTCTAGGTCCACCCTGACGGGGGCTAGGAGATATTTGATTCCCGACTATTGTGAAATTTCCCATTCACCCTTATTCTTAGTAATCATATATTCAATATGATAGATTCATACTTGCATATCCTTATCTTTCTTGCATAATTATTAATTGTTTATTTTATTGTCTATTTATTTTATTTAGTTAATTAGAAAACAAACACTTTTATTGTTTATCTTTTTAAAGCAATTAAAACTATCTATTCTGATATTGAACACGAATTTAGAATAACTTCTTAAATCCCTGTGGAGACGATAATCCCGATTTTACTTATCTATTACTTGGTACTACCCGTACACTTGCGGTCTGTGGATCCTTTATTCCTTTGCTTTTATTTCATTATTTTATAACACACAAGGACCCACCACTATTAAAATTGACATGGCCAAAGCATATGACCAATTCAATTGGAATTTTCTCATCAAAGTTCTTAGAAAATTGGGTTTCTGTGAGAAATGGACAGATTGGATATATAACTGCATCTCCTCGGTGTCTCTTCAAATCAAAGTTAATGGACAAAGATTAGATAAATTCTATCCAACTCGAGAAATCAGACAAGGAGACCCACTTTCTCCTTTACTTTTCTCTCTTCTCACTGAAAGTCTTGTTCATCTCATTAATCAACAATGTAGAGAGGGTAACATTAAAGGGATCTCTATTGCTAGAAATTGTCTAAACTTAACACACCTCCTTTTCGCGGACGATGCATTGTTCTTTATCAATATTGAGCAAAATGAGATTAACACTTCCAAAGAGGTTCTTAAGAGATTTTGTTTGGCTTCTGGACAAAAGATTAATCTTCAAAAATCTTCCATTCTATTCAGCAAGGGCACCCCAGATGGGATTTGTAATGAAGTTTCCAATATGTTATCTATAGAGAAAACTAGTTTCTTCAGTAAATATTTGGGTATTCCTTTTTCACTCAAAAGGGCAAAATCGGAAAACCTTAATTATATTAAAGATTGCCTCTTGGCCAAATCAGCTAGCTGGATTTCAAATCTTTTATCCGACGGAGGTAAAGAAGTACTGGTTAAAGCGGTTGTTTAAGCGATACCCAATTACGCTATGTCAAATTTTGAATTCCCGAAAGTTCTTTGTAAAAAACTATCTGGGATTATTGCCAGGTTTTGGTGGGATTCTGGCCCCCAAAAGAGGATTCACTGGGTCAAATGGGACAAGATCGCCCATTCGAAATCTATTGGAGGAATTGGCTTAAGAGATTTACAGAAGATGAACACGGCTCTCCTAGCAAAACAAGCCTGGAAAAACTGTTAATAACCCAGACCTTCTTGTGTCAAGAGTTCTTAAAGGCATTTATTCTCCCAATAAAAGACTTTTTGACTCAAATCTACCAAGGAAAAGATCGTGGAGCTGGGCCAGCCTTTTCAAAGGACTTCAATTTATAAAACAACATGCTATCTGGAGAATTGGAAATGGTCTCGATACTAGTATCTAGGAACACAGATGGATTAAAGGTAATTACACCCTAGATAGGCCAGATAACTGTAAACTTGAAAGAGTTGCGCATCTTTTTGATGATAGCATGTCAAACTGGAATACTCAGACCCTCAATAATCTATTCCCCCCAATATTGTTGGTGAAATCACTAAGATCCCTATTATGCTTCTCCATGAAGATAATAAGCTTATTTGGCCAGAAGCCAAAGATGGAGTCTATTCTACCAAGTTAGGGTACCACAAACTTGTTAGTATGGATATTGCAAAAGAAGGCCAAAAATCTAGGCAAGGGGAAATTAATAATAGCTCTCTATGGAGTACAATTTGGAATTCATGTGTCCCAACAAAAGTTAGGAACTTTGGATGGAAAATTTGTAATGGAGCTCTGCCAACTAGGAAAAATCTTAAGTCCAGGAAATGTGTTGCTGGTGTGGTTTGTGGATGGTGTGAAGAAGGCCCTGAAGATATGGTACATCTGTTTCTTAAATGCCCCTTCAGTTTGGTTGTTTGGGCCAACTCTTCTATGCAGATTAAAATTGATAAGAATTTTAATGGTAATTTTGCCTCCTGGTTCATGAAGACTATTGAAGATTATACCTTAAATGGATGGAACAAAAGAGAGATCACGACCTCTATCCTTTTAACTTGTTGGTTTATTTGGAAAGCTAAGATGAGGGGACTATTTGATAAGGTTGAATGGAATATCAAAGAGGTTAATTATAAGGCTTTGAGTATGATTAATGAGTATTTTCAACCTAAAATAAGAAGGACACGACTAGTAACATCCAAGATAGAATTGTTGAGACCGGTAATGAGCAACCTAACCCTCTTGTTACGGATGACTCTGACCTCTTGTGGACTTGTGATGCATCGTTCTCCAAGGAATGGGAACCAGCCGGTATTGCAGATATTGGAGTAAATAAAGATGGCGTTATTTCTGAGAAAATATATAAGAGATGTCGGGTTGAGAGCCCGATTATTGGTGAATGTTGGGCTCTTCTTCTTGCTATGAGGAAGTCTGCCTTCCTCAACCATCGGAGTGTGTCCTTTTACTCCGACAACCTTGAACTAATTCAAGGTATTACTCATAAATCAGTTCTTCGCTGGCAAATCTACCCCTTTATTGCCGAAATGAAGACCTGGCTTTCCAAATTTAAGAATTGGAAAGTGTCTCATATCAGTATAGAATTTAATGGAACAGCGGATGCTCTAGCTAAGTGCACGAGAAAAAACGTTAATATTCACCAATGGGAGGACTTTACTTTATTAGGAGCTTCTTCTTTTCTTTAACCAAATGTGTAATCAATGTTAATTCTTATTATATGACAAAAGTGTATCATATCCACGCAATGCGAATGGTATACCGCTGTGCTAAAAGGACACTGGATAAATAAGTGTTCCAATGTTTCTTCCCCGGTTTCGCACCATTCGCATTGCGTGGATATGATACACTTTTTCTTCTTTAAATTCTTTTTTGTTGGTAATGCGTTATTACAAACCTTCCACATAAAATTCCAATTACAAATTAAAGTTAACAGAGAGGAGAATACCAAGATTAGTGAATGGATTACAAATATTATTTCAAGCTACTCAGAAAACGGGTGGGACAAGAAATGGGTAACTAGTAACCTAATCGCAATAATGTTGAATATTTGGAAGGCTAGAATGAAGGGTTTTTTCGAGAAGAAGGAATGGGACATCTCAGAGATTATAAACAATTCACTAAATCTTATTGATAGACTATACAAAACAAGTCAGGAAAAAAAGAAAGAATGTGTAATCCAGAGAGAAAATCAACGAATAAATAACGGGACAGAGGAAGTGAAGGATAGGGAAGTTGATATTACGTGGCATAACGATGTTTCTTTCATTAATGAAAATGAATTGAGCGGAATTGCTTCTATTGCTTTGGATAAGGAAGGAAAAATTATGGAAAAGAAATCTAGGAGAGGTGTGTGTAAAAGCGTTAAAGAAGGGGAAATATATGCTATTCTACAAGCTATGAAGGCAACGGATTCTATGAGATTTGATAGAGCAATATTTTATTCCGATAATCTGGAAATCGTACAAGGAATAAAAAAAGGCAAGATATAGATTGGAAGATACGACCGCTAATAGAAATAATATGGAAATGGGCAGCGAGATATCCGAATTGGGAAGTTTGTCATATCAAAAGAGAACGGAACAGCTTAGCCGACTTAACAGCAAAATATACTAGGCGAATGGGAGATATTCAGAACTGGATTTCCAATGATGTAATAGATAGTATAGATTTTATTAGCAATGCTTTGAGAAATTGTTGTATTTAATTGCTTTTTCTACAATGTATGACAAAAAAAAATATTATATGACAAAAAAATCTATTAAATGTTCAGACCAGAACAAAAAAAATAAAATAAAATGTTCTCCCTCTTTTCACATTTTTTTTTTGTTCAAATTTCCCTCTTTTCACTTTCATTCTCTCTTGAGTAATGCTGGATATCACCCCAAATCGCATCACCTTTATATCGCCTCCTATGTGGATTTTAAATGAACCAATCATGTGATTTCTCTTTCCTGATTTATTATTTTCTCTCTCTTTTATGATTGGTCCACATAAGGGGCGATATAAAGGTGATGCAATTTGGGGTGATATCCAGCATTACTCTTCTCTCTTAACATCAAATTTGTGTCTTAACATCAAATTTGTGCCCTAGATGATTCTGCCATTGTTGGCTACATCATCCTAAACCATAATCGTCATAGTAATAGTATATCAAAGCTATAATCATTACTTCTTAACAGTTTCTCTTTGTCAAATCTAGTCCTCTCTCCCGTCAATTTGTGATGTAAGGTTTCAAGTCATTAATCAATAATGCTTAATGGATAGTTGAGTGTTTGATTTCAGCTTCAACCTTTTGTTATCATCACTGTCCATGTTATCATTTTCGTTATTGATTTCATCGTATCGCCGTTGATTTTTCCCATACTTTGAGATATCGGCGATGGCTGAAGAGCGGGGAGAGGATGATGACACAAATGTATGAGGAGGGAAACTTGAGGGGAGAGAACGATACTACTGAATCAATTTCATCTTCTCGCATCTTCAATGTCCTCATCTGCATCGTTCATCTCACTTTCCGGCAAATTGCAGGTCTAATTTCGCCTCTAAATCTTCATTTATCGGTCTCTTCTTCTTACTAATCACGTCCGGTCTCATCTGTTTTTGCTATTGTCAATCTCTCTGTCTCTATACTTTACTCTTTTTATTATTAATCCATCAGTGTTGTGTGAATTTTGTGTGTTATTTTCTCCTGTAATATGGTGATTTTGTATGTATGAAAGAATTAATGCACCGACTTCTCAGTTTGTTACTGAATTATGTGTTGTTGGCGTTGATTTATGGAGCTATTTTAATCTAGAAGGAAAGCACTTATGGTTAGTTCTTCTTTTGTGCTCCAAAAAGCTATATATGGCTTAAAGTTTTGTATCTCAATTAATAGTAGATGTATCATGTTTCTATGCTATTTGATTATTCAAAGATGTTTCAGCACGTTTTGGCCAATATGCGCATATTTGATCATGTAACTATGCAGATATTAATTTCTGTGATTCTTTAGAAAAGACCAAGGTTGCTAATGAGTCTGTATGAATTTTGCTTGAAAGTTATTTTCTTAATGACTCGGGGATCTTTTTAACTCCTATCAACAGATTATAATCATTTTCAAGCCAACATGATCTAATATGTACACGTAAAGCTTCAGCTTGAAAGGGAAATGGTCAAATCATCTGAATTGAGCATTTTGAGGTATCAAAATGATAAGAGTAAAATCAAGATTTATTAATTTATGTCTAGAAGTCTGTAAATTGGATTAAACTTGCACTTTTAGTATATTAACTGACTATTTGTGTATTCATTGTTAGATTCTTTTGGAGTTGCAAGTGTATGGTTTATCAAATGAAAATGTCTCGAAAGGAAAAGAAAATGGTGAGATGTTACAGCTGGTTCCAATATTGAAGAACCTTGATGCAGTAGTTCAAATCAAATAAATGGAAATGGAGAATATAATCACTCTTATTCCCTTTTTAATCAACCTCCATTGATGAGTTTCAAAGCTCCCTTGACTGGATTATATTATCTCGGGAATACTTGCTTCATGAATAGTGCTCTCTAATGTTTAGTTCATACAGATAAGCTCGCTGATTACTTTTTAGCCGATTTTCGAAAGGATCTAAATTTTGACAATCCTTTCGGTATGAATGTAAGTATTTTCTTATTATCGAGTCTTTTATTACCTCCATGGGCTTTTCTGAAGTTATTTTTCTTGATCAGGGCAAGTTATTATCAAGTCTTTTATTGCCCAGATGAAGAAGTAGCAAACGAGCATTGGAAAAAATGCCTTCTTTTCAACAAGAAGCTATATCGCAGGTTAGAGCATGATCTAAAAATAAATAATATATAAAAAAAATTAGCACTAATGTGCACTTTTGTATTGTTCAGAGTATTACGAGGATTTGAAGTCACAGGCTTTATTGGTATGTATTCTAGTTATTGATTATTAGTTTTTAATTTAGTCCCTGTGTTTCTTTCATGATTCATGCTTATATGTATATCTGTAGACTTATGTTGTGTTTTCTCTCTCAATACTACATGGAAACTGTACTCAATCGATACAAAGAAAAAACTGACTCTACAAAGTATCAGAAGTATCAAAAGCCTTATACGTGTGATTTGCCTTGACTTCCATCAAAACCGTAAGTATTTTTAGATAATTGCACTATAGGTCCCTTAATTTTTAGAATCTTCACTTTTCCTCCAACTTTTGAAAATCATCATTCTACGCTTTGATTAACAATTTCTTCTAGGAAGTAATGTTTCAGAAGTGGAAGAAACTATGAAAGCATTCTGATGAACTTTTGATCACAGTAATTATCTAACATTTAATCATTATTTGGTCAATTTGGTCAATTCCATATACGAAATTCATAACATAACTTATTTTGCAGATTAAGCACATGGAAAACATGCTTGATAAGATTCTTGACACTGTAATGGCTAATTTCAGGTAATTTTTTTTTTATTTAGTGAGTTTTAATGGAAGAAATCTGATTATATTACTTACAGGCCAATGACTCAAATTGAGAAACAAGAGCTTAAGAAGATGATTCAGTTTTTACCAGCTACAAATCTACCTTTTTACCTTTTCTTTTTTACCTTTTTACCCTTTAGTCTTATTTATTTTATTTTCAGGAACAATACACGTACTTCATTACCTAACGAAATAGGAGAACTTACTAAATTAGGGACATTTGATCTTCACTCTAATCAGGTAACTTTTTTTTATCTCACTAATCAGACAAAATTTACTTTTTTACCTTTTTTTACCTTTTTTACCTTTCTACCCTTTAATCTTATTTATTATTACAGCTAAAAGAGTTCCCTGTTGAAGCGTGTAAATTGCGTGTTTAAGTCCCCGATCTTTCTGAGATTGGTAAGGTTAGCATATTTCTTTTTTGTTTTTTTTGCAATTTAAGTCCCTATGGTTTGGTAAAATAGTACCCTACCCCTTATGGTTTGAAAATTAGTGTACGTTGCCCTATATTCTTAGTTAATTGCAATATAGGTCCCTATATCATGTAAAAATTACACTGTAAATCCTTATATTTTGCAAAAAAATGCACTTCAGGTCCCACTGTTAGTTTTAAAAAATTGGTCATTACTTTTCAGTATAGGTTTCTACTGTTAATATGGGACCTATAGTGCAATTATTATTTTTTTATAAGTCCTTACTTTAGAAGTTTGGGGACCATTCGTATAATTAGCCTATAGTTCAGGGACCAATTTTGAGAAAAAAATTCCTTTTTTTTTGTTGGTTGAATATTTTTGTGTATTTTTATAATAGTACTATGTTAATGTGGGCATGTTTGTAGGGTATAATGTCTCTACAATTAATAGCTTCACGATTTGAATTACATGATGTTAGAAGCTTATTTCCCGCCGAAAGTGAGGTATGGTGTAATTACTTCTAAAAATAAATAAAAATAAATGAATTGCGTACCTGTAGTGCAGTTTTTTGCATAATCTAGGGACCTACAGTGCGTTTTTTGCATAATATTGGGACCAATAGTCCAATTTTTGCATAATATTGAGACCTTAGTGCATTATTTGCATAAATACAGGGATATATAGTGCTTTTTTTGCATAACATAGAGACCTACAGTGCAAATTTTGCATAATATATTAGTGCAGTTTTCTCATAATATAGGGACCTATAGTGCAAATAATTTAAATGAGGATCTTATTTTGTATATTATAGGGACATAAAGTGCATTTTTTGCAAAATATAGGGACCTACATTGCAATTACTGTCTTGTTTTGCATAATATAGGGTTAGCCAGTGCGTTTTCGGTAGATATCAAGACCTATAGTTTAATTGATTCAAAATAACATCTTATTTTGCCTTTTATAGGGACCTACAGTGCAATTAATATCTTGTTTTGCATAATATAGAATCATCTAGTGTATTTATTGCAAAATACAGGGACCTATACTAGAATTAATTTTCAATTTATTTTAACAGGGATGATTCATTAACCTACTCTTTGATAGTTGCATTATGCACCCCACAGGGACCTATAGTGCAATTATTTGGATATTTACTTTTTTTTTTTAATCTGATTCTTTTGTAGGCCTGCTTTGATGCTTACTAGTGTAAGTATCAATAGGCGACTCCTTTTAGAAGTGAGCTGGGAAATAGGAGCGTTATAGACGACTCTATTTTAGAAATGAGCCGGGAAAGGGGGTCTCAATTGCCTACTCTAGTTTGGAAGGAGCCGAGAAAGGGGGTCTCAATTGCCTACTGTTTGGGAAGGAAGCCGGGAAAGGGGTCCCAATAGCTGACTGTTTTGGAAGGGTGCCGCGAAAGGGGGTCTCAATAGCCGACTATCCTATCAAAGTGTAGTCATAACATTGGCAACACGAGTATAGTGACACTATGGTATAAAGTGCAGGCAAAGATAAGACAACACTTTAAAAGGGTTGTCTAAAGGCCAAAACAAAGTCGTCAAAAGCTTGATTTCCTGTTGTAACCATTTGTATATATTGTTGAGATAATGAAGCTAAGAATAAAGAGTTTGACATTCTGCAATATGAAGAAAGCTACCCTGAGTGGGTTTTGAAGCATCGCATTGATCTTGGAAAGGAGGTTTGGTGGAGTTAGAATATAGAGTATAATATTATCTGTGAAAGAAAATCATAAAGGACATCATGTGTTGCGATTTGTTATATCCACACCACCATTATCTACCAATGTGAGCTTCAGAAGCTTAAAGGTAATCATACGATGGTTCCATGTGGTGTTAATGTCCATAATGAGAAGAATCTATATGAGTATAACTGGTGGAATGCTCACCAGTTTAGTGTTTCACTTTATTTAGGTTTATTGATTAATATTTTGCTATTTCATGAATATTGAGACTTGTTTGGTTTTGATATTTCATTTTTGTGTGATGTTGTTGAAGATTTGCATAAACTCCTAAATTAAGTAATGAAATATTATTTTGTATTGAATTATAGTTGTAATGACTTCTTTTGTTTAGATCTGGAGTTTTTATTTTTCGTGAGGCTTGTCACATTGTTTATGGGTATATTATGTATGACTTATCTTTGTGTTTGGGTTTTTTCCAACTTCCTCTACATTCACAAATTAAATATTATTGATGACTTTCTCAGCAATTACTTTCCAAATTCAATAGATATGTCTTTAAAGATTGCAATTCTTTAAATATATTTGAGATTGTGCAAAGTCCGTGGCAAAACGGAAAAAGAAGAAAAAGAAGATAAGTTGAAATATATCTTCCTCTCTTATATTTTAGTTCAAAATTACAACACTAAATACTAAATTAGAGTACATTTTATCAGATGTGAACTTAAGTTTATATTTAGATATGCTGTGAGATAAACCCAGTATTGGTTGGTGCCAAATTGTGAGCAGCCAAACCCGAAATAACTTTATTCAAAAGGCTTCTCACACCTCTCAGCAACTCCATGACACCATTTTTTGGCTCAAACAATTTGTTGCAGAACATCATTGATTTGTTTTACTAATTCTTCTACCAGCTTGGCAAGTCTAACTTCCCCATCGATATAATTTTTGTTTTTATCCTATTTCTCTTTCATTGCCTTTCCACTCATCTTATGAACCCTGCCATTACCGTCCTTTTCTCCTCCTTTAGCCAATTTTTATCCTTTATCCATACCACTACCTGCAGTACTATTGAATTCAGATACTGGCTTAGTACTTTTAACACCGTTAACATCTCTATTATCTCTGTTAGTACTTCCGTTACCATTTCTTCCGAGGTCACTCAGTTTACTGGGGCCAAGCTTCTCTGATTCTCTATTCCAGCTTGGATTGACTGGTTTTTTGTTTCCCATATCTCTGGTAAGCTTTTCATTATCTTCTATTGCTCTGAGTAAAACTGTACATTGTGAAGGACCTTTTGTGGAGACTTCAATCCATCCACCTAATTTGGGGAAGGTTTTAGGGTTCTTGCATTTGAACTCCTCATGACTGAAAATTCCACATCCATAGAAAACTTGCCCAATATTTTTATATTTGAATTTGATCCATTTTGATTTGTTTTATTCTTCCCAGTAATTGATGCGTGGAATTAGTGGATTTGTTAACTTCCAGTCGACTAGTGATCGATTGATCATCTATTTCAACTGATCCAGGTAACTCTATTTCGTGTACTCTTCCGAAGTATCCTAGTAATTTCTCAACGCATTTGTTCGTTAATAGAGTAGTAGGTACTCCTTAAATTTGAATCCATAGCGTGGTGTGAGTAACTTCATTTCTACCATTGTTGTTATGCAGATTGATAGCAAAGTGTTTTCCTTGTATAGTCCAAGGTCTTTGAACCCAGTCCTTGTTCTTGTCCTCTTCACAACCGAACTTTAATACTATTGTGTTGATATTGATATTCTCTACTTTGACTTGTTTCTTCAATGCCCAATACTTATTAATGTGGTTTTTAATAAAGCTGAAGCTGGAGTTTGTCTTGAACTATAAGCTTAACAATAAGTTTATGTTCATTAACAACCTTATACACTAATTCTTTGTCTGGTGTTATCACTAACTATTTGTTTTTTGCTAGGGGTGAGATGAAACATAAAAATCCATTTTTAGTAAAGTTTCAGAGAAACTTAGAAAAAGGAGCGAGAAGAAGATATGTAATGACACAAAATTCGGCTAAAAAAACTGTATACTTGAAGATTTAGTAGGGATTACAGCTTTTTGGAGGATTCAACAAAACTTTAGGGAATTTTGTCGAGGATTTGGTTTGTTAGTAAGAGGGGAAGTGTTTGTTAGTGAGGAAAGAGGCGAGAGGGTTTGAAGAGAATTTGAAGACCCGAAAGTAGAATTGGATTAAAAAAATGATATATTTAGAAACTAGCCAAATTTAGAGATAAAGACTTGATCTTCATACTTTTTGTCACGTTTAAATTAACCGTATACATATTTAACTTTGTCAAAATAATACAAAAGCATTATCAATAAAAAATGTATATATTAATATTTCATAACCCTTATTAATTAACTAATATAAAATAAATAATATATATTATTATTTACTCTACAACAAAAAATTAAAATTTATTAATATTATATTTTAATTTCATGACAATAATTATTTTTTATAAGTTTACTTTGGAGTAAAACAAAAGATACAGGGTTCGAATTTCCTCCCTAAACATGAGTAACTAGTTCTAATTAATCTGTGAATATGCATGGCGAGCCATTTATATTTTTTATAAGATTAGTCATGGTGCGCGAAAGTTAGCCCGAACAACCCATGTATAAAAGAAATGAATTATAATTTTAATCCACACGGTCAAATAATTAACCCTAAATAAATCTTTTCTGGGTATCAACACCAACCGATACTTGTAATTTTAGCCCGATAAAAATTTGCATACCATGAATACACATAAATTGATAGGCCTTCTTGACAGACCCAGTTGTTTTATGTATAAAAATATCTGGAGCACTCGCTTTTCTTTGTACATAGGAGGTGAAAATCGCCGTTTAATTAAAAGAAATTAAACTAAGACCTCACACGGCTTCTCGCACTAGTTTAGGAATCGCACATCTGTTCCTATCCTTTGATAAAAAGTTCCACAAGAATTCAGGCGAATCTTGTTCAGTCCAAGGATTTCTTCGTATTCTAGCCCCGTTTCTCGCTAATATATCCGCACAAGAATTCGCTTCGCGATAAACATGTCTTATCTTTCTAAGCATCTCCTGACATTCGCTCACTGTTGCGCAACCCGAGCTCAAGGAATTTTCACCGCCTTTTACTATTGCAAGAAGTTCCATCGAGTCTGTTTCTATTTCAAGTTCCTCAATCCCCTATTGATAACCCACTTTAAGCCATAATGCAGCGCCAAGAGTTCCGACCAAAGAGGGAATATAAACTCACATCTACCCAAGAAAACACGCAAATGAAATCACCATTCCCATCCCTTAGTAATCCACCAATCCCTGAGACATTATTAACCAAGTCGAAGCTTCCGTCAATATTCAATTTAATAAGACCAGATGGCTTAACCCACCTAACTAAGGAACTTCTTGCTGAATATATAACACCCCATCATCAGTTTCTTTACCCCACGTAAGGGCGAAATTCGCAGCCGCTTTAATTATTAATTTTCGAACACTGTCTCCACTCAATTAATTTTTCCCTAGCTCGAACAAAGCTTCGTTCCTCATCCTCCATATAGTCCAAACTGCAGCAACGAACACTAGTTTCCACTCCATTCCTTGACAAATAAGTTTGGACTCTAAATTGCAGCTTAGCCATTTTTAACTGCAGCTACTGCTGCACCATTTTCAACAGGAACAGAAGGTTCCCTTCTCTAATTTCTGAAACAGATCAGCCCCTGCTGTATTTTCTCCAACTTCCGTACCTGACTATGTCCAGCAGCAGGTGCTTCCAGCCCGAGCACCCTCCACACCTCCTTTGGCAACTTACAATCCACCATGATATGTTTAATATTGATAAGTTTCATGTTCTGCAATATAGTAGCTTGGAGAAGAAGCAGAACATGGAGAGAGAAAGAGAAGATAACAGAATTGAGAGAGAGAGAGATTTAGGAGATAGAAGAAGAATCTTTATTAGTTAATTTGTTTTACAGATACATCAAGTATATATAAACGCTTGTAACAAACTATAGCAGCTATTCTTTCATATATTTGCTATTTAGTCCCTGTATTATCCTTATTAGCTATTTCTTCTATCTTTATTTTATCCAATTCTGCATTAGCATTCCAAGATCCCCCCACAAGCGGAACATGTATGTTAATAATGTTGAGCTTGGAAAGGATGCTATGAAACGGTAGATTAGCTAGAGGTTTTGTGAAAATATCGGCTAGCTGTAAAGATGATGGAATATAGAACAGTTTTATCACCCCTGCTGCTAACTTTTCACGAGTAATTTTACAATCAATATCTACGTGCTTGGTTCGTTCGTGTTGAACAGGGTTAGTAGACATTGCAATCGCAGATTTGCTGTCTGAATAAACCAAGGCTGGATAATCATGAGCAAAACCATAATCACGAAGAGCATAGACCAGCCATTGTAGTTCACAAGTTGTAGCAGCTAAAGCTCGAAACTCTGCTTCAGCTGAGGATCGACTTATGGTTGATTGTTTCTTGCTCTTCCAAGAAATGAGAGAATCACCTAGAAAAACACAAAATCCTGTAATACTTCGACGTGAATCAACACAGCTCGCCCAATCACTGTCACAAAAGGCTTTGAGTTTAACAGTTGATGATGATGAGAAGAATAGTCCTTGGCCTGGTGTGAGCTTAATATATCTCAACACACGCTGCGCAGCATTCCAATGATTGACTGATGGTTGTGACAAGAATTGACTAAGAAAATTCACCGAGTAAGATAAATCAGGTCGCGTAATCGTTAGATATAAGAGCCTTCCAATTAGGCGACGATAAGAGGACGGATTATCCATCAGTTGATCATCATTAGAATAAAGGCGAAGTGTAGATTCCATTGGAAAGTTGATCGGTTTTGCACCAAGAACACCACATTCAGAGAGGATATCTAAAGCAAATTTACGCTGACAAAGAGAAATACCTTTGGATGAACGAGCAACCTCGATTCCAAGAAAGTATTTTAGATTACCAAGGTCTTTGATCGTGAATTGATCATGAAGAAATCGTTTAAGTGCAGAGATTTCAGCTAAAGAGTTACTTGTTAAAATGATATCATCAACATAAACAAGGATTGCAATGAATGAAGTTGAGCTCCTCTTTATAAACAAACTGAAATCACTTTTTAAATGTAAAAAACCATAAGAAAACAAAGCAGAGGATAGCTTGGCAAACCATTGTCTTGAAGCTTGTTTAAGGCCATACAAGCTTTTATTAAGTTTACAAACTGAGTTGGGTGGTGTGTTCAGGCCTTGAGGAACAGTCATGTAAACATCTTCATTTAATTCACCATGTAAGAAAGCATTATTCACATCTAATTGGTGAAGATACCAATTATTTATTGAAGCAAGTGCAAGAATAAGCCGTATGGACACCAATTTTGCAACCGGTGAGAATGTGTCAAAAAAATCTAAACCCTCTTGTTGATTATATCCTTTAGCAACAAGTCGAGCTTTTCTTCTTTCTAATGTTCCATCAGCAAGAAATTTAAGTTTGAACACCCACTTTGATCCAATGGGATGTATGTTTGGTGGTGATGGAATAATTGACCAAGTATTGTTGTCTTGTAAGGCTTTGAGCTCTTTATTTATGGCCTCCATCCACTCTGGAGATGATGAGGCTTGTTTGAAAGATTTTGGTTCAGTGAGAGTAGATATAGAGTTTACATAGTGTTTGTAAGGTGAAGATAATTTTTCTGAGCTCAAGAATTGTTGTATGGGATAAGGTGTGGGTGAGGGTTGGTCAGTGATACAACAAGATGAAGAATGTGGGCATATATAATCTTTTAGGTAGGTAGGAGGATGTCTTATACGGGTAGTTCTTGGAGGTTGAGTTTGAGAGGGGTCATGAGTATTTGACTGAGCTTGAGATTGGGAATTTTGGAAGGTGGTTTGAGTGTTTGGGTTAGGATGAGGATTCGATAATGGTTCTATGATAGGTGTAGAAGATGAAGGAAATAAGAACGTATGTAAGGGAGTAGGTGGTGTAGCTATGGAGAAGGGAAAAATTCTTTCATGAAACACAACATTTCTGGAGATAAAAACATTGTGAGTTGAAAGATCAAGGAGTTTGTAACCTTTGGTTGTTGTTGGATAGCTTAGAAAGATACATTTTGTGGCTCTTGGATCAAACTTAGTTCTATGGCTTTGTAAAGTTGATGCATAACAAAGGCATCCAAAAACCCTTAAGTGTTCAAAATCAGGTGGTTTATTGTGTAAGATTTGATAGGGAGTTAAATTGTTAAGTAATGGTGTAGGTAATCTATTGATGATATGAGTAGCAGTGAGAATAGACTCACTCCAATATTGAAGAGGAAGATTGGCTTGGAACATTAGTGCCCTAGCAGTTGTAAGAAGATGTTGGTGTTTTTTTTCAACCAAGCCATTTTGTTCAGGTGTTTCAACACAAGATAGCTGGTGTATTATTCCTTTTTCTTTATAGAATTCATTCATTAGAAACTCAGGACCATTATCTGTCCTAATGATCTTGATCTTAGTATCAAACTGAGTTAGCACCATGTTATAGAAAGTAGTAAGATGTGAGCTTACTTCAGACTTCACACTCATTAAATATATCCAGGTACATCTTGAACAATCATCAACAATAGTCAAGAAATATTTATAGCCTGAGTAAGATGCTTGTTTGAAAGGCCCCCAAATATCACAATGAATGAGTTCAAAACATGAGGAAGTTTTAGATACAGATAAAGGGAAAACAAGCCTTTTTTGTTTTGCAAAATGACAAGAGTTGCACACATTTGAAGGTAGAAAATTAATAGAACTACACAGCTTTTTAAGTACTTGTAGCTTAGCTTGAGAAGGATGTCCCAACCTTGAATGCCATAGATCAAAAGCTTCAGTTGTAGCTGAAAGTGAAGTGTGTTCTGAGATGATTTGAGCAGCTGAATGTATGTAGTAAAGACCTTGATGCTCATAAGCAATCCCAGTCATCTTCTGGGACTTGTTGTTCTGAAGAATACAATGAGAGGGAAAGAAAACAACAGAAATATCTGAGTCCTTAGTTAGTTTAGATATGGATAGTAGGTTATATTTGAATTGTGGAACACATAGAACATTGTGTAAGGTTATGTGCTTATTAATCCATATACTTCCTTTGTGTGTAGCTGTAATTAACTCACCATTTGGAAGAGTAACAGGTGTGTGATCAATTTTAACATTACTTGTATATAAAGAAGAAGAAAAGACAAGGTGATCAGTAGCACCTGTATCAAGAATCCAAGAAGAAGGATCAATTTTACCTTCTTTAGTCGAGACTTGGTGTACAGCTGAAGTAGAGGTTGGTGAATTAGCTGAAGAGGTGTGTACCAAGGCCATTAACTTGCTAATTTCTTCAGGAGTGAATTCATAAGAAGAGGATGAAGTTCTTGATTCTTGAAGACAAGATTCATCTGTAGCTACATAATTGGCTTTAGCATTATAATTCTTTGAGTTGTTTAGATAGAATCTCTTGCCTTTAGGACCATCCCATCCAACAGGATAGCCATGAATCTGAAAGCAAGTCTCAATCGTGTGTCCTGTGTATCCACAATGAGTACAAATAACACGTTTTCTTTCAAGAAATGAGTTTTGTTTAGGAGCTACTTTCGAATAAAAAGCAGTTGCAGAAGAATCATGAGTAAAATTAGTTAGTTTTCTTTGACTTTCTTCTTGATTTAGCATAGAGAATACATAGTTTACGCTAGGAATAGGATCCATTAACAAAATCTGTCTTCTAACTGCAGCATAAGATTCGTTTAAGCCTATTAGAAATTTTATAACAAAATCATGTTGTTGCCTTTCAGTGAGAATATCAAGTATTTTGCAGGTGCAGAGGTTCATATGACCACAATTACAACTCGGAAGTGGCCTAAAATGCACATGTTCGTCCCAAATTGTTTTGAAGCGAGCAAAATATTCAGAAATAGAATCTGAATTTTGAGAAATTGAACTGAGAGCTTTTTCAAGGTAGAAGACTCGAGTACCATTGCTCTGAGTGAATCGAGTTTTCAATTCTTTGAACAATTCATAGGCTGAATTTACGTATAACAAGCTGCCTCGGATTTCTTTAGATATAGAATTTAGTAACCAAGATAATACCAGATTATTTGCTCTGTTCCAAGCTGTAAACAAGACCAAATCAGTTAATGGAGGTTGAAGAATCTCACCATTAACGAAGCCGAGTTTGTTCTTGACTGAGAGAGCAATTTCAATGGATCTTGACCAAGAAAGATAATTGTCGCCGGTAAGAACATCGGAGACAAGAGATACACCGGTATTTTCACTTGGATGAAGGTAATACGGGCTTGAGAAGTCTTCAGAAAATGAGTGAGGTGTCGCCATTAATGAGGATAGAGAGAAGTTTTTAGTGATTAGAAGTGCGGAAGAGAACGAGAATCACATCTGATACCATGATAAGTTTCATGTTCTGCAATATAGTAGCTTGGAGAAGAAGCAGAACATGGAGAGAGAAAGAGAAGATAACAGAATTGAGAGAGAGAGAGATTTAGGAGATAGAAGAAGAATCTTTATTAGTTAATTTGTTTTACAGATACATCAAGTATATATAAACGCTTGTAACAAACTATAGCAGCTATTCTTTCATATATTTGCTATTTAGTCCCTGTATTATCCTTATTAGCTATTTCTTCTATCTTTATTTTATCCAATTCTGCATTAGCATTCCAAGAAATATCTTCAGTAGCTGCTCTATTGCTAACAATGTTCCTTCTCCACAGATTTTCTACAGTGGAGATTCTATTAAGCCCGAGCACCCTCCACACCTCCTTCTTGTACTGATAATCTTATTTAGCCTAATTGATTGTATTTTTAGAAATTTAATTATATTTTAAGAAGTTTTATTTTAATTTCCAAAATTTGTAAAAATAATACTAAAACCCTAGTTTTCTAACGTAAAAACTTACCCTAGCCCAAATTGAAAAAAAAAAAAATCTAATTAATCCCTATAAATTATACGTAACTTTAACGGCATAAATCACAAAGGATATTCATCAATATTATCATCAGTGTCGGTGACTGTATTTACACTAAACAGGTACCCTTCAAGGCTTTGTTAATTAGTTTGTGTGGCATGTTTTGCTTCAAATTTTAATATTGTTATACTTATATTATACTTTTATATGTTTTTACACTAATTTGTAATGCTATCAGACTTTTCTAGTTACAGAAGAATGGAAGCTCGAGAAAGGAGTGGCCAATCGATTCTGGTATTTAATCAAATGCTCTTATTAACGTAACTTGTTTGTTAAGTATATGTTAATATGTCATGCTGCAAACAGTTATATATTTTATATTCAAAACTAAATTCTTGCAGCGATACTAATAGATATTTCTTATTCATAGATTAAAAATATGGACCTTGGTGGACCTGAAATGAATGTACCTGATGATGTAATTGTTGATATTTTGAGCCGATTGCCTATAAAATATATACTAAGATTTAAATGTGTTTGCAAGTCATGGTTAATGATTACTCAGCAAAAGTTTTTCATTGAGAAGCATTTGAGTCTGAGCCAAAGTGTTTATGAATCCAAACAAACATATGCTAATAATTATTTTTGTGGAGATTCCATCAATGGCTTAGTGCTGGAGAGAAATTGCGAAACTAATCTGCATCGCATAAGAAACCCAGCCACTAAGCAAGTACTTCAAGTAACATCAGAAGTTTTTAAGAAATCCTTTAGATACATGATTGGTTTTGATCCATCAACTAGTATGTATAAGTTGATTCATTTTTACTTCAAGGAAGGACAAGATAGTAATATAAGTGTTCGTATGTTAACTATTGGAAGTGATGATGATCATTCTTGGAGATACCTTGATGATGTTAATCTAGTTTGGTCTAACTGGAGAACACCACGTCATAGATACCACAACAATGTTAATTACAGTGCAACTTATTCTTATTTAGAATTGGAGAAAACAGATATACTTAGATTACCCATGGATGGGAAGAGCTCCATGAACATCAAGGTCCCTCAGGATTTTCAAACGGTTCGAGGAATTAAATACAGTTATGGACTACAGATGTTTATTTTGGGTGATGAGAAGCTGTCACTTGGGTTCATAATAGGAAATAACCTCCATGTGTGGGTGTTGGAGAATTACAAGAAACACATTTGGTCAGAGGAAAAGATTATTCCTCTGGATTTTATGAAGGATTATCCAGATCTGGTTTATATTACTGTGCAGCCATCACCAAATTTGGGTAAACTACGTGCTACTCTTGATAATCATTATGTGGAATATGATGTTCACTCCAAAACATATATATTCTTAGCCAAGCTACCTCCACGTAAACGGTTCGTTTATAACATAACTCCTTCTCTTGTATCCCTAAAAGGAATGCGTCCTGAATCAGAAGATTCTACACCATCAAATGTTTTCCCTCTCTAAAATTGAATATATTTATGATTGATTGTATTTTTCTTATTTTTCTTTTTCTGACATTATTGTAGTAACAAGTATCAAATCATGTACTAAAAATATCAAGTAATAGCTCTTCCTTTGCATTCACAAAAATTACAAAATTATTCTTTTCTTACTAGTTAAAATTTTTTGATCACATAATTACGATCAAAACGATAAGCACAAAATCCAGTAGTTTGAATTCTTAAAAGGTATTTTGCAACGGCTCAAAGATTTTAGGTTTTTTCTTGTCTCATGCCTTGAAAATAATGATTTAATGTATCCACGGAAGAAAGGAGTGTGTTAATGCTATTATAAATCTTATATATTTTTTAATATTGTATTGGCGATCAGAGAAAAAAAAAACATAACATGGTTCTACTTGTTGATTCACAAACCAATTGTACGATACCTTCACAAAACACCTTCCTTAAAATCATCTTGAAAATATTCTAAGTAAGTTTGCATACATCTTATATGTTATCGGATCCATTTGCTTTTTCTTTCTTTTTCTTTTTTGATCCATGAAAATATTCTTTTCATACATTTTCATATTTTGTTCTTCGCGTATTTTCGGAAGAAAAGGTTTTTCCTAACCGAGATAGCCTTGTAGCTCTTTGTTCGCCCCTCAGGCGTAATATAATAAATTAACATCTGAGAAGTGGTTAGTGAGGTATATTGTTCTCCATAGTAATCATCAATATAAATGGTTATACTTTGAATAGTGTAAATGTGTAAAACTTGCAAATAAGGATAAGTAAATGACGAAAAATTAATTTTTAAAATGTTTATTTGGTTTTCAATGGTTAATGACTAAACAATAAAGTAAAAAAATCTTTTAAACTACGATTAATATAAACAATTAAAAAAAAGTAAACAAGAAATGATGAACTAATAGACGAGAAGGTTGGTTGAGGTATTGCTATTAATTACCTGCGTCGATAAGTTAATTGTTTTATTGATAAAGGCGGGTTGGTGAAGTTCACATTAGACAGGGTTCAACTATCCTTCTAACTCCTGTTGGTAGTTTAGCAGGTTATATTTTATCAGTAGAGACGCCTATTAGATGACTCTAGAAATGAGTTCCAACGATTGAAGTGCTAACCAATTGACTACCTAGCCGGACAAGACCTCCCCGTTCAATACCTCACACTAAGCTCCTATACGCTAGCTCTGCACTCAAACACCCTCCCAGGTGTAAGCTCAATTATAACAACTACCCACTATTTGGTCAGAACATAGGTAGTACTAAAATAAACGTATAGTCAATGGAATAATAATCAAACCATAGTCAATTAAACACTTTTTCTCAAATATAATAATGTAATTAACTAGCTAAACATAAGTTCTTACATAAACAACCTCAAACAATATGGGTTTAGTTCATACTAAAAAAAGAAATAAATAAAAACTAATGACAAAATCATATTCAAAAGCAAAAATAAAGATAAGTTACTCTTCGAGAAAAGATGAAATGATGAACTGTAGGTAAAAAAATCGTTGGGTTTATAGACAAACCCTTTTTTCTCCTCTCCAACTCTTATGCTCTTTCTCCCCTTGTGAAAATACGTTTGTTGCTTGTTAATTCTGAGTTGTATGTGTTTTAGGGGATGCTAAATGATTTATATATGAGATAAAAACATTTGGGCCCCCTTTTTAACTTGCTAAATTAGGTTTAGAAGTGTTCAACCCGTTTTTACTTAGTAAAATTTTGTTTCGAGCAACAGTAGAAGCAAATGGTATTACTTTTTCATCTTAACTCGAAATCTCTTCCGTCAATTCCATGCGATCCTGGATTCAAAATCTCTCTAAATCAAAGGAATCAGGTCCAAAACTCTCACCAATGAGACTGAAACAATAAGATGCACAGACTTCTATGGCAAACGCTCCAACTTTCTAAAGTGACTAGCCTCAAATTCCGTCTTGGCTTGGGGCTTATCTTGACTTTTTGATTTATTCTCCTCAACCTGAAACCTTGTATCAAACATGTAACTAAAAACTACACACTTAACATGCAATTAAGGCACAAAAGGTCTTTAAATAGTAATATGACCACAACAAGAGGTAAAAGTGCAACATAGCAAAGTAAAAACTTCATCACTTAGGCCTTATAAATTCTAAAAAAAAATATCCTCAGGTATCTCAATTTTACCCTTCATAGCTTCTTTTTATGTTGTTACATAATCTGGACGGGTTTTAGGAAACTCTGTTCGGTGGTGCTACGGCCAATCCTCTTGATTACCTAAGGAATAATCCACAGGTACATTATGTTTTATGTTCGCTTTATATGTGGATTATTTACATATAACAATATGACATCTTAATTTGAGTTACTCCTTTTGCATTTCAGTTTCAACAATTACGTTCAATGGTGCAATTAAATCCACAAATTTTACAAGCTATCTTTATTTACTAGTTTTTCCGTGTTTAACCTTGTTGTCATTTATTGAATAGCTATAACTATATTTTGTGTTTCAGCCCATGCTTTTGGAATTAGGGAAACAAAATCCACATCTTTTAAGATTGACACAAGAGCACAATCAAGAGTTTCTTCAATTAATCAGTAACACTGAGGATGGTGCTGAAGGGTGAGTAATTTCTTCTTGCATTTTCTTGTTATGGATAAAGTATTTGACACAATTTTGTTTAATTAAAGGGATGCACTTGATCAGCCTGATGACATGGCACATGATGTTACTGTATTGATAACAATCCCAGTTTCTGAAACCTTCAAAAATAAATTTCAATTGTAAATTGACTAATTAAGGGTTTTGATAGATCCCTTGGATTCAAGCGTTTTTATCATGTGATCGTAATGAAGAACTTGCAGCAAATTATCTATTAGAGCATTCTCGGTATTAGATTTTCTTTTTAGAAGATTAAACTGACTTCTCATTTTTCTTGTGGTTTACTTATATTCTTGCTTTAAGCTTCCATTTTTTTCTAACATGCGATATTGCATTAAAACGGTACTCAAAGGGCTAACTATAACAACTACTACTAAAGAAAAGCAAGTCCCAAAAATTACACTTTTTAAAACTTGTGGCCTAAAATGGCATTTTTTAAAAATGTGGCTTCAAAATAATGTATTTATTCAACTAAAATTGTAATATGTAAGGCTATGCTGTAGATCTCGGTTCCGCGGCCTAGGCGGTCGACTGGGGCCTAGCGCCTAGGAGGGACTACGCGGGGCCTAGGCGGGATTACGCGGTTTTGAATCCTGATATTTAATTTTATATATTTAGTAATACGTGTGTATAATTATGATAATTTTATCTATTTAAGTTATAAAATTCATCTAACACCACTATATTGAATATGAAAAATACTAAAATTAGAGTTATTATATCAATTCAAGAATTTCCGAGAGTAAAATAAATTTAATGGAGGGCCTAGGCGGCAAGTTTTTACCATTAATCGGTGCCTAGGCGGGCTAGGCGCCTCTTCCACGGCGACTAAGGCGTTGGGAAAAAATGCCTAGCATTTTTACTAGGCGTAAGCGGTTGAGGGGGAGCTGACGCCTAGACGGCGCCTAGGCGCGCTTAGGCGGCGATATCTACAACATAGATGTAAAGGCATTGCTTCATTTAACCAATGAGCTATATGTGTTATTCATATCCAAATGGTAATGATGTGATGAGCCATCCATTGTAACAACTCACTTTTTGAATTCATTTGATGAACAACTCTAAAGAATATTTCAAACTAGTAGAAACATGCTAATTAACCAGAACATAAAAGTATATTCATAGCACACATTCTTTTCAAACATGATCAATTACTTAAAAAGAACATTTCAAAACAGTAAACATGCTAATTACTCAGAAGTTAATTACACATCCTTTTGAAACAGGATCAATTACTTAAAAAGAACATTTCAAAACAGTAAACAGTAAACATGCTAATTACCCAGAAGTATATTCATAGCACACATTCTTGTGAAACAGGATCAATTACATCAAATCTACAGCTCTTTACAGACTCAACACTATTAAATGTACTGCATTTTCACAATAAAGTGTTCAGATCCTTCAATCATCACCAGAAATTATCCCATCACATTCATAAGCAGAATAAACCTGAATTCACAATAATAGTGTTCAGTTAAATTGATAGCAACATCACATAAGAAACTATAAACGACTCATTATTATTTCATACCTTCGAATCCAAGTCATGAGCATCCTCAGCAAATGTATTTATAAATGAGCCAAAAGGAGAATCAACCTAAATATAAATACAACAATCATAGTATTAAATGACACAAAAAGCAGGTTTAGGATTAAACAAAATCAATAAATCACTTTAAATACCTTACTATCCGAATTATCAAAATTCGTATCAACTCTTGTTGAACAGCCCTGAAAATCAACTCCTGTAGCAAAATCTTAGAAAAACAATAAACATTAAAAAACAAGAAAAAAAACTCAAATATAAAATATTAATATCACATTGTTTACCTTACTATCTGAATTAACAAAATAGTGATCTCTTGTAGCACAACCCTGCATTTCAACTCCTGTAGCATTATCCTACAAAAACAATAAACGTTAAAGAACAAGAAAAAACAACTCCACTTTTCTCTGTAAAGCAGTTGAATCTTCAATAGACGCAACCTGAATTCACACAACACAAAATCAATCAACTATAACTATAGATAAAACATTACTAAAAACCAGATGTACCTTGAAAAAGTCAAGATTAACAGAATTGTCAAAGCCAGAAGAATTTGAAATGTCAAAGGGAAGAGAATTTGTATTCTCAAACTATATTCACACATCAAAAGCACAATTATCAAAAACTTATTTTATATCTTATAATTAAACATGAAAACCATTGTCAGAACAGTACCTTAACACGACAATTTTGTGCTGAATCTTTAAACTCAACCAAGGAAGATGGAGTTCGAGTATTAACAAAATTATTAACTCGAGAACCAATCTGAATACTTGTGCTATCCTTGCCACAACAAGATCGTTTACGACGCAACTTTTCAAAATAGCCAATAGACTTTTGCCCATTCTCCTTTTGTAATTCTAAATTTTCAATTCTAAGAAACCCATTGTCCTGTTTACAAAATCAGCCAATTAGAAAACCTTAGATATAGACCAAAACAAAATCAAATTCACCTTTTCTAAAAGCTTAACTTGAGCCTTTTTCTCAGCTTCAAAGATTTCTTTGATGAAGGGGTTCGGGGGCAACGTCCCCGAAATTTTTTTTTCGAGGTGTTTGCAATATAAGTCCATATATTATGCAAAAATTGTAATATAAGTCCTTTTATTATGTAAAACGGTAAAATAAGTCCTTATATTTTACAAAATTGCACTATAAGTCCTATATTAAGTAAAGATTGCACTATAAGTCTTAATATTAATTTTTTTAAAATAATTAGTATATAAATAAATTAATTATAAGTTTAATAAAATAATTTTTAAAATTAATAAGGGGTGGGGGGGTGGGGAGGGGGCAAAAGATGATTTTAAAAATAATTGGGGTGAAAAATTACTATAATTAATTATTTTTTTTATAAGTACTACATTTTTTTTTTGAAAAGTCAGGGGACCATGGACCCCCCCCTCCCCCCGAGGTAAGGCTGGCTCCACCCCTGCTCATGACCAGCATGACGGCCTAAATTCCCCCGCGACTGCGCTATTTAATTTTTTCCCTCCTAGCGTTTCTTTGTTTTATTTCTCCATGAGTATTTATTGTCACTGAAACCATACTTGCAAGTTCCCAATTATTAATATAAGATACGTCATTGAGCCACACGATTTCTGCATCATCACTAATCAGGGAGTTCCACTCGTCCGCCGCGATTTTTCTCCTACCTTCTTGTTTGTCGAGTACCCCATTTGGACTGATCTCCTCGCTGAAGAGGTTCTTAATGAGGATCTTGGTATTATTATTATATTTCCCATATACTCCACTTCTTCTTTTCAAAAAAACCGCTCATACTTGCTCTCCAAATACTCCACATTGTGCGAAAGACAATTGTCGCAACAATCTTCTTATCCCAACCATTCTTTGAGTAATTTTCAATAATTACCTTAATACAATCGCCGATCTTACCATTGAAATCGGAATCGATTTTACCTTAATACCATCTTTCCAATTCTAAAGTTTAAATGGTTAACAATGGCAAAACCTATACCAATTGGGATCAAATATATTGGCAAAAGTTAAACCTTTTTCATGAGGACTCCTTGTTAACTCTTTTTTTCTTCAATCAGATGCTAATTCTAGAGAACAGCTAGAATTACAGGTAGGATTGTTTTTTAGTTACATCAATTACTGTCAACAACTGTTCTAGTACAAAACATTAAATCCAGTTCCATTGAGCTATTACTATCAACTATCTAAAAAATAGATACTATTAATCAAGGACTCCAACTCTATGAAAATTCTTGTACCGAACTACAAATCCACCACACCAACTTATTTTTATTCCGAAATTGAAAAAAACATATGTATGCATTACATTACTTACATTAACGAGATAGCATCTATAGGGAAAGTATAGATCGTTAATCTGATCAATATATCAAACGTAAATCAGAATATACAATTTGACACAGATATCAATGGCACACACTCAAAACTCACCATCTGGGAAGAGAATAGGGGCAACAAGTGACCATATAAACAACAAAGCAGTGGCCCAACTAGTCAATATCCGGACCCACACAGAAGGCCATCCTACATCCACCAATTTCCCACTTTCTCCAACAGAAGTTGACCAACCCGTAAGTAACATAGCAGAATACATACTTGCTAATGAGAAGATTATATGAAAAAAGGAATATGGATAAGAAACTGGTTTATTATTATCTTTCTCTTCCTCTTCCCTTTCATCTAACTTATATAATGGTAACAAAGGCTTTCCTGCACGTGGTGAGCTTGGAGGTGATAGTAAAGTTGTAGATGATTCAGCACGAACAACCGAGTATACAACTGATAAAACTGTCGTTAAAAGCCCAACACTTAATGTCCCTGTTGATACCGCTTTTGAATGTTTGTGAAGACCATTACATTCATAGTCTTCATGACCAAAAAATCCACATCCATAGTAAACTTGCCCAATAATTTCATATTTGAATTTGATCCATTTTGATTTGTGTTCTTCTTCCCAGTAATTGATGCGTGGAATTAGTGGATTTGTTAACTTCCAGTCGACTCGAACTCTAGGGATCGATTGATCATCTATTTCAACTGATCCAGGTAGCTCTATTTCGTGTACTCTTCCGAAGTATCCTACTAATTTCTCAATGCATTTGTCCGTAGAGTAGTAGGTACCCCTTAAATATGAATCCATAGCGTGGTGTGAGTAACTTCATTTCTGCCATTGTTGTTATGTAGATTGATAGCAAAGTATTTTCCTTGTATAGTCCAAGGTCTTTGAACCCAGTCCTTGTTCTTATCCTCTTCACAACCGAACTTTAATACTACTGTGTTGATATTGATATTCTCTACTTTGACTTGTTTCTTCAATGCCCAATACTTATTAATGTGGTTTTTAATAAAGCTGAAGCTGGTTTTGTCTTGAACTATATGCTTAGCAATAAGTTTATGTTCATTAACAACCTTATACACTAATTCTTTGTCCGGTGGTATCACTGACGATTTGTTTTTTGATAATGGTGAGATGAAGCATAAAAATCCATTTTTAGTAAAGTTTCAGAGAAACTAAGGAAGAGGAGCGAGAAAAAGATATGTAATGACACAAAATTCGGCTAAAGAAACTGTATACTTGAAGATTTAGTAGGGATTACAGCTTTTTGGAGGATTCAACAAAACTTTAAGGAATTTTGTTGAGGAATTGGTTTGTTAGTAAGAGGGGAAGTGTTTGTTTGTAAGGAAAGAGGGGAGAGGGTTTGGAAAGAATTTGAAGACCCGAAAGTAGAATTGGATTAAAAAAATGATATATTTAGAAACTAGCCAAATTTAGAAATAAAGACTTGATTTTCATATTTTTTGCCACATTTGAATAAACTGTATACATAGTTAAGTTTGTCAAAATCATACAATAGCATTATCAATAAAAAATGTAAATACTAATTTTTCGTAACCCTTATTAATTAACTAATATAAAATAAATAATTTATATTTTTTCATTTACTATACAACAAAAAATTAAAATTTATTAATATTATATTTTAATTTCATGACAATAATTATTTTCTATAAGTTTACTTTGGAGTAAAACAAAAAATACATGATTCGAATTCCCTCCCTAAATATGAGTAACCTAGTTCTAATTAACATGTGAATATGCATGTCAAGCCATTTATATTTTTTATGAGATTAGTCGTGGTGTGCGAAAGTTAGCCCGAACAACCCATGTATAAAAAAAATGAATTATAATTTTAATCCACACGGTCAAATAATTAACCCTAAATAAATTTTTTATGGGTATCAACACCGACCGATACTTATAATTTTAGCCCGATAAAAGTTTGCATACCGTGAATACACATAAATTGATAGGCCTTCTTGACAGACCCAGTTGTTTTATGTATAAAATTATCTGGAGCACTCGCTTTTCTTTGTACATAGGAGGCGAAAATCGCCGTTTAATTAAAGAAATTAAACTAAGACCTCACACGGCTTCTCGCACTAGTTTAGGAACCGCACATCCACTCCTATCTTTTGTTAAAAAGTTCTACAAGAATTCAGGCGAATCTTGTCCAGTCCATGGATTTCTTCGTATTCTAGCCCCGTTCCTTGCCAATATATCCGCACAAGAATTCACTTCGCAATAAACATGTCTTATCTCAAATTTCAGTTTCTTTCTAAGATCTCCTGACATTCGCTCACTGTCGCGCAACCCGAGCTCAAGGAATTTTCACCGCCCTTTACTGTTGCGAGAAGTTCAATCGAGTCTGTTTCTATTTCAAGTTCCTCAATCCCCTATTTATAACCCACTTTAAGCCATAATGCAGCACCAAGAGTTCCGACCGAAGAGGAGATATAAACTCACATCTACCCAAGAAAACACGCAAATGAAATCACCATTCCCATCCCCCTTAGTAATCCACCAATCCCCGCGACATTATTAACCAAGTCAAAGCTTCCGTCAATATTCAGTTTAATAAGACCAGATGGCTTAACCCACCTAACTAAGGAACTTCTTGCTGAATATATAACACCCCATCATCAGTTTCTTTACCCCACGTAAGGGCGAAATCCGCAGTCGCTTGAATTATTAATTTTCGAACTCTGTCCCCACTTCATTTATTTTTCCCTGGCTCGAAGAAAGCTTCGTTCCTCATCCTCCATATATATATAGTCCAAACTGCAGCAACGAACACTAGTTTCCACTCCAGTCCTTGACAAATAAGTTTGGACTCTAAATTGCAGCTTAGCCATTTTTTAATTGCTGTAATCGCTGAGATAGCTACTGCTGCGCCATTTTCAACAACAGCTCCATGATTAACAGCTAGCAGCAATTCGCACCTCCATTTCAACAGGAACAGAAGGTTCCATACCTGTCTATGTCCAGCAGCAGGTGCTTCCAGCCCGAGCACCCTCCACACCTCCTTTGGCAACTTACAATCCACCATGATATGTTTAATATCTTCAGTAGCTGCTCTATTGCTAATGAAAGAAATAAAATAAATTAAATATAATTTTATTTCCATGTCACCCATGATGGGTTTGACATGAACGTACTATAAGAAGTTAGTCAGGAAGTTACCTGGGTTTAACTGAAAGAACTTACCCACTAAGATAATGCTTGGGGTGGAGATCATGGGAAGGTGGTTTATTATCAGTTAATAAACCAACGCTTCCTGGACTCTATAAATAGGACTCTTCTGCTCTATCTTCAACACAGCTTCACAGCACACAAAATTTCTTCAGCAAAAAAAAATTCATTCTCTTATTCCAATACACTTAAACAAATTCTCTGACTCTTAGGTGGTGAAAACAAAGAATTTAATTCTTGTAATTAAATTCACGATCAGAAAGCAAGAATTCAGAAAGTAAGAATTCAGAAATCAATCCGCTGCGTAATAAGGTTTGTCTAAAACCTTTTTCTATTTAACTTAATAGGTAACAATTGGTATCAGAGCATGTTACCTGGATTATTATTTTTTGCTTCGTCTTGTTTCTTCTGTTTCATGCTTAAGAAATTAAAAAAGCCGAAGTAATTATTCTTTTGCTGTCGTTTTTATTTGAAGAGAATTTATACACTAATACTGTTGTTATAAGAGGTATTATAATAGGTTAAGTATGGCCTGTTTTATTTGGATCAATTAATAGCCCGCTGGATCTCTTGCTTAATTTGCCCATATTTTTTCCAGATTAATTTTTCTTTTGGGCCTAGTATTAATTAATTTTTTTTTTTTGGCTGAGATCTATTTTTCATTTGGACCGAATTAATTAATTCCTTTTTAGGCCGGTTTTTTTTAATTATTTTGTTTAGCCGATTTCAAATTAATTAAATCTGTTAATATTTTTTTTTGGGCCGAATAGAGGTTGGCCGTAGCTTTAATTTTTTTTTTTTCGGACAAACTAGAGTAGTAAAATTGTTTTGCATGAAGGGGGTTCGAACCCTGGCCAATCCTACCAATGACTAATCACTTAACCACTTTTTCTATACAATTAGTTGTTACTTACAAGAATATATGTTTCATTTATAACAAATTTCAGAAATGTATTATTTTAATTCAAAAAGGTGGTGAATTATTCTTTGTTCTTAATTTTTCTATAGAGGAAAATGGTGATTACACGATCCCGGGGATTACGTGCATTCAGACGCGACCTGTTGATGAACTACAGGACTGATTACAAGAACATAAAGAATACTAATAAAGCAAAATTGGTTTACACCGCCAAAGAACCCGAGTCAGATGGACAAAGGGAAGATTTGAAAAACAAAATAATGACACTTCGAAATTATAAGATGAAATCATCACATTCTTTAATACAACACGTGAAGATTGTAAATGATATGATACAAGGTGTCATAAAATATGCCTATCACATGAATGAGAATGACAAGGTTGATGCCCTTCTCAGGACTTTGCCAAAAGACTTGAGAAAAGATCTCCTTGATATATGGAGGAATGTGAATCCCGAACACTATGTAGATAGGAGATCAAAAACATATGGTTGGGTCGTATATGCCTTCACTGAATCTCATATGTGGAATCATTTTAAAAGGCATACAAGTTTTTTCAAATGTCCCTGTGAGATGAATTCGCCTACTAAGTATGATCCGATAAGTCTCTATGTAAAAGAGGGTTTTGAAAAATCGATTCCTTTGAAAACGAGATACGAGTGATTGTCATGTATAAGTTAGAATTTCTTTGCTAGGTAGTTTATTTTGGTAGTTCGTTTCAAATGTTAGTCTTTGAATTTTATTTGGTTATTTGTTTACCAAACATGTTTTTTCATTTATGTATGAATTCAACTAGATTATTTGCTTTTATGTTATTAGTTGTTTAGTTTTCATACATTTTTGCTCTATTCATGTTAGAGTAAGTGGGAGTTCTTGAAGAACTTAATTTTGCAGTTAATGAAATTGATTGAATGGTTAAGACAAACAAAATATAGTGGTTCATGATTGGGAACATAGTGAACTTTCTTTATCACTTATTTTGTTATCTTTCTTATTCATTCTGTTTGCATTAATAGCATAGAGTTGTTAAATAAATGTATGATATTAATGGAAATCTCTTACTTTATAGAGAAAATGGCATCGAAAACCATCATTGCTGATCTCAACAAAGGAGAAAAGATGAATGGTGAGAACTATAACCTTTGGAAGCTCAAGATACACTATGTTCTAGAAGAGCAAGATGTTCTTGAGGCTGTTAACAATGTCATGGCTCAGCCTGAGGAAGGCAACACAGCTCAAAACAGAAGGGACATGGAGGCTTATGAGAAGTGGAAAAAGAAAGATTCCACTGCAAGAGGCATCTTGATAGGCTCCATGAATGACGATCTTGTCTATGAATGTCAACGATACCTCACTGCTCACGAAATGTGGAATGCTCTTAAGGAGAAGTATGGGGGTACGACTGTGACTAAGTTGCGTCAATTGACCATTAAGTTTGACACTTGCAAGAAGAAGCCTAATCAAACCATGCAACAATATCTCCGAGAGATGTCTAACATGATTAGGGAACTTAAGAATGCAGGTCATAACCTTACTGATGAACAACAGGTTCAAGCTGTGATCCGATCTCTTCCAAATAACTGGGAGCATTTGAAGATAAACTTGACTCACAATGACAACATCAAAACCTTTGATGATGCTGCTCGTCATGTGACATTGGAAGATGAACGTCTAGATGCAATTAAGCCTCAGGGTCAGGCTTATGTTGCTGAGTCAAGTTCCCACAAAGTTTCTGGCAATAAGCGCAAGAACAATGGGAAGAAGAACGGAAATGAGCATGTTTCCAAGAAGAACAAGAAGGGTGGTAACAATAATGGAAAACGTTTCCGTAAGAAGAAAGACAAGAGTAAGATGAAATGCTTTAACTGTGAGAAAATGGGTCACTTCGCTCGCGAGTGCAGCGAGCCCAGAAAGGTAGCAATTTCATTTACTTCTTGTAATTTTACTTATGTTACCAGTACTGTATTGCTTGCTGATTCTAATCCTTTGTGGACTGTGGACTCAGGAGCGACAGACCATGTAGCCAAAGACCGAGAGGCATATGTAGAGTACCGTCGGATTCCAGAGGGATCAAGGTGGATATATGTAGGAGACAACAATAAGGTTGAAGTCAAAGGAGTTGGCACTTGCAAGTTGAACTTGCGAGGTGGTCAAACCTTGTACCTGCATGATGTACTTTACGCACCTGATATTCGACGGAACTTAGTCTCGGTCACTGTTCTTCTAGGATTAGGTTTTAATTTGCATTTTCATAACAAACAAGTAGATATTTATTATGATGCTAAGTATTATGGTTCTGGTTTTATTTCGCATGGTTTAATTGTACTAGATGATGATAACTCGTTTAATAGTTATTGTTTAAGTAGTTGCTTTTCCACTAATACTTCTTCTTCTAGTAATTCTAATGTAGAAGAAAATGTATGGCATGCTAGATTAGGTCATATTGGTCAAGACCGTATGAATTTGTTGGCTAAGGCGAACTTTTTGGGCTCGTTGACTAAAGTCAACTTGCCAACTTGTGAAAATTGTCTAGCAGGTAAAGCAAAACGGAAACCATTTGGAAAGGCTAAACGAGTCGAGTACCCATTACAAGTAATTCATTCAGACATTTGTGGCCCAATGAGTGTTCAAACTAGACGTGGGGAACGTTATTTCATCACATTTATAGATGATTTCACTAGGTTTGGTTATGTCTACCTGATTTCTCACAAATCCGAAGCATTGAAATGTTTTATGACATTTATCAATGAAGTGGAAAATCAGTTAGAGAGGAAGGTGAAAACCCTAAGAACCGATCGAGGACGTGAATATCTACCTGATCAGTTTAAAGAACTGTGTGATGAAAAAGGGATAGTAAGGCAACTTACAATTCCTAGAACACCACAACAGAATGGTGTGGCTGAAAGGAGAAATAGAACACTCCTAGAAATGGTTAGGTCTATGATGGCACAAGCAAATCTTCCAATATCTTATTGGGGAGATGCCTTGTTAACCGCCTGTTATATACTTAACCGAGTACCCACAAAGACTATTCCATCAACTCCTTATGAACTATGGACAGGTAGGAAACCTAATCTGTCATACTTGCGACCTTGGGGGTCGGCAGGCTATGTTCATGATCTATCTCATAAGTATGGGAAGTTAGGTCCAAGAGGTAAGAAGTGTATCTTTATTAGATACCCAGATCACTCTAAAGGATATGTGTTTATTGGTGAACATAATGATGGGGGTCTTACTGAAATTGAGTCACGAGATGTTACATTCTTAGAGAATGATTTTCCTAGCAGAGGCGAGGTTGACAGAAATTCCATTTTATGTGAATTAAATGAGATTCAGGAAGATGATATGCAAACAAATGTGACACCTGATGAGGTAACACATACTCAAGAAATAGAGACGGACACTCCTCTAAATCTTGAGACGGAAGAAACTATTGAATCATCTAGTGATCCTATTTCTCAAGATTCTCAACTTAAGAGAAGTGCTAGAGGTTTAGTTCCTCGTCGCCGATTTGAAATCGAAGGAGAAGTCTTTATGATAACTCCACAAGACGAAGAGGAACCTCGAACAGTTAATGAAGCTCTCTCATGTCCCGCTAAGAATGAATGGAGGAAAGCAATGGAAGAAGAAATGGAGTCGATGAAGAAAAACCAGGTATGGGAACTGGTTGATCTCCCAAAAGGACGTAAGGCAATTGGGAACAAATGGGTTCTCAAAATAAAGAGGAAACCTAACAATTCCATTGACAGGTATAAAGCTCGCTTGGTAGCGAAGGGCTATACTAAACGGGAAGGAATAGTTTTTGAGGAAACTTTTTCTCCTGTTGTTAGATTTACCTCGATACGTCTTATTTTAGCTATAGTGGCGCATCTCGATCTGGAGTTGCACCAAATGGATGTTAAAACTGCATTTCTAAATGGAGATTTAGAAGAGGTAATTTTCATGGAACAACCCTCGGGTTTCATTGCAAAAGATCAAGAGAATAAAGTATGTAGATTGTTGAAATCAATCTATGGTCTTAAGCAAGCCTCGAGACAGTGGAATTTGAGATTTCATGAAGTTATCTCATCAAATGGATTTGAGATGATAAGTGAAGACCACTGTGTTTATATTAAACGTTCCAAGAAGAATTTCATGATTTTATCTCTATATGTGGATGATATCCTATTAGCTGGGAATGATAAAGAGTTTATTCAAGCTAACAAGGAGTGGCTAGCTTCTCAATTCGATATGAAAGATATGGGAGAAGCAAATTATATTCTTGGTGTTAAGATTCATAGAGATAGGTCTAGAAGACTATTATCTTTATCTCAAGAACCTTACATCATGAATGTACTTGAGCGCTTTGGTATGACTACGTGCAATGCCATTGACACTCCTGTAGCAAAGGGAATAAACTTAACTCTCGACATGTGTCCTAGTACTACAGAAGAAAAAACAGAAAATGTCAACAGTACCATATTCTAGTGCCATTGGCAGTCTTATGTATGTTATGATGTGTACGAGACCAGACATTTGTTATGCAGTAGGTTTAGTTAGTCGTTTTCAATCGAACCCGGGACAAGAGCATTGGAAAGCTGTAAAAAGGATATTGAGATACCTAAAAGGCACCAAAGATCATGCCTTATGCTTTCGAGGAGATAGATTACGCCTAGAGGGATATACAGACGCTGATTGGGCTGGTGATATAGATGGGCGTAAATCCACTTCAGGTTATGTATTCTTGCTAAATAATTGCGCAATCTCATGGAGTAGCAAGAAACAAACCTGTGTAGCTTTGTCAACGATGGAAGCTGAGTTTGTAGCTTGCTCAGCTGCGGTTCAGGAGGCTGTTTGGTTAAAAAGGTTCTTTGAACATTTAGGACTCACTGGTGATAGTGGGAGTCCAATAACAATATACTGTGATAGTCAAGCTGCAATGGCTTATGTGAAAGATCCAAAATATCACAGCAAGACCAAACACATTGATATAAAGTATAACTTTGTTAGAGACATAATTGCACAAAAGGATGTTACTTTGCAATATATACCCACACGCAATATGCTTGCTGATCCATTCACAAAAGCTATCCAAAGGGATGTATTCATGGATCATGTTAGATCTATAGGATTAAGCAAGATATAATGTATGAATTATTGCTAGTTTGTGTGCATTCATGTATATATTTCCATTAGTATGTTTATTTAACTGTTTGTTTTAATGATATCATGTTTGATATGTATTATATATATTGCGTGTGATTTTGTAAGTATGTATGTCCTATAGACTGAGATTGGCCCTGTCACACGGGCAATCGCCTTTGGCATAAGAAGTGCGCAAAGATGAGACTAACTCATAGCAGTGAAGAACCCTTAAGATAACTTGAGTTAAAGATAGTCGCCTTAACTAAGTGTTAAGATGAGATCATAAACATGGATAAGCCATGTTAAGCTTATATTATGATCGAAGTAGAATCCCACTATCTACTTAGTCTATAATAGCCAGATATGAATTGCTTGATTGATTTCATAGAAGGGTTGATCGATCGAAGAATTCATCTTAGGCAACGAGGCTTGTCTAATTATATATCTGTATGGTATTTGTAAAATTGTGACATACAGTTTGAGATATATGAATAATACCATAACACGTGTGTCATACCACGTGTGCTTTCGACCAAAAGGAAGTGAAGAATTGATCCCTGTTTCTTCACTGTGTGATACCTTTGATTTGTGCCCTTATTACTTTTGACTATATCTTGATATTTTGATTAGGTGTATGCTACTTTGAACACATTACCAATGATCATGAGTGATTCGGTCTAATGGGGTATGTTTGGGAAAGCAACCTAATCAATATAAAAGGATATAAGTGTAAAGGGAAGACTAGAATTGTGTATCAAATGTGTGCTTGCAGGTTAACCGATCATGTAAGTCAATACGGACTATAACATGATAGTGAGACACATAAACAAAATGACAGTGAACTCTTTTTCACATAGAAGGTGTGATATAAATTTGAAGGGGTCAGAGTTACTGTAATATGATACAACATATTGTTAGTCTGGGGTACTACAAGATACGTAAGGAATGAGATTTCATTTGAGCAACTATGTACCCTTACAGGTTAATAGTAACATATGCTCGTATGCTTGTCGGTCGCACGACCTATTTGTCAAGTATGATGAATTATTGTAGTAGTGTGTATATGAGAGAATTTTGAGAAATTTTGATGTATGGGACATTGTGGTGCACGTACCTAATAGTACGATGGTAACCCCATCATGTGCGAGTGGGAGAATGAAAGAAATAAAATAAATTAAATATAATTTTATTTCCATGTCACCCATGATGGGTTTGACATGAACGTACTATAAGAAGTTAGTCAGGAAGTTACCTCGGTTTAACTGAAAGAACTTACCCACTAAGATAATGCTTGGGGTGGAGATCATGGGAAGGTGGTTTATTATCAGTTAATAAACCAACGCTTCCTGGACTCTATAAATAGGACTCTTCTGCTCTATCTTCAACACAGCTTCACAGCACACAAAATTTCTTCAGCAAAAAAAATTCATTCTCTTATTCCAATACACTTAAACAAATTCTCTGACTCTTAGGTGGTGAAAACAAAGAATTTAATTCTTGTAATTAAATTCACGATCAGAAAGCAAGAATTCAGAAAGTAAGAATTCAGAAATCAATCCGCTGCGTAATAAGGTTTGTCTAAAACCTTTTTCTATTTAACTTAATAGGTAACAGCTAACAATGTTCCTTCTCCACAGATTTTCCCCTCCACACCTCCTTCTTGTACTGATAATCTTATTTAGCCTAATTGATTGTATTTTTAGAAATTTAATTATATTTTAAGAAGTTTTATTTTAATTTCCAAAATTTGTAAAAATAATACTAAAACCCTAGTTTTCTAACGTAAAAACTTACCCTAGCCCAAATTGAAAAAAAAAAAAATCTAATTAATCCCTATAAATTATACGTAACTTTAACGGCATAAATCACAAAGGATATTCATCAATATTATCATCAGTGTCGGTGACTGTATTTACACTAAACAGGTACCCTTCAAGGCTTTGTTAATTAGTTTGTGTGGCATGTGTTGCTTCAAATTTTAATATTGTTATACTTATATTATACTTTTATATGTTTTTACACTAATTTGTAATGCTATCAGTATATAGCAGACTTTTCTAGTTACAAAAGAATGAAAGCTTGAGAAAGGAGTGGCCAATCAATTCTGGTATTTAATCAAATGCTCTTGCTAACGTTACTTATTTGTTTTAGATTATTATAGATCATCTAGGTTTGTATTAAAAGTAGCTTAGAATTGTTATTATCTAATGCTACAAATTTTAGCGTCTAACGCATTTATCACTTTGTTTATTTTCAGTTATATATTTTATATTCAAAAATTAAATTTTGCAGCGATACTAATAGATACTTCTTTCCCATAGATGAAAAATATGGACCTTGGTGGAACTGGAATGAATGTACCTGATGATGTAATTGTTGTTATTTTGAGCCGATTGCCTATAAAATATGTACTAAGATTTAAATGTGTTTGCAAGTCATGGTTAATGATTACTCAGCAAAAGTTTTTCATTGAGAAGCATAAGAGTAGGACCCAAATTGTTTATATATACGAAAAAACATATGATGATAAATATATTTATGAAGATTCCCTCAATGGCTTAGTGCTGGAGAGAAATTTCAAAACTGGTCTGCATCGCATAAGAAACCCAGCCACTAAACAAGTGCTTCAAGTGACATCACAAGTTTTTGAGAGAAGCTTGAAATACATTATTGGTTTTGATCCATTAACTAGTTTGTATAAGGTGGTTAACTTTTACATAAAGGGACGTATACGTAATTTAAGTGTTCGTGTATTAACTATTGGGAATGATGATGATCATGCTTGGAGATACCTTGATGATGTTGATCTATTTTATTGTAAGTCGAACACATGCCTTATTTACCACAACGATGTTAGTTACACTGCAACTTATTTCTATTCAATATTGGATAAAACACATATACTTAGATTACCCATGGATGGGAAGAGCTCCATGACCATCAAGGTCCCACAGAGTTTTCAAACGGTTACAGAAATTGAATATAAATATGGGCTACAGCTATTTATTTTGGGTGATGAGAAGCTGTCACTTGGGTTCATAATAGGACATAACCTCCATGTGTGGGTGTTGGAGAATTACAAGAAACACATTTGGTCAGAGAAAAAGATTATTCCTCTGGATTTTATGAAGGATTATCCAGATCTGGGTAAAATTACTGTGCTGCCATCGCCAAATTTGGGTAAACTACGTGCTACTCTCAATAATCGTATGGTGGAATATGATGTTCACTCCAAAGCTTATATATGCTTAGCCGAGGTACCTCCAGGCAAACAGATCATGTACAAGATAACTCCTTCTCTTGTAGCCCTAAAAGGAATGTGTTTGGAATCGGAAGATCCTTAAACTATCACATGTTTCCCTTCTCTAAAATTGAATATATTTTTCTCATTCTTCTTATTTTTTTTATTTTTCTTTTTCTGGTATTGTTGTAGTAAGAAGTACCAATTCCTATGCTAAAATATTAAGTAACAGCTCCTCGTTTGCATTCACAAAGTTACAAAATTCATCTTCTCTTACTAGTTATAATTTTTTTATCACATAATTACCATCAAAACAATAAACACAATTATCCAGTAATTTGAATTCTTATAAGGTATTTTGCAACAGCTAAAAGGTCTTAGGTTTCTCTCTTGTCTCATGCTCTACCTTGAACAAATAATGGTTTACTGTATCCACGGAAGATAAACCTGACATGGTTCTATTTGTTGATTCCATAAACCAATTGGATAATTGTTCGATACCTTCACAAAACCCCTTCCTAAAATCATTTTGAAAATATTCATAGTCAGTTTGTATGTTTCTTCTTTCGTATAAGTACAAGTCTCTACACAAAAAAGTCTATATTCTATCCCTAACCTGCAGAAAGCATCGCCAGCGCTGCTAGTCCCATTTTGAAAATCTGGCCGCCCTCTGTCTAACATTTTTCACAAGTTTGTCCGCTCTATCATTAAAACGTCTCGGAGATGTTAGAAGCAAATCGGCCTCCAAAGGTAGCTTGCAATACGGTATTTTTAGAATTATAGGGTAGATTGTCCAACTTTCCGCTGACAGTTGTTTTATACCTTGAATCAGTTCAAGGTTATCAGAGAAAATAGTTTTCCTTACATTCAGAAATTCCTTTCCTCGTATCGCAGCTTCTAGTACAACTTGTGCCTCCCATTCTAGGGTGGAGGTGCATTTGATTACTTTGGAGGTCTCAAAAATAATACATGTTTGTTTATGATGTTGTACTAGAATGATAACCGTCGAGTTATTTGGGTATGTGTATGATGCATCGCAATACCAGTTAATGTCTGATTGGTCAGCTATGCGTGGATCTCGATGCTGGCCTCCATCCTCCTTGGCTGGTGGACATAGTTGTCTCTGTTGCCATAATTCTCCAAACAACTCTTGCATAGCTTTATTAGTAATGAAAAGTACATCTTCACAGTATATAGGAATATTTTCGTACAAACATTTCATCTTTAGTTTCCAAATATTCCATATTTGTTGTAGTATGTAAGCTTCTACAGCCCGTACCTCCCATCCCCTCCTTGACTATACGTTTGAGCTACCTCTAGAACCCCAGAGCTGAGATTATGGACCTCAGGTTCCCTTATATGGATTTGGAGGGTCGATCCTTCCCAGATAATCCGAGATATTGTACATGTCAGGAATAAGTGTTTCGTATTTTTCAGTTTTTGTATACACCAGGAGCAGTCCTTTATTTCAGCATATCGTCATTTGTATAGATTGAAGTTGGTTGGGATGGCATTGTTACATGCTCTCCACATGAATTTTTTTACTTTTGTTGGAACGTTCGATCTCTAGATGACATTCCAGATCTGCGGATGTTCTATATGTAAATAGGTTGAGGTTTGTGGTGAGTGATGCACTTGCATACCCTATTTGAGGTATTGCTAGTAATTACAAGAAAAGATTAACTAATAGATGAGAAGGTTGTTTGAGGTATTACCAGTAATTAACTATGCCGATAAGTTAATCGTTTTGTTGATTAGGCGAGTTGGTGAAGTTCACATTACTCGGGATTCAACTATCATTCTAACTCATGTTGGTAGTTTAGAAGGTTATCTTTCCTCAGTAGAAACACCGATTAGGATACCCTAGAAATGAGTTAAAACGATTGAAGTGCCAACCCTATTGACTACTGGTGTCTCCTAAGGTGTGATAAAAATATGATAATAAAATATGGATAAACGATGCACTAACACCCTAGACTAAACACCTTACCCACTGCAAGTATCACAGGTCGTACGCAAGTTTTAATGATAAGTCAGATTCGTTCTCATGGACTTAGTGTATTATACGAATTAGTAAGCAGAATAGCGTAGCAGAAAATAGTTAAAGACGGGAAATAAATAAATATGATTGATAAGAAAATAAGATTAAAACTAAATTAAACTAAATACAATAAAATAAATATGAGCGAAATAAGATGAGAGAGTAGAGCTCAGGTTTTGCTAGTATGCACTAATCCTTCTATTTCTTCTACCAGTTAAGGGTGATTTTAACTCTTAGATAAGTAGTCAGGATTTTAAAGTCTGCTTAACCCCCTTCCGGGTGGACTTTACCAGCGGACTTAAATAAGGTGCCTACTCCACTAGGTTCTTTGATGAGACTGGCCTACAATTGTGATCGGTGATTAAATAAAACCCTAATGACTATCTAGTTAGGCAAGCCTTTCCGGATCACTATCGCACACTAGACGCTTATGTAGTGTTTCAATAATTAGACACCCCTTTTGGGTGACCATCTAACTACTATTAGCAGAACCCTAAATTGGTCAGATTTAAGACAGAGAATAAATCAAAGCGCATAAACAAATGTATGGTTAAGCAGCTAGAATCAATTTAAAATGGTTTTCTCAAAGAAACTTAGATAGAAGAAAATAGAATTCATAGATTATACATATTCAAAACCCAAGTTATGGGAAAATTAGTTCATAGTAGAAAGAAATAAACTAAAATAAAGATACATACTGTCAACTTGCTCTCCTGAATGACTTCTATGATGCTTAAGGTTTAATACTGAGCAAGGACATGTTTACAATAGTTAAAGGGTGTATTTATAGGAGTATTGGAAGCCCTAATTCAGATTTCTTGGCGTAGGAGGCAAGCAATTGGACTTCTTTTTCAAATCAAATTCATTTCCTAAAATATAGAAAAGGTAAAAACTATTGTTGTCTTGTTTCGGCGGTAACTTCTTCGTTATTTCTCCGATTTTCGTCCAATTTATACCGGAACGAAGATCTACACTTTTGCTTCAGATCATTCTTCCAAATTCCCAGATAACTTTGAGTTACAATCACTTTAGTGGACGTAGCTGATGAAATTTAGATTTACTTGGTAACTTTTCATTTTATATTTTATCTTTACTTCCTCTTATCTCAGATTTCCATCCTTATATTCTTTCCTTTATCTCTTTAAACTTGACTTGACATCTAATTAATTATCATATATCTTTAAAGCTTCACAATATGCTCTAAAAATAATAAATCATTAAATCAAGACAAGAAATAGGAAATATAATAATATGAATAAAAATCGACTATTAATTTCCTAAATACACCTAAAATGATGTCTCCAACCTAGATTAATTCATCACAAATAGGGAGACATCAACTACCTAGCCAGGCAAGACCTTTCAGTTCAATATCTCACACTAGGCGCCTATACGCTAGGTCTGCAACCAAACTCTCCTCCCAGGTGTAAGCTCAGTTACAACAACTATCCACTATTTAGGCAGAACACAAGTAGTATTAAAAAGTCTATGAAAATAATAATCAAACCATACTCAATGAAACAATTTTTTCAAATAAAGTAATCTACTTAACTAGCTAAGCATAAATTCTTACATAAGCAACCACAAGCAATAAAGGTTTAGCACATACTAAAAGAAAATAAATAAATCAAAACTAATAACAAAATCATATTAAAAAAAGATAAATTATTCTTCAAGAAGAGATGAAATGATGAATCGTTGGGTTTATGGACAAACCCTTCTTTTCTCCGCTCGGGCTCTTCTATTTTGCTCCTCTTGTGAAATTACGTTTAGTGCTTGTTGACTCTGAGTTGTGTGTCTTTTGCGGGCTACTAAATGACTTATATATGAGATAAAAATGTTGGGGCCCCCTTTTATATTTCTTAATTAGGTTTAGAAGGGTTCAACCCGTTTTTTACTTAACAAAATTCTGGTTCGAGCCACATAGAAAGCAAATGGCATGACTAATTCATATTAACTCTGAATTAACTTTCATCACTTTCCATGTGACACTGACTTCAAGCTCACTCTAAATCAAATTAAACCAGGTTTGAATCTCTCACCAATATGTCATAGTGACTAAAACAATAAGAAGCACATATATCTCCTACAAAGGCTCCAACTTCCCAAAGTGACTCTATACTCAAATTCCGCCTTGGCTTGATGTTTATCTTGAGTTTTAGACTTCGTCTCCTCGTCTTGAAACCTTGTATAAAGAATGTACCTAAAAGCTACAGTTAACACACAATTAAGGCACAAAAGCTCTTTAAATAGTAATATGACCAAAACAAGAGGTAAAACTGCAATGTAGTAAATACTAGGGAAAAATCCATAACTTAGGCCCAATAAACTCCCAAAATAATGTCTAGTGAATGGATTAATCCATCACAAAGAGAGATACCGAAATGCCCAACTCAAAGTTTTGTCGTCCCAACAAAATATAAAGAAAGTTGAGTTTAGAAGGTTCTAAGTCCAATAAGTCAAAGAAGAGAGAGAAAGAGTAGAAAGGTAATGAATGCCACTAAAAAGACTAATTTTAAAAAGTCTTATATAGTAAAATCTACAAACTAAATCAAATATATACTTATCAAATAAACAATTCACACATATTACTTTCAAGATTAGATTAATTTTGCAACACGTGAAGGTTAGGTTTTTTCTTAGTTCACTATGGTGGCTATAGGGTGTTCCTCGATCCTTGCATAGTTTTAATGGTCCATCTAACTAATCTTTATTAGTTCAAAAACTCCTAAATTATATAGTCAAGAATCCTAAGGTCTTTAAAGTTGTAATGTAGGCTTAGGGTAGGTGTGATATGTATATTTGGTTAATTTAGAGTGAGTTTTTGGCTCTTTCCTCATCAACGAATTCCCATAGAGTTTGAATTAATCTAGTGTCGCCTAGGGTGTGATAAAAATATGATAAATAAACGCGAAAGACAATGCACTAAAGCAGCCTAGACAAGCACGGTAGTGCAAGTATAACAGGAGGTATGCAAGTTTTAATGATAAGAAAGTTCGTTCTCAGGGACTTAGTGTGTTATACGAATGAGCAAATAATCAGAGTAGCAATTAATAATTAAAAGAAAGAAAATAAATAAGATAGATTGGAGATAAGATCTAACAACTAATAAAAGTAAAGACAATAAAATAAATAAGAGAAATACCAGGTAGAGAGATATAGCTTAGGTATTTGCTAGTATGCACTAATCCTTCTAATTCTTTCTAATATATTCTAGTTAATAAGGGAGATTATAACTCTTAGATAAATAGTCAAGATTCTAAATTCACACTTTTTAGACCTTGAGTGTGACTAAGGGGGCTACAGCACAATCAAGAGGTAGTTTCAAATAGGGTTATCAAGCGCTACCAAGGCCCTAAGCAAACTTTTCCTTAATGATGATAGTGGTGAAAAACATACCCTAATGACTATCTAGTTAGAATCGGTGTTGTCAGGACCAATATCAGACACTAGACGTTATGTAGTGTTTCAATAATTAGACACTGGTGGGTCCTTGTGTGTTATAAAATTAAGTACTGAAATAAAAGGAACCACAATACCGCAAGTGTACGGTTGTCCAAGTAATACTCCGACAAGTCGGGTTTCGTTCTCAGGGATTGGACTGGTATAACCCAAGTGTTCAAGAAACAAGTAGTAGTAATTGCAAATACAGAAACTAAAAGAAAAGAAATATTTATTTGGTTTTTATATTAATCCTAAGAATACAAGAAAATAAATTACTGAATATAAATACTAAAAGACTAAGATGCAGATATGAGCTATACTTGAGTCTCGCTAGGGAATCACCTAAACTTACCTAGCAGATATGAGCTATACTTGAGTTCGCTAGGGAATCACCTAAACTTACCTAATTAATGCTTTTCGTTAAGGGCAGAACTGATATTTCTATATTAGTCGGGACTCTATAATCTCCTAGCCCCCGTCAGGGTGGACCTAGGAGCTATTCTCAGATGTTACAAACCCCGTCAGGGCGATTATAATCCACCTTTGAATGAATACTATTTTACCCAATTGGCTATAAGGTTAACTAAGTCCGTCAGGATCAATAATTTCTACCTTACGTTTATTATCTAGTTCAGTAATTAAACCCCCCCGTCAAGGCGATCACTTCCCCACCAAAGTGAATAGCTTAATTACTATGACCTATCTCCGATTAGCTAATTCATTGATAGTGAAATTAATATAAAATAAGAAACAATATGAAATACCTAATTCAAATTAAACTAGGAACTAATCCCAAATTGAACTACATAAATTAAACAAATTAGGGTTCATCCCATTACGATTCTCAAGTAATTAAGGTTTAGCTCATATTGAAAGTAAAAACAATAAAGAAATTAATAATATACATGTTCCTAATAACAGAAATTAAATAAGAACCTAGATAGAGGAATTGGCTTGAACTGTTGTTGGAGATATAGACAGTCTCCAGCTTCTGCTCTTGCTTCTGCCTCTTGACTCTCTCTCTAAGGATGTTAAGAATTGAATGAATTGTGAGAGGTCTTTGACTCTCTCTCTAAGGATATTGAATAAATTGTGAGAGGTACTGAATAATGAGGTCTAAGGGGTGTATTTATAGGTGTTAGAAGACCCTAGGTCGAATTTGCTTGGAGTGGAAGACAAGTCAAAGACTCTCAAATTCGTAGCCCTAAATTCTAGAAAAGGTAAGATTTGCTACTGATTTGATTTGGTCATATCTTTTTCAATACTTATCCGTTTGAGAAGTTCCAATATATGAAACTGCTTGTCTTGGAAAGCTCTTTCTATTGGTGCAGACCATTCGTCCAGAATCCATGCCAATCTTTAATTATGATTTAATCTCTAAAACATGGCTGGATTTTCAGATTCACAAGGCAGCTTTATCTTTTCCTCCTTTGAATAAATCTTTCCTAAATCTTCTTATTTCCATGTAAATCTTCTTTCCTTTCATCTTTATCTTGACTTGGTCTCTAAGTAATTACCATTTATCTCTTAAAGCTTCACATTAAATAAATAATTAAACCGCATATGCTTAAAAAGAATAAATCAATAAATCAAGAAAACGAAATAGGAAAGTGTACTCTAAAAATAGAAACTCGACTCAAAATCATTTCCTAACACTCTAAAATACACTAAGACATTATTCTCACTTCTTCTCCTTGGATTGGTCTTTCATGAATTTCATGAACCGATTAACTTTGCAGTAAAAATAGTCAAATTTACGCTCAAAAGCTCAGATTCTGCAAATATTTAATTTCCAAGGGGAGAAAGTGTAATATGATCAAATAAGCTTAAAAGTCTATCAAACAAGTCATTTATTCACCTAAAAGGATGTCTCCAAGGGGCTAAGAATTAGAACAAATAGGGAGACATCAAGACCCCAAACTCAAACCTTTGTCGTCCCGACAAAGTAAAATAAAAACAAAGGCCTTTTAGGTGAATGCAGAAGGTAGAATCTAGTAAATAATCCCAAAGCACAACTTAAAACAAATCTCATATAGTCTAATCTAGGAATTAATATACACATACACTTATCATGCAAAATCAAATACAAAATAATATGAATGCAAAATTAATTTCACAATGCTAGAAGGTTACGCTTATTACTTATCTCAAGATGGTGGCATAGGGTGTTCCTCGATCTTTACTTGCTTTGAACGCTCCACTTAGCATATTCCCTATTAACTCACTGTGAATCTAGGAATCATGAGGTCTTTACGGTTTTAGCATAGGCTGAAGGACGGTATGGTATGTATATTTGGTAAATTTGAAGTGAGCTTTTGGCTCTCTCCTCACTTACCATCAACAAACTGTCCAAGAGCTTGAGTTTACACTCGAATAACGTTCTCACTCAACCCAATTGACGCGCTTAATTAGCGTCCCCAAATTAACCCAATAAGCACTAAGGATGATTCACCTAAAATTTCCACTTTGCCGGTCCGAATATATTTCAAATTATTCATTTTTTTCTTTTCTTTTGTATAGCCATGATTCTCTTTGATGTGATATATCATGCTCGTTTTCATAGTTATGCCTATTCATAACTTGAGCTCGAAGCTTCTTTTCCATTCACTATTACCTCGGCAAAGGGTTACAATATAATAAACATGTGAATCATCATCATGTATAGCACAAAGCATCATTGATAAGCTTAAAAATCCCAACCCAATGTAAATTCCCATATAGTGGACCCACCACCCCAAACTCAAGCTCAAGACAGGAAGTCTCAGGATCGTGATTCAAGTGCGGGTCATATGGTCATGCCTAATAATCTAAAGGGAAATTGGCTTATAATGTGGCGACAAAAGAAAGGCTTAAAGGCTAAAAATTTGTCTAAGAAGGATAAAAATTAATTCAGGGATAGAAGGCCAAAAAGGATTCAAAGGGCTAACAAAGAACTGCCTCAATCATCTTCCTATTTACACAACTTGTCTTTAGTTCATACCTAAGTGGGTTCTCTACTCATTTAGATCTCACGTTCTACAAACCACCTATTATCCTTAAGCACAAGTTTACTTCTTTTGCATTGTTCATTAATTTTTCCTATCAATCACTTCATATTTGCATGCAATTAAAGTTCAGCTTCATACTAACTCCTAAAGTCAACTATTTTCTATCATAAATTCATGAAAAGCATGCTTGATGGGGGCATTTAAAACACTCTACACTCTACAGTCAAAACATTCCTCGAACTAATTTTTTTTTTTTTAAAACAGTAAAACACATAAAATTGGGATGAGGCAACGGACCCAACCCCAAACTCAAAAATGAGTCGTGTCCCCACGACTCGAAAAAGACTCAAGAAAGCAATTAAACAATTAAAACAAATAGGAAAGGGATAGGAAAACGTATCTGAACCAGCACGAAGCTGGTTTCCATGGTTGCGTGTAGGTTGAGCTCCTTGTGTTACGTAGGTGGCATGTGGAACATTGCTCACTCTACGTACTATGATTTGCATAAGCTCCAACTCTTTTGTGATTTTTCCTATGGGTTTCAATCACTTCTTCTTGAATATCCTCCAAAAATTCCATTCTTTCAACTACATTTTTAACACCCAAAAGTAATAAGAGGTTCTCCAACTTCCTCTTCCTCTCCATGGTATTCTTGTCTTCCCAATCTTCGACATCTCAATGAACCCCAAACTCAAAACTTCAAATAATCAAAAACTAGAGAAGAGTTTTGAAATTTGATGTTTTGAGGATTTGTAATGAAGGATTATGGTGTTATATGAGATGGGTAATCAATATGTAATGGCTTGGGGAAGGTTTAATGAATAGGATTGAAGCTTTGATGAAGAGGCTTAAGCTTGAAGTAGAAGATTTCTTGATGTTCTTGAAGGATTGTGGTGTTAGATGTGTGTTTAGAATGAAATAGGAGGAAGGATTTGATGTTCTTTGGTGTTGTAGTGGTCTTTGTGCAGGTATATAAGGGTTAAGGTTTGAAAAATTCGTATTGGAAGGCTAGGGTTCATTAAAGTAAGAAGTTGATTAAGAAAGAACTTCTTTCACAAACCGCCTTTGAGCGGTATACCGGGCATAACCCGCGGGTACCGCAGCTTCTGCTGCTCCAAATTTTCGTCTCTGCCAAGGACCCGTGATATATAAACCGTGGTACGGGTTTTCGCTACTGTTCAATATCTCTTCTCCGTCCAAAAACCCGTGGTACGGGTTTTTCCTCCTGCGGTATACCAGACATATCACGCGGTATACCGGACCGCGCATCGACAATTTTTTTCCATTCTGTATAAAACCCGCGTGAGTAACACGTGACACGGGTTTTCTTCCTGCGGTATACCGGGGTTCTGGGGCGGTATACCGGACCTGGCGCCGAATTTTTCCCTTGAATCTTTTCATTTCCTAGCACCCCAAACTCAATTCCTGCACCAATAACACACAACCCTTCTCATTTCTTTTAAAAGTAGACACTAAAACTCGACAATTACTTATAATATACACTAGGAATTGAAAAACTAAAAGCAAATTTAAACATGGGTTGTCTCCCAAGAAGCACTTTTGTTTATTACATCTTTAAGTTCGACGCGTTACCTTCCACGAAGATGGTATTGAGGCCCTTGCGGTTCTCCTCCGCTTAAATTCGCCTCGTCCTTGGCATGTAAGCTTTAGAACTTTCCCACCTCGAATGTTATTTAATCGATCTTTGAAAGGGGGTGGGTAAGTACTTCGTTTCGCCTTCTTATTTTCACAACGAAACTCATTTTCCCCCACACAATAGTAGATGACCGTTTTCCACGGTATAAGCTCACGTTTATTCCTCGTTTCAATATTACATTCCTCTTTAAAATGTGGTGGGTAGGTGCTCCTCCTTGCCGCTTTACTCTCGCGGTGTGGCATCTTGCTTGTATAGCACATGTCTGATCTTTGTGGTGGTGGAGGTGATTCGAATTTCTCAGCTTTATTCTCTTTCATGATTCGGGGTAGAGATGGTAATTGGTGACCTTTTTGTGGTGGAGATTCAACTTCTGTTTCAGCATGAACCTTGAATTCTTCAATTGATTCTCCCACCACTTCAGATTCGTCTTCGCTGTCAACCCAATCTTCCACTATTACCTCGTCATATTTTTGCTTTGTAATTTCTTTAACCTCGATCACCACCTCTTCTTGTTTGTGTTCTAAATCTTGATCATGCGCATATATCATAGGAATAGCAATTTCTGTGTTAACTTCTAGGAATTGCGTTGCTACTCCTTCTTCTACCATGCTAACAAGATTTTCAACCACATGGTGGTCTTCATTTATAATCGGCACGGTGGTCGTATCACTATCACTATCATTTTTTTCCAACACATCCTCCACTATTTCTTCCGGTTCATAAGATTTGCTACTGCTTTTGGCAAGCTGGGAAGCCAGATCATCTAGCATCTGATTTATTCTTTCAAGTCTAGCATTGCTTTCCTCGTTTCTTGCCTTTTTCTCTTGATCTCTTCCCATGATTTTCTCTTCATCACAGCATTCGAATGTGTGGTCTTTATAAGACTTGCTTTTGCTCTCAGCAAAGTCATGAGAATTATATCTGGAACCCCTTTCTAGCAACCGTTCTATTTTTGCACTGCTTTCCTCGCTGTTGCGAATGTATTTAGCAAGTGTTTCATTCAAATCAGCCAGAGTTATATGTGGAGGTTGTTGAATATTCCATCTTTGATCTGGTTGATAGTGATAAGATGGTTGTTCTTGATGATAGTGATACGGAAATTGTAGTTGATTATTCCCGATCCATTGGTTGTTCCAATTTTGCTCTTGCGGGTGTTGATAAGGTGTTTGGTAGAAGTTACTACCCCATTGTTGTTGTCCCGAAGAGTCTTCCCAATAATCATATGGATCGGGATCTAGGTAATGTCCTTTATACATCTTCAATAAAATCTCTTGATCATTACCTGAATAAAGAACCTATAAAAGAAAACAAAAACAAAAACCAAGCATAAAACTGAAAAATAAAAATAAATAAACAATTAAAACTACTTAAAGATCAAACACCGGGGTCACATGCTGCAATCCCCGGCAGCGGCGCCAAAAACTTGGTGGGTCCTTGTGTGTTATAAAATTAAGTACTGAAATAAAAGGAACCACAATACCGCAAGTGTACGGTTGTCCAAGTAATACTCCGACAAGTCGGGTTTCGTTCTCAGGGATTGGACTGGTATAACCCAAGTGTTCAAGAAACAAGTAGTAGTAATTGCAAATACAGAAACTAAAAGAAAAGAAATATTTATTTGGTTTTTATATTAATCCTAAGAATACAAGAAAATAAATTACTGAATACAAATACTAAAAGACTAAGATGCAGATATGAGCTATACTTGAGTCTCGCTAGGGAATCACCTAAACTTACCTAGCAGATATGAGCTATACTTGAGTCTCGCTAGGGAATCACCTACACTTACCAAATTAATGCTTTCGTTAAGGGCAGAACTGATATTTCTATATTAGTCGGGACTCTATAATCTCCTAGCCCCCGTCAGGGTGGACCTAGGAGCTATTCTCAGATGTTACAAACCCCGTCAGGGCGATTATAATCCACCTTTGAATGAATACTATTTTACCCAATTGGCTATAAGGTTAACTAAGTCCGTCAGGATCAATAATTTCTACCTTACGTTTATTATCTAGTTCAGTAATTAAACCCCCCCGTCAAGGCGATCACTTCCCCACCAAAGTGAATAGCTTAATTACTATGACCTATCTCCGATTAGCTAATTCATTGATAGTGAAATTAATATAAAATAAGAAACAATATGAAATACCTAATTCAAATTAAACTAGAAACTAATCCTAAATTGAACTACATGAATTAAACAAATTAGGGTTCATCCCATTACGATTCTCAAGTAATTAAGGTTTAGCTCATATTGAAAGTAAAAACAATAAAGAAATTAATAATATACATGTTCCTAATAACAGAAATTAAATAAGAACCTAGATAGAGGAATTGGCTTGAACTGTTGTTGGAGATATAGACAGTCTCCAGCTTCTGCTCTTGCTTCTGCCTCTTGACTCTCTCTCTAAGGATGTTAAGAATTGAATGAATTGTGAGAGGTCTTTGACTCTCTCTCTAAGGATATTGAATAAATTGTGAGAGGTACTGAATAATGAGGTCTAAGGGGTGTATTTATAGGTGTTGGAAGACCCTAGGTCGAATTTGCTTGGAGTGGAAGACAAGTCAAAGACTCTCAAATTCGTAGCCCTAAATTCTAGAAAAGGTAAGATTTGCTGCTGATTTGATTTGGTCATATCTTTTTCAATACTTATCCATTTGAGAAGTTCCAATATATGAAACTGCTTGTTTTGGAAAGCTCTTTCTATTTGTGCAGACCATTCGTCTAGAATCCATGCCAATCTTTAATTATGATTTAATCTCTAAAACGTGGCTGGATTTTCAGATTCACAAGGCAGCTTTATCTTTTCCTCCTTTGAATAAATCTTTCCTAAATCTTCTTATTTCCATGTAAATCTTCTTTCCTTTCATCTTTATCTTGACTTGGTCTCTAAGTAATTACCATTTATCTCTTAAAGCTTCACATTAAATAAATAATTAAACCGCATATGCTTAAAAAGAATAAATCAATAAATCAAGAAAACGAAATAGGAAAGTGTACTCTAAAAATAGAAACTCGACTCAAAATCATTTCCTAACACTCTAAAATACACTAAGACATTATTCTCACTTCTTCTCCTTGGATTGGTCTTTCATGAATTTCAAGAACCGATTAACTTTGCATTAAAAATAGTCAAATTTACGCTCAAAAGCTTAGATTCTGCAAATAGTTAATTTCCAAGGGGAGAAAGTGTAATATGATCAAATAAGCTTAAAAGTCTATCAAACGAGTCATTTATTCACCAAAAAGGATGTCTCCAAGGGGCTAAGCATTAGAACAAATAGGGAGACATCAGACACCCCTTCCGGGTGACCATCCAACTACTATTATGAAAGCCTAAAGTGATCAGGTTTAGGACAGACAATAAATCAAAACACATAAACAGATATTTGTTAAGCAGCTATAATCAGATTAAAACATATAATTCCCAAAGAAACTTAGATATAAATAAAATAGAATTCATAGATTATATATAATGCAAAACCCAAGTTATGGGAAAATTAGTTCATACCTGAAAGAAATAAATTAAAAGATTGATACATAAGCTTCATCTTGCACTTTACAATAACTCTAATGATATAAAACTTAAGGACTAATTTATGTGAGGCAACGATGATTTACAAGAGTTATAAGGGTGTAGTTATAGGTATCTAGAAACCCTAGGTCGTTCTCTTGGGTTAGAAGTAAGGTAATAGACTTCTAGCCCAACTCAAATTCGTAACCCTAATATATAGATAAGGTAAGAATCTCCTACTGATTTGTTTTGGCCATATCTCCTTCAATACTTATCTGTTTTATGCGTTCTTTATATCAAAATTCATCGTATCGGAAATCTCTATCAATTGGTGCAGACCTCTTATCCAAATTCCTAGCCAATCTTGAGTTATGATCTCGTCTTTGAACGTGGCTGAGAATTTCAGATTTACTTGGTAGCTTTATCTTTTCCTTTTCAATATTTATTACCATTATCTCTTTATTTCCATGCATATCTTCTTTCCATATCTTTAATTCTTGACTAGGCATCTAATTAATATCTATATATATCTTTAAAGATTCACAATAAATAAACAATTAAACCCAATATGCTCTAAAAATAATAAATCATTAAATCAAGACACAAAATAGGAAAGTGCACTATATCATATGAAAATCGACCAAAGAGACTTCTAAAACACTAAAAATGATGTCTCTAACTAATATTAAATCATCACAAATAGAGAGATATCAAGACCCCCAACTCAAAGTTGTATCGTCTCGATACAATAAACAAAAAACAAAGGGAAGTCTCTAAATACACACCTAGGTCAATTAAGCACAGTGGAAAGAAAGATAGCAAAATATATAAAATAGACTCAAAGTAACTGCTCAGAAAATTTCATGTAATAATATTTACAAACTACATACCTGCACAATCCACCATGATATGTTTAATATCTTCAGTAGCATCCTCTATTTGCTAACAATGTTCCTTCTCCAAAGATTTTCTACAGTGGGGATTCTATTAAGCCCGAGCACCCTCCACACCTCCTTCTTTGTACTGATAATCTGATTTAGCCTAATTGATTGTATTTATAGAAATTTAATCTTATTTAGACAAATTTAATTATATTTTAAGAAGTTTTATTTTAATTTCCAAAATTTGTAAAAATAATACTAAAACCCTAGTTTTCTAACGTAAAAACTTACCCTAGCCCAAATTGAAAAAAAAAAAAATCTAATTAATCCCTATAAATTATACGTAACTTTAATGGCATATACTTATATTATACTTTTATATGTTTTTACACTAATTTGTAATGCTATCAGTATATAGCAGACTTTTCTTGTTACAGAAGAATGAAAGCTTGAGAAAGGAGTGGCCAATCGATTCTGGTATTAAATCAAATGCTCTTGCTAACGTTACTTATTTGTTTTAGATTAGTATAGATTATCTAGGTTTGTATTAAAAGTAGCTTAGAATTGTTAATATCTCATGCTGCAAATTTTAGCGTCTAACGCATTTATCACTTTGTTTATTTTCAGTTATATATTTTATATTCAAAATTTAAATTTTTGCAGCGATACTAATAGATACTTCTTGCGCATAGATGAAAAATATGGACCTTGGTGGAACTGGAATTAATGTACCTGATGATGTAATTGTTGATATATTGAGCCGATTGCCTATAAAATATGTACTAAGATTTAAATGTGTTTGCAAGTCATGGTTAATGATTACTCAGCAAAAGTTTTTCATTGAGAAGCATCCGAGTAGGACCCAAATTGTTTATATATACGAAAAAACATATGATGATAAATATATTTATGAAGATTCCCTCAATGGCTTAGTGCTGGAGACAAATCCCAAAAGTGGTCTGCATCGCATAAGAAACCCAGCCACTAAACAAGTGCTTCAAGTGACATCAGAAGTTTTTGAGAGAAGCTTTAAATACATTATTGGTTTTGATCCATCAACTAGTTTGTATAAGGTGGTTAACTTTTACATAGAGAAATATACAGGTAATTTAAGTGTTCGTATGTTAACTATTGGAAGTGATGATAATCATGCTTGGAGATACCTTGATGATGTTAATTTATTTTGGTGTAAGTCCATAGCAGCACGCCTTATTTACCACAACGATGTTAGTTACACTGCAACTTATTCTTTTGAAGAATTAGAGAAAACAGATATACTTAGATTACCCATGGATGGGAAGAGCTCCATGAACATCAAGGTCCCTCAGAGTTTTCAAACGGTTATAGGAATTGAATATAAATATGGGCTACAGCTGTTTATTTTGGGTGATGAGAAGCTGTCGCTTGGGTTCATAATCGGACATAACCTCCATGTGTGGGTGTTGGAGGATTATGAGAAACACATTTGGTCAGAGAAAAAGATTATTCATCTGGATTTTATGAAGGATTATCCAGATCTGGGTAAAATTACTGTGCAGCCATCGCCAAATTTGGGTAAACTACGTGCTACTCTCGATAATCATATGGTGGAATATGATGTTCACTCCAAAACTTATATATGCTTAGCGGAGGTACCTCCAGGCAAAGAGTTCATGACTAAGATAACTCCTTCTCTTGTATACCTAAGAGGAATGCGTTCTGAATTGGAAGATCCTTAAACTATCTCACATTTATGATTGATCAAATTTTTCTCATTTTTCTGATATTGTTGATGTAACAAGTACCAATTCCTGTGCTAAAATATTAAGTAACAGCTCCTTTTTTTATCACATAATTACCATCAAAACAATAAACACAAAATCCAGTAATTTGAATTTTTACAAGATATTATGTAACAGCTAAAAGGTCTTAGGTTACTCTCTTGTCTAATGCTCTAGCCTTGAACAAAATAATGGTTTACTGTATCCACAGAAAAAAGGAGTAGGTTGCTGCTGTTATAAATCTTATAATTTTTTTTTAATATATATCAGACCCAAAAAGAACATGACATGGTTCTATTTTTTGTTTACATAAACTAATTGGACGATACCTTCACAAAACCCCTTCTTCAAGATCATTTGAAAATATTCATAGTGAGTTTGCATGTTTCTTATATTTGTTTTTTTTGGATAAGTACAAGTCCTTACACGAAAAGTCTCTATCCTATTCCTAACTTGCAGACTAAGTCCTATTCTATAAACCTGGCCGCCCTCAGTGTAACATTTTTCGCAAATCTATCCGCTCTATTATTAAAACGTCTCGGAAGATGTTGGAAGCAGATCGACCCTCCAAAGGTAGCTTGCCTCCGTATTTCCAGAATTATAGGATGGATTGTCCAACTTTCCGCTAACAGTTGCTTTAATTATACCTTGAATCAGTTTAAGGTTATCAGAGAAAATAGTTTTCCTTTCATTCGGTAATTCCTTTCCTCGTATTGTAGCTTCTAGTACAGGTTGTGTCTCCCCTTCTAGCGTGGAGGTGCATTTGATTACTTTGGCGGTCTCAAAAATAATACATGTTTATTTATGATGTTGTACTTGACTGATACCCGTCGGGTTATTCGGGTCCGTGTATGATGCATCGAAGTACCAATTAAAGTCTGATTGGTCAACTATGTGTGGATCTTGTGCCTGGCCTCCATCCTCTGTGGCTAATGGACATGGTTGTCTCTCTTGCCATGATTCTCCAAACAACTCCTGCATCGCTTTATTAGTAATGAAAAGTACATCTTCATAGTCTATAGGTATAATTTCATGCAAACATTTCATATTTGCTTCCCAAATATTCTATATTAGTAGTATTATGTAAGCTTTTATAGTCCGTATCTCCCATCATCGTTGACTATACGTTTGAGCTACCTCTAGAACCCAAAAGATGAGATTATGGACCTTAGGTTCCCTAATATGGATTTGGAGGGTCGATCCTGCCCAGATAATCTGAGATATTGTACATGTCAAGAATAAGTGTTCCGTATTTTCTGGCTGTTGTATACACCAGGAGCAGTCCTTTGTGTCAGCACATCGTCTTTTATATAGATTGAAGTTGGTCGGGATGGCATTGTTACATGCTCTCCACATGAAATGTCGTACCTTAGTTGGAACGCTCGATCGCCAGATGACATTCCAGATCTGCGGATGTTCTATATGTAAATAGGTTGAGGTTTGTGGTGAGTGATGCACTTGCATATCGTGTTGGCCTAAACGTCCTTTTAATCTTGTTTTAATATTTGCCAAATCATGTTTTAATTACCCCCGAAATAGTGCTTTATACTTGCCCTAACTTAACACTATTTCTCCTTGTGTTCTAACTTAATTTTTCAAGGAAATTGATTTGGTGGGCCGGCATACCGCCCAAATGGCTGGTATACCGCCGGGAAAGAGTCGTTGCCTAACGGTCACAAGCCACGTGGATTTTCCCGTTGACTAGAAGACAAGCATCACCGGTATACCGCCCAATTAACCGGTATACCGCCCAATTAACCGGTATACCGCCCAGAGGTCAGAAATGTCTATAAAAGAGAGCTTTATCACATTCAAGAAACTACCTCTTACCAATCCAATTTTAATCATTCTTACACATCAATAAGAGGTCTCAAGCTAACATAGAATCAATCTAAGCTTGATCAATCAACTTGTCATATCCACTCAATTAAGGAGTTAATCCAAGGAGCTTCAAAGTTATGATCTACTCAAGAGGAGTTTACAAGCTTAAAGTCATATCTACTCTTTAGGAGATTATCTAGCAAAGTTGTTTGCACCCCTTTAAACACTTTGTATCTATCCTCTTAAGTCTAGGTCTTGTAATAGATAGATTAAGAGAGAATTCAAGTATAGGGAGTATACTTGGTATCCTTGTGTTGAGATAGCATAAGTGTTTGAGTATCGGGAGTATACTTGGTGTCCTTGTGTTGCGATAGCACAAGTGTTTGTCCTTCGTGTTATCGAAGAGGTTGTAAGGGTTATTGTGTTCTCGACCCGGTTAAGAGAGACACGGGAGCTTAGTGAAAAGCTTGAAATCCTAAGGAGGCTTCCTTAGGTAGTGGATGTAGGGAAACCGAACCACTATAAATCGCGTGTATCTTTCTATCCCTACTCTATTTACTTTCCGCACACTATGTTTGATTACTTGCTAGTATTAATATTGTAATAATGTTCATCTAGTTAATCAACCAATTGCCATCTAGAGTAGTAAGGAAATAGAAACTCGTTTTACATGTTAAACTTATATATCGAACCTCTAGCTTATCCTATGCATGATCCCATAAGTGTTTGATATATTAGTTGTCTTAGAAGTTTCTTTCATAAACTTATAATTGTCCAAAAGATTTTTAATTAGGCATTAATCTTATTAGTAATCCTATTCACCCCCCCTCTAGGACTTTCATATCGGTCATGACTTGATACCTTGTTTGAGGTATTGCTAGTAATTACAAGAAAAGATTAACTAATAGATGAGAAGGCTGTTTTAGGTATTGCTAGTAATTACCTACGCTAATAAGTTAATCATTTTATTGATAAGGCGAGTTGGTGAAGTTCACATAGGGATGGCAATGATTCAAATATTAACCGTAACCTGTGGATATCCGATCCGATAAAAAATCCGTTAGTGGAACCGATGGTGCATCCATGAGGGTTTGGTTCTTAGAAAAGGTAACTGGTGGATTATCCGTTAGGATTTGGTTTTTTACAATAATCCGACGGATAATCCGAAATCCGAATAAAATATAAAAAATAAAAAATAAAAAATAAAAATATATATACTATATATAAAGTTATTCTATATGTACAAATTCTATAAATAATATCGATCAAATAAATTTATTCCATACATAAAGTATATAACTGATTATTTTCTACTTTATCACTATATTGCATAATACCTATTTATGGTCTCTCAATAATTCTGTAGCTAATTTAAAAATTTTAAAAATATTTATTAGACTATTTTATTTAAAGCCTATTAAACGATTGCAGATGCGGATTAACCGCGGATAAACCGCATCCGCCGCGGATGCGGATTTGGTAAATAATTCTAAAATCCGATGGTTAATAGATGCGGATTTGGTTATCGTTTTTTTTAATGGATGTGGATGTGGTTATGCTATTTTTTGCGGATATCCGATCCGTTGCCATCCCTAAGTTCACATTAGTGGGGATTCAACTATCCTTCTAACTCGTGTCGGTAGTTTAGAAGGTTATCGTTCCTCAGTAGAGACACCTATTAGATGACCCTAGAAATGAGTTCCAACAATTGAAGTGCTAACCCTCTTGACTACCTAGCTAGGAAAGACCTTTCGGTTCAATATCTCACGCTAGGCGTCTATACGCTATGTCTGTAACCAAACTCTCCTCTCAGGTGTAAGCTCAACTACAACAACTACCCACTATTTAGGCAGAAACGATAGTATTAAAGTAAACGTATGTCAATAGAATAATAATCAAACCATACTTTATGAAACACTTTTTTCCAAATACATTAATGCAATTAACTAGCTAAGCATAAATTCTTACATAAGCAACCTCAAGCAATGAGGGTTTAATTCATACTAAAAGAAAAAAAATTGATCAAAACTACTGCCAAAATAATATAAAAAAAAAAGATAAGTTACTCTTTAATAGATTAAATGATGAATCCTTGGGTTTATGGACAAACCATTTTTATCTCCTCTCGAGCTCGTCTGCTCTTGCTCCCCTAATGAAAGTTACGTTTGTTGCTTGTTGATTATGAGTTGTGTGTGCTTTGGGGTCTGCTAAATGACTAATATATGAGATAAAAATGTTTGTGTCCCCTTTTATCTTGCTTAATTAGGTTTAGAGGGGCCAGCCCGTTTTTACTTAGCAAAATTCTGGTTCGAGCCACAGAGAAAGCAAATGGCATAACTCCTTCATATTAGCTCTGATTTAACTTTCGTCACTTTCCACGGGACAATGAATTCAAGCTCACTCTAAATAAAAAGGAATTAGGTCCTAAACTCTCACCAATATGTCGTTGTGACTGAAACAATAAGGTGCACAGATTTCTCTGGCAAACACTCCAACTTTCCAAAGTGACTCTAGACTCAAATTCCGCCTTAGCTTGGGGTTTATCGTGAATTTTTTTACTTCTTCTACTCGTCTTGAAACCTTGTATAAAGCATGTAATAAAATTTTACACACTTAACACACAATTAAGGCACAAAAGCTCTTTAAATAGTAATATGACCAAAACAAGAGGTAAAACTGCAATATAGCAAATACTAGGGAAAAATCCATCACTTAAGCCCAATATACTCCAAAAATAGTGTCTCGTGAATGGATTAATCCATAACAAAAAAGAGAAATCAAAACCCCCAACTCAAAGTTTTGTTGTCCCGGAAAAATATAAAGAAGGTAGAGTTTAGAGGGTTCTAAGTCAAATAAGTCAGAGAAGAGAGAGAACGAGTAGAAAAGTAATGAATGACGCTAAATAACTAATTCTAACAAGTCTCATATAGTAGAATTTACAAACTAAATCAAATATATACTTATCAAATAAACAATAGACACATATTACTTTCAAGATCATATTAGTTTTGCAATGCATGAAGGTTAGGTTTTTTCTTAGTTCACTATGGTGGCTATAGGGTGTTCCTCGATCCTCACATAGTTTCTTTGGTTCATCTAACTACTCGTTATTAGTTCAAAAACTCCTAAATTATATAGTCAAGAATCCTAAGGTTTTCAAGGTTGTAATGTTGGCTTAGGGTAGGTGTTATATGTATATTTGGATAATTTAGAGTGAGTTTTTCGCTCTTTCCTCACTAGTCATCAACGAATTGCCTTAGAGTTTGAGTTACTCTCAAAATGTTCTCACTCAACCCAATTTATACACTTCTTAGCATCCACAATAACATAAATGAAACCCTTTTATGATCACCTAAGAATTTCCACTTTACCGGTCTAAAATGTATATATTTTTCTTTTGTAAGTGGCAATAACTCTCATTTTTATATGAAAAGTCATGCCGCTGCATTTTTTTTTCTTTTTCAATATATATTTTTTCTTTCTTTTCAACTCTTTTTCTTTTAACCCAGCAAAGGGTTACCTTATACATAAACACGTGATCAAAAAGCTCAATTACATACCACAAAACCCACCAATAGTACTTCCCATAAAACCACCACCCCCAACTCAAACTCTAGACGAGTGTCAAATCATCGTGATTCGAGTGCAGGTCATATGAAAAAGTCCTAAAAATCTAAGGGATAAGGCTTATAAAGGAAAGTGGGGGCTGAGACGGATGATAGTACTGATGATAATGGACAGCAAGTTAAAAGTCACAAGTGGATAACAAAGAACCGCCTTGATCCTAACAATTTAGTTACTTTCTCACGTCTAGCACGTTCATTAGATAGTTTATTAACTAGTTTAGATCTCATGTTCTACAAACCATTCATGCTCTTTAAGATCCAACTTACATCTACTCATTGCTCACTCACGAATCTTTTGATGTGTATTTCATGTTAATCTTTTTTTCTTTTTTTGTCAACTCATGTAAACCTACAATTTACTATCAAACAAATGGAAGCTCGAGAAAAGAGTTGCCCAATCGATTGTGGTATTTGGTGGGGCCTAGGGTGTGATAAAATAAGATATAAATAAAGTGCAAAAACACCCTAGAACTGCACGGTTCTGCAAGTATACAGATCGTATGCAAGTTTTAGCTTAAGATTCGTTCCGGAGAGACTACGAAGGTTAGAGAAATCTTATGCAAATAGCAAGTGCAAATAATTAAAGCTAGAACAACTAAACGTAAATAAAAATAAAGACAGATAGATATTTGTTTGGTTTTCTAAGTAAACTAAATTAACCTAAGAATTTAAAGACAGAAAATAAATATGAAAGAGAAGTGATATGAGAATATAGCTTAAGTTATTAGCATATAATCCCCACTAGTTTTGCCGTTCTAAACATGTAAGGGTGAATTATGTAGTATTTCTCTAATCGGTCTCAATATGCTATCGGTAGTTTAAAATAGGATTTATCTGTGTCAATAAGGCTTCCTAAGCAAACTTTTCCTGTAATTGGTAAATAGTCACAAGAACTAAACCATAGTGATTATCTAGCTAGGTTGGGTTGTCAGATCAGACCTAATACTAGACGTTATGTGCTAAACATGCAATTAGACACCGTTGTCAATGGTATCCTAATTACTAGATGGTAATTCTATATGGCGGCCGTCCACAAGAACACAGAATATAAATCCAAACACATAAACAGAGAATAAAAACTATAATTCTATTTAAAACATTAAATTCCCAAATTAGATAGATGTCAATCAAAACTAGGTTTCATACATATATGCTAAAAACTCAATCTAAAGAAATTTAGTTCATGAAAGAAAAGAAAGAAATTACAAATTTAAAGGTAGAAGAAGACATTGTTGATGAACAGCTCCTTCCAGACTTCTCTCTTGTGTTGTATGCTTCCTCTTGGCTTAAGGTTTCACCAAGGATGATTTAAGAGTGTTAAGAGGCTGTATTTATAGTGTATAGGTTAACCTAATTCGTTTCTTGGAGATAACTCTAAGTAATGGACTCCTAGCCCAACTCAAATTCGTAAGGAAATAAAGATAAATACTGTTGGACCGTTTTGAGCGTATCTTCTTCGTTATTGGTCGGATTGAGCTCCATAAGATACCAAAAGAATCGCAACAGAATTATCTTGACCCTCTTAGAAGGAAATTACCAAAATCGGCCTATTTCTTAGGTAAAAACGCATATCTTTGGACGTGTATGCAGAATCCCAGATTTAGGCAGCTTTTCCTTTTCCATCTTTTTAGCTTTTATTTCCTTATCTCCAATTTCCATGCAAATCTCTTTCCATAAGTTGTTGTCTTTGACTTGGACTCTAATTAATCTCCATAATTATCTTTAAAGCTTCACACTAAATAAACAATTAAACCCAATATGCTCTAAAAATAATAATTCTACAAATCAAGACTCAAAATAGGAATGTGCACTAAAATAAGCTAAAATCAACCTATAAACTAATAAATAAGCCTAAAATGATGTCTCAGAAGTATATTTTACTATCACAAATGAGGAGACATCAGTATTTAATTAGATGCTCTTGCTATAACGTAACTTGTTTGTTTTAGATTAGTTTAGATCATCTAGGGTTTACAGTAGAAGTAATATCGAACTGTTAATCACTATGCAATTTTTTGGAAAAAAAATTATGCAACTTTTAGCACCTAATTTTTTTTCCGCATCTATCGCTTTGCTTATTTTTACTTATGTATTTTATGTTCAAAGTTTAAGATTCTTGCAGCAATACTAATAGATATCTCTTTTTCATCGATGAAAAATATGGACCTTGCTGAAACTAGAATAAATGTACCTGATGATGTAAATGTTGATATATTGAGCTATTTGGTTGTACTAATATTCAAATGTGTGTGCAAGTCATGGCTAATGATTTCATCGGGAAGTATCTAAGTTAGAGCCAAATTAAATTATGTACCTAAATATGATATAATACAATAGGAAGAAACAATGGTCTTTAGTGTATACAAACTTGGATTGGGTGAAAAAACCAGGCCATAGATACTTTCTTTTCCACGAAGAGAGAGAATGTGGTGGATATATGGTGTGCGCCAGGGTAAGGGTGTGTCACTTCTTGTTCCAAATGGCTGAAAAGATAACGTCGCGGGAGGGGGATAAGGTTGGGAAATATATGGTCTTTATACACTGGTTAAAATGGTAATAGGTCGATTACCTTGGACCTTATAATATACTCATAAAACTATAAAACTATAAGATTTTAAAACAATGAATTTTTTTCTTTAAAAGACTGATAAGGTTAATTACCCCTAAAAAAGCATAAACCAATGGGTTTACAGAGAAGTAAAGAATAAACCGACACAACGACATTCAATTGGCAATAACCATATAAAAGTCCGAACAGCAGAATTGGAGATTGAAATTTAGAGTCAAAGAAACATTAACATACCAGAATGATTCCTCAAAACTGTACTAGATTGGGAAAAAGTTGGATGAAATAAAAACATCATCACTTCGTACATTATGCTCAAACCATGAAATATATGGAAAGCCAAGATGGCTAGATATCATGAAGGAAAGAGTTTCATCATCTATCAAATAATCAGATGTATCAAGAATCAAATGAAAAAATTATACGGAGAAGACTGGAGCACTTAAAGAGATGAACAAAATAATGAATCAAGATCTAATGGAGAAAAATGTGGCCAAATTCCGGTTGATGAAGCAGAAGTTGAGTTTTTTGTCATACATTTTATATTAATTGGAATAAATGTGCCGGGATATCCATCGGTTAAAAAGAGCACATTAATAAAATACAAGAACAATACTGGTGTCGCCTAAGGTGTGATAAAAAGATGTATAACATAAGTGCAAATAAACACCCTAAGCTGAGCACGGTTCTGCAAGTATACAGATCGTATGCAAGTTTTAATGAATAAGTAGAATTCGTTCCTCAGGGACTACGAAGGTTAAGAAGAACTTATGCAAATATTCAAGTGCAAATATGAAAGTTAGATATAATAATACGCAAGTAGAAAGAAGAGATAGATATATTTTAATTTGGTTTTTAAAAAAGAAAACTAAACTAATAAATTAAAAGACAGAAAATAAATAAAAGAAAAGAAGATAGTATGAGAGTTTAGCTTGAGTAATTAGCAAGTAATCCCCACTAGTTTTGTCGTTCTAAACATGTAAGGTATGAATCATGTAGTATTTCAATAGTTTGGTTTCAATTGCGCTAGGTAGTTTCAAATAGGGTTTACCTGTGTCAATAAGAACCTAAGCAAACTCCTGCAATTGATTAAATAGCAATACACTAAACCATTGACTATCTAGTTAGACTGGGTTGTCAGATCAAACCTTATTCTAGACGTTATGTGCTAATTCTATAGTTAAATATATCGGTTATCTAACTACTATGATGGTAATCCTATATGTTTGCAACCATAAAGAAAACAAAATATAAATCCAACACGTAAACAGAGAAATCAAAACATAAATTCAATCAAATTCAATAGATGTCAACCAAAACTAGGGTTCATACATATATGCTAAAACTCAAGCTAAATATAATCTAGTTCATACTAAGAAAAGAAAAGAAAAGAATTACAGAATTAAAGGTTGAAGGAGACATAATTGATGCACAGCTCCTTCCAAACTTCTCTTCTTGTTGTATAGCTTCTTCCTGACCTTAAGGTTTGGTCAAGGACGATTTTCTAATGTTAAGAGGCTGTATTAATAAGGTATAGTTTGACCTAATTCGTTTTCTTGAAGGAGAAGGTATATATTGGACTCCTAGCCCAACTCAAATTCGTAGCCCAAAACATGGAATCATCCCCGTTTTTGTTTTGGTCCTAACAACTTCAATACTTATCCGATTGACGCGTATGAGTAGTCGAAATTCATCGTCTCGGAAAGATATTTAACTTTTCTCTTGACCGTTTCTCCAGATCCACACCGATTATGAGATATAAGCTGATTTGTGGTCGTAGGTGCTGGAATCCAGATTTAAGGCAACTTTTCCTTTTCCATAATTTTAGCTTTTACTTCCTTATCTTCAATTTCTATGTTTATCTTCTTTCCTTTAGCTCTTGGAACCAACTTGGACTCTAATTAATTACCATATATCTCTAAAGCTTCACACTAAATAAATAACTAAACCCAATATGCTCTAAAAATAATAAATAATTAATTCAAGACCCAAAATAGGAAAGTGTACTAAATAATGATAAAATCGACCTATAAACTTATAAATACAACTAAAATGGTGTCTCCAACTAATAATAAGTCATCACAAATAGGGAGACATCAAATACATAGAAACCATATATTGTAAAAACATCAGAAAATGAGAGGTCGTGTCTATACTTAAAGCAACTATAGAAATCACGGTATATGGAGATAGACGTACAAGCATAATGTTAGACAATCCTAGATCAATCCAAGAGAGTAATGGGTCGTCAGGGTCTCCTGGAAAGCGAGTTAGATAGTCTAATCTATCAAGGATATGGATGAATTAGCACCCAATATCACACACCGACATATTCTAAGAAAGATGAATAGCTTGGAAAATCATATGGCCAAACTTATTATACACGTGTTTTAATTCTTAGAGACATTAGTGATAAAATAAATCTTACTTATGACTTTTCAAAAACTGGAATAGGATAGATTTTGTAAATTCTAGATCTAGTCGTAGTATTCTTTAGGGCGGCACACGGGCCGGTTAACTGACCCGAAGTGCCAAACCCTAAACCCAACCCTAGGTGCACGGGTTTGGAATATTCATACCCTAACCTATATTTTTTTTAAATCTTTGCAAGTTGGGTTAGCGCGGGTAGGGTCGAATTCGGGTTTGGTCAACATAAAGTCAAACACTATTAAAAAATTAAATTTAAACAAAAAAAACAAATAGAAAGTTTCCAAACTAAGAAGTTACTTTATATAGTAACTTTCCAAATAGTAAGAGCCTGAAATCATAATTTTCACTTTCCCACTACTGTATCATACAACTTCCAAAAACCAAATAATACAACTCCAGTTACAAAATAATACAACTTCCAAATACAAATTAATAAAAATTACATAACATTGTGCAAAATAGAGAGATTGTACATCAGTGGGTGCAAATCCATCTTATTTCCTGTAAATTTTCAACATAAAGGAGAAGAAATAATTAAGTAGTTGGCCTCAGATTATGTCTCATCATCGGCATAACATTTGGTCTCGGATTTTATTTCTTCATCGGCTGTATAAAGTTAAGGACCACTTAGGGACAAGGGACAAGTGATAGATTTTAACAAATAAACTGTAAAATTTAACAAATACCAATATGTTGCCATCTCAACAAATACTTCCTCATACTAGTAAGTAATAATCATGGGAAGAAGTGGAGTTGCAAACATATAGTACATGGGCGAGTTGTTTAGAACTTGTAGCTTGTAAGTTTGGATTGTAAGATCAGTCTCATTGTCCATTATAAATCTATTTTCTGCAAACAACACAAAAAAATCAGGTTAGTAAACAACTATTTTATGATTTGATTGAATGTTTGAAAAGTAATTTGTAATGTGTAAATGACCTAAGCAAATCGTCGAATTCAAGTAAGAATTCACTGAATTCTTACTTAATTTACTGATTTGATTAAGTCTTTTATACACAAACAAGTTGAAAGCTTTAAATCAGATGATAACAAGTTGAAAACAATAAATTAAAGTAATTAGATAAGGTTTTTAAAACTTTACCTTTGTATTTATAAAACTGTTATGAAATGAACATTAAACACTACAGATTTAAGATAAGGAATGACACTACAGGTCCAATAATTAGATTAGCGAAACCATGCAAGTAAAAAAGGCAAACAATTCACTAGCCCATATACAAAAATCATACGAAAGTTTAAGTGGACTAATTTTCCGTCACACTTAACTCATACAAGATAAAACAACCTGTTAATCAAGCAAATAAATGACTAACTTCAGATAAGAGAGATACTTGAGTCTCGCAAGGAATCCACTTAATCAATGTAATCTATGCTATGTTTAAGGGTAGAATTGGAATTATAATATTAGTCGGGACTCTAATATCTCCTAGCCCCCTGTCGGGTGGACCTAGGAGCTATCCTAAAGTATCATAAACACATGTATGGTCGAATATGCCTCTTCGGATGATATGATTTTACCTCTTTGGCTATGTAACTAGTTAAGCCTGTCGGTCAATAACGGACATTACACGGGTATTACCTAGATCTGTATTCAAACGCCCCCTGTCGGATGATCACTTCGCCACTAAAGCGAATAGCCCAAATACTAAATCTAATTCTAGTTGTTCCTAAAAGAATTAGTAATGAAAACAAAGTAATATCCATTATATAAAACTCAATTCATTTTAAATCTAAACAATCCCAAATTCAAAACATAGATTAATTAATTAAGGTTCATCCCTTTAATGCTATTCTCAAGTATATGGAAATTTAGCTCATAAGAAAATTAAAGAATAACATTAAATAAAAGGAGTTCATGTTCAGATACAAAAGATAAATTGATAACCTAAAGGGTAGGATGACTGCTGATGGAAGAACAGCATTCCTCCAGCACTAGCTTCTCCTTGCCTTCTTTCTCTGACTTGAAAACCTTAAGCCACTTGTTTAATTCTCTTAAGTGTGTGAAAAGAGGAGGCTAAGGGGTGTATTTATAGGTGTTAGGGAATCCTAGGTCGAATTTACTTGGAGTGGAAGACAAGGCAAGAACACTTAAGTTCGTAGCCCTAAATTCTAGGAAAAGTAAGATTCTGCTGTTGATTTGATTTAGTCATATCTCATTCAAAACTTATCCGTTTGAGGAGTTCCAATATATAAAACTGCTTGTCTCGGAAAGAGCTTTCTATTGGTACAAACCACTCGTCCAGATTCCTAGCCAATATTTAGTTATGGACTCGTCTTTGAAACGTGGCTGGAATTTCAGATTCATAAGGCAACTTTATGTTTTCCTTCTTTGCATATATCCTTCCTTAATCTTCTTATTTCCATGTAAATCTATTTCCATTACTTCTTTATCTCGACTTGGTCTCTAAGTAATTACCATTTATCTTTTAAAGCTTCACAATAAATAAATAATTAAACCGCATATGCTTTAAAAAGATTAAATCAAGAAATAGAAATAGAAATAGGAAAGCGCACTCTAAAAATAGAAACTCGAGTAAAACCAATTCCTAACACTCTAAAATACACTAAGACTTTAATTCTCACTTCTCCTCCTTGGATTGGTCTTTCATGAAATTCAAGAACCGATTAACTTTGCATTAAAAACAATCAAATTTACGCACAAAAGCTCAGAATCTGCAAATAGTTAATTTCCAAGGGGAGAAAGTGTAATATGATCAAATAAGCCTAAAAGTCTATCAAATAAGTCATTTATTCACCTAAAAGGATGTCTCTAGAGGGCTAATAATTAGAACAAATTGGGAGACATCAAGACCCCAAACTCAAACCTTTGTCGTCCAGACAAAGTAAAATAAAAACAAAGGATCTTTTAGGTTAATGCAAAAGGTAGAATCTAGCAAATATTCCCAAAGCAAAACTTAAAACAAATTTCATATAGTCTAATCTAGGAATTAATATACACCTACACTTATCATAAAAAAATCAAACACAAACTAATATCAATCCAAAATTAATTTCACAATGCTAGAAGGTTACACTTATTACTTATCTCAAAATGGTGGCTATAGGGTGTTCCTCGATCTTTACTTGCTTTGAATGCTCCACTTAGCATACTGGTGTCGCCTAGGGTGTGATAAAAATAGATAAATAATAAGTCAGAAAATAACGCACTCTCACCCTAGACAGGCATAGTACTGCAAGTATTACAGGACTTATGCAAGTTTTAATGATAAGAATGTTCGTTCTCAGGGACTTAGTGTGTTATACGAATGGGTAAATAATAACGAGTAAGAAGTGAATAATTAAAAGACAGAAATTAAAAGGAATAAATTCGAGATTAATTAATTAAACTACGGGAAATAAAGACCATAAAGTAAATACGAAGAATATAAGATGAGAAGTATAGCTTAGGTTTTGCTAGTATGCACTAATCCTTCTAATTCTTTCTATCAAATTTAGTTAATAAGGGAGATAATTAGCTCTTAAATACTTAGTCAGGATTCTAAATTCCCATATCTTAGACCTTGAGAGCGACTAAGGGGGCTACGGACGCACCACGAGGCTGGTTCAAATAGGGTTATCCTACGCTACTAGGGCCCTAAGCAATCAATTTCCATACATGGTGATAGTGATTAAATTATACCCTAATGACTATCTAGTTAGAATTAGTGTTGTCAAGACCAATATCGACACTAGATGTTATGTGGTGTTTCAATAATTAGACACCCAGCTAAGGCGATCATCTAACTACTATTAAGGTAATCATATACTCGTGCACTAGCAAGGAAAACAGTCATTAAATCAAAACACATAAACAAATATAAAGGTAAGCAGCTAATATCAGATTAAAACATGAAATTCCCAAAGAAACTTAGATAGAAAGAAATTAGAATTCATAGATTATACATGATGCAAAACCCAAGCTATGGGAATTTTAGTTCATACCTGAAGGAAATAAACTAAAGGAACTAATAAAAGACATCATCTTGCTCTCTACAATAACTTGGAAGAATAAAACCTTAAGAACTAATTACTATGAGGAAAGGATGATTTACAAGTGATATAAGGGTGTATCTATAGGTGTTTAGAAGACATAATTCGTTTTCTTGAAGGAGAAGGTAAGTAGTGGACTCCAAGCCCAACTCAAATTCGTAACCCTTAAACATGAAATCAGGCCCGTTTTTGTTTTGGTCCTAGCAGCTTCAATACTCATCTGTTTGACGCGTATGAGTACTCGAAATTCATCGTCTCGGAAAGATCTTAAACTTTTATCTTGACCGTTTCTCCAAAGTCTTCACCGATCTTGAGATATAAGCTGATTTGTGGTCGTAGGTGCAGAAATTCAGGATTAAGGCAGCTTTTACTTTTCCATGTTTTTAGCTTTTGTTTCCTTATCTCCAATTACCATGCTTATCTCTTTCCATATCTTGTAGACTTTGACTTGGACTCTAATCAATCTTCATAATTATCTTTAAAGTTTCACACTAAATAAATAATTAAACCCAATATGCTCTAAAAATATTATTTTACTAAATCAAGACTCAAAATAGGAAAGTGCACTATTTCTCAAGAAAAACGATTAGAATGACTTCTAAATAACTAAAAATGATGTCTCATCATAACATAAATCTATCACAAATGAGGAGACATCACATACTCACTATTAACTCACTGTGCATCTAGGAATCACGAGGTCTTTACGGTTTTAGCATAGGCTGAAGGACGGTATGATATGTATATTTGGTGAATTTGAAGTGAGCTTTTGGCTCTCTCCTCACTTACCATCAACAAACTGTCCAAGAGCTTGATTTTACAATCGAATAATGTTCTCACTCAACCCATTTGACGCACTAATTTAGCGTCCCCACATTAACCCAATAAGCACTAAGGATGATTCACTTAAAAATTTCCACTTTGCCGGTCTGAATATATTTTCTTTTCAAATCATTTATTTTTTCTTTTCTTTTGTATAGCTATGACTCTCTTTTTAATGTTGAGATATCATACTATTTTTTATAGTTGTGCTTTTCATAACTTGAGCTCGTAGCTTCTTTTCCATTCACTATTACCCCGACAAAGGGTTACAATATAATAAACATGTGAATCCTCATCATTTATAGAACAAAGCACAATTGATAAGCTCAAAAATCCCAACCCAATGTAAATTCCCATATAGTGGACCCACCACCCCAAACTCAAGCTCAAGACAGGAAGTCTCAGGATCGTGATTCAAGTGCGGGTCATATGGTCATGCCTAATAATCTAAAGGGAAATTGGCTTATAATGTGGCGACAAAAGAAAGGCTTAAAGGCTAAAAATTTGTCTAAGAAGGATAAAAATTAATTCAGGGATAGAAGGCCAAAAAGGATTCAAAGGGCTAACAAAGAACTGCCTCAATCATCTTCCTATTTACACAACTTGTCTTTAGTTCATACCTAAGTGGGTTCTCTACTCATTTAGATCTCACGTTCTACAAACCACCTATTATCCTTAAGCACAAGTTTATTTCTTTTGCATTGTTCATTAATTTTTCCTATCAATTATCTCATGTTTGCATGCAGTCAAAGTACAGTTTACACTAACTCCTAAAGTCAACTATTTTCTCTCATTAATTCATGAAAAGCATGCTTGATGGGGGCATTTAAAATACTCTACAGTCAACGCAACCCTAAGATTAATTTTATTGAAATCATGTAAATCAAAAAAAAATTGGGATGAGGCAACGAACCCCACCCCAAACTCAAAAGTGAGTCGTGTCCCCACGACTCGAAAAAGACTCAATAAAGCAATAAAATTAAACTAAACTACCTACCTAGTGCCTACCATCAATTAAGAAGAAGAATTAGAACGGGGTACCTGGCCATAAAGATCCATCATGTCCTCCTCCAAAGGAGAAGAATACTTATCAATTTCCATATTCGTAGTTACCTCTTCCAATGTTGACTCAATTTGTGTAATTTCCATCCAAAGTGCTCTGTTATCTTCTCTCAAAAGTTTGACTTCTTGTTGCAATTTGAGAGCCCATGGAGTAATACAAGAATTAGTTTGAGAGGAAGAAGAACCTTGATATTGAACTTGTGTCTTTTCTTTAGGCTTTGATGATACCCTCATCCTTGCTGTTAATTTCTTGTGTAGTGGTGGTGCAGGTGCCTTTTCTTCTTGTTTTTCTTCAATAGGCTCATCAAGATTGACGGCCTTTTCAATTGTAGAACCAGGCAAATTCTTGTTCTTCCCTAGGATACAACACTTCCTCTTATAATCCATAGCATCTGTTCTGTTTGTCATGGTTGATTTGACCCCAAACTCAAGTTATACCAAGGATAGAATAAAGTTAAGAGAACTTGGTGTAGCTTGAGTTTCTTTCTGGTATTAGATGAAGGAAGGTGGTTTCTTGATGAATCTTGGAAGAATTCTTGAAAGCTTGATGATCTTGATGGTGTTTAATGGTGTTTTGTGATGAATTTGATGAAGAGGATGTGTTTATGGAGGATGGAGGAGAGAATTATTGATGTTATTGTGTTTGTTGTGGAGGTTTAATCAAGCTTCAATGTGTATTTATAAGGTTGGGAGCTGGAAAATTCATATGGGGAAGGCTAGGGTTTTCTTCTGATAAGGTAAGAGTTGTACAAGGCATCAAATTCTTCAAACCGCCATGCTGACCGGCATACCGGCGGATTGGCCGGCTAGCCAGTGCTGGGCGTGTGTCTTTTTTACCTCTCGGCAAGAAACCCGAGACTCCACCCCGTGGCCACAGGTTTTCTTCTGGCCGGCATACCACTCGTGTGACCGGCTAGCCGGTGTGCTTCGTGTGATTTTTTCTAACTCTCGGCAAAAAAAACCCGAGCCTTGGACTTGTGGGCACGTGTTTTGCTCCGCCGGCATACTGGTCAGAGCAACAGATTACTCCTTTTCGTTCCTTAGCACCCCAAACTCATTTCCTGCACCATTAACACACTACCTTTCTCATTTCTTTAAAAGTAGACACTAAAACTCGACACTAACTTAGAATTATACACTAGGAATTTAAAAACTTCAAGCAATAAACTAATATACAATGAACTGGCTTTTGTTTGACGTCGTTAAGCTCGACGGGTTACCTCTCGCATCTATTCAGCTTCAAGGAGGTACATGACCTCCCCAGGATGTGGATCAACTCTGCGATTGGTAGCCTCTCCTACATGGTAAAGTTTCAGACGATGCCCATTCACCATGAAGGTGCGTTGCTCGTCTGGATTCTCGATCTCTATCGCTCCATGAGGCGTAACTTTGGTCACTATGAACGGACCAGACCACTTTGATCTCAACTTGCCCGGATAATTGCTGAACTTGGAGTTATACTTGAGGACAATCTGTCCAACTTTGAATTTCTTTTCACGAATGCGATTGTCATGCCATCTTTTCGTCTTTTCTTTGTACAGTTTAGCATTCTCATAGGCATGAAATCGAAACTCATCAAGTTCATTCAACTTCATTATACGATTCTCCGCAGCTAAGGTTGGATCCATATTCATCTCCGCTATCGCCCAATAGGCACCCATTTCAAGTTCAAGAGGTAAGTGACAAGCCTTACCATAAACAATGCGATATGGAGATGCACCCACAGGCGTCTTGAACACAGTACGATATGCCCACAACGCATCATATAATTTCATTGACTAATCCTTGCGTGTGGAACCAACTGTCTTCTCAAGAATGGATTTGATCTCTCTATTAGAGACCTCAGCTTGACCATTGGCTTGTTGATGATACGCGGTAGATACACGATGCCTCACTCCATACTTCTCTAGAACTGTCTTCAGATATTTGTTCACAAAGTGTGAACCTCCATCACTGATAATAACTCGAGGTGTACCATGTCTAGTGAAGATGTGTGACTTTAAGAATTTAATCACTACTCGCGAATCATTAGTTGGTAGAGCTACAGCCTCTACCCATTTAGACACGTAATCAACAGCTAGTAGGATGTAAAGATTTCCGTTAGATGGTACAAAAGGACCCATGAAATCAATACCCCATACATCGAATATCTCAACTTCAAGAACATTATTACGTGGCATATCATCTCTCTTAGATATATTACCAGTAAACTGGCATCTATGACATTTCTGAACATACTCATGACAATCCTTATGTAGAGTAGGCCAATAAAAATCGGATTGTAGTACCTTTGCAGCTTTACGATCACCCTTGAAGTGTCCTCCGTATGGTGAATCATGACAACCTGCAACAATGGAAAAAATATCCTTATCTGGTATGCATCTCCTTACCATCTGACCACTGCATGTTTTGTGAGGAAAGGATCCTCCCAAAAGAATTGTTTAGCTCGATGGACTAGTCTCTTTTTCTCTTGTGAGGTAGCTCCTTGAGGAAAAGAACCACTCACAATAAGATTTGCTATATCCGCATACCAAGGAGTTTCTAATGAATACACTGAAAACAAACTCTCATCAGGAAACTCTTCTCTTACCAACTCAGGTCCTCCATTGGACTCAGAACCTTCAAGACGCGACAAATGATCAGTAACCTGATTATCACAACCCTTTCGATCCCGAATCTCTAAATCAAACTCTTGTAACAGTAGTACACATCTAATCAAACGCGGCTTTGCATCTTTCTTCTCCATAAGGTATATAATCGCAGAATGGTCGGTAAACACAACAACTTTCTCCCCAAGAAGGTAGGAACGAAATTTGTCGAATGCATACACAACATCTAGTAACTCCTTCTCGGCTACGGTGTCATTAATTTGAGCACTTCTGAAGGTTTTACTAGCGTAGTAGATAGAATGAAATACCTTTTTTCTTTTCTTTGACCCAAAACATCTCCCATCGCAAGATCACTAGCATCACACATAATCTCAAACGGAATCTTCCAACCAGGAGGTAATACAATAGGTGCAGAAATAAGCTTCTCTTTGATCTCGTTGAATGTCTTTATGAAAGCTTCATCAAAAAGGAATTTGGTGTCCTTCTCAAGTAAGTTGCACAACGGCTTAGAAATTTTGGATAAGTCCTTAATAAAACGTCGGTAAAAACCAGCATGACCCAAAAAGCTTCTTACCCCTTTTACAGAAATAGGAGAGGGAAGAGTCTTGATTACCTCAATCTTCGCACGATCAACTTCCAAACCAGCACTTGAAACCTTGTGACCCAACACTATACCCTCTCGAACCATAAAGTGACATTTCTCCCAGTTCAAAACCAAATCAGTCTCCTTGCATCTAATCGATACCTTCTCCAAGTTCCGTAAACACTCCTCAAAGTTATCACCAAACTCAGAAAAAGTCATCCATAAATACTTCAAGGAAATCATCAATCATGTCCCAGAAGATTGCCATCATACATCTTTGAAAAGTCGCAGGTGCATTACATAATCCAAATGGCATCCTTCGGAAGGCAAAGGTACCAAAAGGACATGTGAAGGTTGTCTTGTGTTGGTCTTTTGGATCTACATAAATCTGATTGTATCCTGAATATCCATCCAAAAAGCAATAATACTCTCTCCCAGCTAGCTTGTCTAACGTCTGATCAATAAACAGAAGAGGGAAGTGATCTTTTCTGGTGGCCTTGTTCAACTTTCAATAGTCCATACACACTCTCCAACCAACAACGGTCCTTAAGGGAATGGCTTCATTCTGATCGTTCAAGATGGTAGTGATACCACCCTTCTTTGGTACGCATTGAACTGGACTCACCCATTCACTACTAGCTATGGGATAGATGATTCCCGCGTCTAGCAACTTGATTACTTCCTTCTTCACCACTTCCTTCATAGCTGGCATCAATCTTCTTTGTCCTTCAACTAAGCGCGCTTTTTCATCGTCTAGAATGATTTTGTGTTGGCAATAGGAAGGACTAATACCTTTGATGTCAGCAATAGTCCAACCAATTGCCTCTTTATTAGCTCTCAGTATGCGCAATAGTTTGTCTTCTTGAGGACCTGTTAAAGTAGCTGAAACAATAACAGGTAGAGTGTTGTTAGTGCCTAAATAAGCATACCTCAAGTGTGACGGGAGTGGCTTTTCTTCTAGTTGCGGGGCAGATTCGATAGATGGTTTCTTTTTAGCTACTATCTCCCCTAGATCTCGGACTGGCTCATAGGCGAGATGCCTATGTTTCATGTTTCCAGAATTCAAAGCAGCTACAGTCTCGGTTAATTCTTCCATCAATTCCGGTAAGTCAAGTGTTAGGGACGCTTGTAAGCTATCGTTAAAATTCATACAATCAAATGCTTCTTGCGTAGTCAAATCGAGTACATCCATTCGGAAACACTCTTTAGGAAGATCTGGAAACTTCATGGCCCTAAACACGTTGAACTTTACCTTCTCGTCTTGGATTCGCATGGTTAATTCTTCGTTTTCTACATCAATAACAGTACGCCCCGTGGCTAGGAATGGTCGACCCAAGATGATGGGGACATTCCTATCCGCGTCGTATTCAAGAATAACAAAATCAACAGGAAAAATTAAAGTACGTTGCCTTGACGAGAACATCTTCGATTCGTCCCTCAGGATGTGCGAGGGATCTATCAGCCATTTGTAGGATCATGAAAGTAGGTCTTGCGTTTCCTATCTTCAGTTTTTCGAAAATTGACTTGGGCATCAAATTGATACTCGCACCCAAGTCACACAAAGCTTTCCCTTGCCACTCATTACCAATAGAAATAGGAATTTTAAAACTCCCAGGATCAAGTAGTTTAGGTGGAAACTTACTTTGGCATATAGCGCTACACACTTCTGGCAATCCTATCATCTCATTCTCACGGTATGGTCTCTTGTTGGTAATGGCTCTTTTTAGAAATTTAACGTAATTCGGAACATCCCGTATAGCATCTAAGAACGGAACGTTAATATTGAGACCACGTACCATATTCAAGAACTTCTGATATTCAGCCATGTCTCCTTTCTTCTGAACTCTGGAGGGAAAAGGTGGAGAAGGACGGGTTTCTGTAATCTCTTTGGACTTTGGCTTCTCCGGAATCTTCTCCACTTCCACAACTTCAGGTTCATCTTCTTTCTCTACCACATCTTTTGCTGGTTTCTCTTTCACAGTTGTTTCTTTTTCTTTCATCATAGGAAAAGGAGGTGGTGGGAGCTTCTTACCACTTCGGAGTGTCACTGCATTACAATATTCTCTTTGCTTGGTTTCTTCAGTGTCGCTTGGTAATTGTCCCTGTGGACGCTGATTTAATTGCTTTGCCATCTGATCCATCTGAGTTTCCATCAATTTAAGTGTTGTGGCTGTAGATTGTTGAATGTTGATTAGTGTTGTCAAGGTTTGCTGAACATCTAATGCACCTTCTTGAGGTTGAGCAGGTAGAGCTTTCTGGTTCATGGTCTCGGTGTAAGCATCTTGAGGAGGTTGTCTCTGAGCTTGATATCCTTAAGCTTGTCCACCTTGGTAGTTGTTATGTTGTCTTGGTTGAAATTTGTTTCCTTGGGGACGTGGTTGATATGCATTAGTTGGATTAGCAGCCCCATTTGGATTCAAATATTGGAAACCCGGATGGTTTCTATTCGGTTGATAACCTTACAGATTCTGTATTGTGTGGACAATTCTCCCAATCATGATCTTGTGTACCGCAGTTAGAACATCCATAAACTTCTTGTGTAGCATTAACATCTGCTCTTCTTCCTGCAACACTTTTTGTAACAGCTAGAGTGAGCTGTTTCAGTTGTTGTTCAAGTTTGTTTTCCATGGCGGTAAATTTTTCTTCAATCAACGCACTATTTCCACCTCGAATAGGTGTTCTTACAGTATTCCAACCCAGTTCATTCATTACAGTTCTAATCAAAATAATCTTAGCATGGACTGGTTGTACCTGTAGAATTCCACCACCAAAAAGCAAGTCTAGATCTTTTCTTGAAGAGCCATCAAGTCCTCGGTAAAATATCTTCATCTGTTGAACTTCTGTGAGGCCATGATCAGGGACTCTTCTTAAACAAATCTGAAATCTCTTCCAACTTCTACCCAAAGTCTCGTCTTGATCTTGTTTGAATGAAGTTATTTCAACTTGTGCATCCAATCTCATATTTGTTGGGTAGTATCTCTCGAAGAACGCAGTTTGTAATGCGTCCCATGTTGTAATTGTTCCGGGTTCTTGAGAATCATGCCACTCACTTGCTCCATCAATAACGAAGTATCTAAAATTAGCAAAATACATTTGCTCTCTAGTTACTCCATGCGTAATATAAGAATCGCAAATTTGCATGAACTTCTGTACAGCACGGATTGGATCTTCGCCAGGTGCTCCTCGGAAATTTCCATAACTCTGAAACTGAAATAACATACCAGGATCGGGTCTGAATCTCTCGACATTAATGTTTGATGGGCCAATTCCGAGGGCAGGAGCTCTAAATGGAGTTTCTTCAGGGTCATTGATGAACCACAGATCATTGTTCTGAGGAGGTTGAGCTTGTGGAACAACGGGAACAAGAGGAGGGGTGAGTTGATTTTCAGCCGTTGTTTCTCTTGCTAATTTCTCCTCTAACTCTTTTGCTTTAGCTTTTCTCTTTCTTTTATTTGCTTCTCGAACTAGGTTTTCGGGATTTGCAAGAATCACGATATCTTCACGCATAAACCAAAACCTGTAACCTGAGAAAGAAAGACAACCCAAAGCGTAAAACTGAAAAGTAAAACTAAAACTAAACTAACAATTAAACTACTAAAAGATTAACACCGGGTCACACGCTACCATCCCCGGCAGCGGCGCCAAAAACTAGGTTTGTCCTAGGGTGTTATAAAATTAAGCGATAAATAAAGAGGAACCACTTAAATGCAAGTGTACGGTTGTCCCAAGTAATATATGATAATCAAGTTCGTTCTCAGGGACGGATTAGGGTCAATCCAAATATTAATCAAATAGTAAGAATAATTGCTAAATAGAAAATAAAAGATAAGAATTTTTGTTTGGTTTTTGTAAATTAAAGATGCAAATAAAATAAAGACTAAAACTAAATAAACAGAAAGGAAATAAAGAAAATAAACGACTAACTTCAGATAAGAGAGATACTTGAGTCTCGCAAGGAATCCACTTAATCAATGTAATCTATGATATCTTTAAGGGTGGAATTGGAATTATAATATTAGTCGGGACTCTAATATCTCCTAGCCCCCTGTCGGGTGGACTTAGGAGCTATCCTAAAGTATCATAAACACCTGTATGATCGAATATGCCTCTTCGGATGATATGATTTTACCTCTTTGGCTATGTAACTAGTTAAGCCTGTCGGTCAATAACGGATATTACACGGGTATTACCTAGATCTGTATTCAAACCCCCCTGTCGGATGATCACTTCACCACTAAAGCGAATAGCCCAAATACTAAATCTAATTCTAGTTGTTCCTAAAAGAATTAGTAATGAAAACAAAGTAATATCCAACATATAAAACTCAATTCAGTTTAAATCTAAACAATCCCAAATTCAAAACATAGATTAATTAATTAAGGTTCATCCCTTTAATGAGATTCTCAAGTATATGGAAATTTATCTCATAAGAAAATTAAAGACTAACATTAAATAAAAGGAGTTCATATTCAAATACAAAAGATAAATTGATAACCTAAAGGGTAGGATGACTGCTGATGGAAGAATAGGATTCCTCCAGCACTAGCTTCTCCTTGCCTTCTTTCTCTGACTTGAAAACCTTAAGCCTCTTGTTTAATTCTCTGAAGTGTGTGAAAAGAGGAGGCTAAGGGGTGTATTTATAGGTGTTAGGGAACCCTAGGTCTAATTTACTTGGAGTGGAAGACAAGGCAAGAACTCTTAAATTCGTAGCCCTAAAATCTAGGAAAGGTAAGATTTTGCTGCTGGTTTGATTTGGTCATATCTCATTCAATACTTATACATTTGAGGAGTTCCAATATATGAAACTGCTTGTCTCAGAAAGAGATTTCTATTGGTGCAGACCACTCATCCAGATTCCTAGCCAATCTTTAGTTATGTACTCGTCTTTAAAATGTGGCTGGAATTTCATATTCATAAGGCAGCTTTATCTTTTCATTCTTTGCATATATCCTTCCTTAATCTTCTTATTTCCATGTAAATCTATTTCTTTTAATTCTTTATCTCGACTTGGTCTCTAAGTAATTACCATTTATCTTCTAAAGTTTCACAATAAATAAATAATTAAACCGCATATGCTTTAAAAAGATTAAATCAATAAATCAAGAAATAGAAATAGGAAAGCGCACTCTGAAAATAGAAACTCGAGTAAAAACATTTCCTAACAATCTAAAATACTCTAAGACTTTAATTCTCACTTCTCCTCCTTGGATTGGTCTTTCATGAAATTCAAGAACCGATTAACTTTGCATAAAAAACAATCAAATTTACGCACAAATACTCAGAATCTGCAAATAGTTAATTTTCAAGGGGAGAAAGTGCAATATGATCAAATAAGCCTAAAACTCTATCAAACAAGTCATTTATTCACCTAAAAGGATGTCTCCAGAGGGCTAATAATTAGAACAAATTGGGAGACATCACATATCCGCTCCTATCCTTTGTTAAAAAGTTCCACAAGAATTCAGGCGAATCTTGTTCGGTCCAAGGATTTCTTCATATTCTAGCCCCGTTCCTCGCTAATATATCTGCACAAGAATTCGCTTCGCGATAAACATGTCTTATTTTTCTAAGCATTTCCTGACATTCGCTCACTATTGCGCAACCCGAGCTCATGGAATTTTCACCGCCTTTTACTATTGCAAGAAGTTCCATCGAGTCTGTTTCTATTTCAAGTTCCTCAATCCCCTATTTATAACCCACTTTAAGCCATAATGCAGCGCCAAGAGTTCCGACCAGAGAGGAGATATAAACTCACATCTACCCAAGAAAACACGCAAATGAAATCACCATTCCCATCCCTTAGTAATCCACCAATCCCTGCGACATTATTAACCAAGTCGAAGCTTCCGTCAATATTCAGTTTAATAAGACCAGATGGCTTAACCCACCTAACTAAGGAACTTCTTGCTGAAAATATAACACCCCGTCATCAGTTTCTTTACCCCACGTAAGGGCAAAATTCGCAGCCGCTTTAATTATTAATTTTCGAACACTGTCTCCACTCAATTAATTTTTCCCTAGCTCGAACAAAGCTTCGTTCCTCATCCTCCATATAGTCCAAACTGCAGCAACGAACACTAGTTTCCACTCCATTCCTTGACAAATAAGTTTGGACTCTAAATTGCAGCTTAGCCATTTTTTAATTGCTGTAATCGCTGAGATAGCTACTGCTGCACCAATTTCAACAACAGCTGCATGATCTCCATTTTAACAGGAACATAAGGTTCCCTTCTCCAATTTCTGAAACAGACCAGTCCCTGCTGTATTTTCTCCAACTCCCGCACCTGTCTATGTCCAGCAGCAGGTGTTACCAGCCCGAGCACCCTCCACATCTCCTTCTTATAATCTGATTTAGCCTAATTGATTGTATTTTTAGAAATTTAATCTTATTTAGACAAATTTAATTATATTTTAAGAAGTTTTATTTTAATTTCCAAAATTTGTAAAAATAATACTAAAAATCCTAGTTTTCTAACGTAAAAACTTACCCTAGCCCAAATTGAAAAAAAAAAATCTAATTAATCCCTATAAATTATACGTAACTTTAACGGCATAAATCACAAAGGATATTCATCAATATTATCATCAGTGTCGGTGACTGTATTTACACTAAACAGGTACCCTTCAAGGCTTTGTTAATTAGTTTGCGTGGCATGTTTTGCTTCAAATTTTAATATTGTTATACTTATATTATACTTTTATATGTTTTTACACTAATTTGTAATGCTATCAGTATATAGCAGACTTTTCTAGTTACAGAAGAATGGAAGCTCGAGAAAGGAGTGGCCAATCGATTCTGGTATTTAATCAAATGCTCTTGTTAACGTAACTTGTTTGTTCTAGGTTTGTATTATACATATATGTTAATATGTCATGCTGCAAACAGTCATATATTTTATATTCAAAACTAAATTCTTGCAGCGATACTAATAGATATTTCTTATTCATAGATTAAAAATATGGACCTTGGTGGACCTGAAATGAATGTACCTGATGATGTAATTGTTGATATTTTGAGCCGATTGCCTATAAAATATATACTAAGATTTAAATGTGTTTGCAAGTCATGGTTAATGATTACTCAGGAAAAATCTTTCATTGAGAAGCATCAGGGTAGGAGCCAAATTGTTTATGAATCTAAACAAACATATGCTAATAATTATTTTTGTGGACATTCCATCAATGGCTTAGTGCTGGAGAGAAATTGCGAAACTAATCTGCATCGCATAAGAAACCCAGCCACTAAGCAAGTACTTCAAGTAACATCAGAAGTTTTTAAGAAATCCTTTAGATACATGATTGGTTTTGATCCATCAACTAGTATGTATAAGTTGATTCATTTTTACTTCAAGGAAGGACAAGATAGTAATATAAGTGTTCGTATGTTAACTATGGAAGTGATGATGATCATGCTTGGAGATACCTTGATGATGTTAATCTAGTTTGGTCTAACTGGAGAACACCACGTCATAGATACCACAACAATGTTAATTACAGTGCAACTTATTCTTATTTAGAATTGGAGAAAACAGATATACTTAGATTACCCATGGATGGGAAGAGCTCCATGAAAATCAAGGTCCCTAAGAATTTTCAAACGATTCCCGGAATTAAATATAATTATGGACTACAGATGTTTATTTTGGGTGATGAGAAGCTGTCACTTGGGTTCATAATCGGATATAACCTCCATGTGTGGGTGTTGGAGAATTACAAGAAACACATATGGTCAGAGAAAAAGATTTTTCCTCTGGATTTTATGAAGGATTATCCAGATCTGGGTAAAATTACTGTGCTGCCATCGCCAAATTTGGGTAAACTACGTGCTACTCTCGATAATCGTATGGTGGAATATGATGTTCACTCCAAAACTTATATATGTTTAGTCGAGGTACCTCCAGGCAAACAGATCATGTACAAGATAACTCCTTCTCTTGTAGCCCTAAAAGGAATGTGTTTAGAATCGGAAGATCCTTAAACTATCACATTTTACCCTCAAAGCTTGAAAGCATAAGCTCAGTAGATTGATGATAGTGTGTTTAATAGTTTGAAAGCATAAGCTCAGTAGATTGATGATAGTAAGTAATATGTTTATGAGCTATGTATTTGTATGCTTTGAGTATTTGTAGGGAAACACACGTTGATAGTAAAGAAAAGATTAGTGAGCAATGCGATAGAAAGTATGTTCGATCTCAGGAAACCTTGAGAAGTGTGTAGGCCGTGAGATCCAAACTAGTTGAAAAACCATTTGATGAAAGTGCTAAAGGTAAGAAAATAACGAAATTACATAGTGTAGAAAGTGATTAAGGCGGTTCTTTCATATTTGAAGTCCTTGAAGCCTTTTTATACCTTCTCACCTTGTGATTTTTTCGAGTTTATATGCTATATCCTTCTCAGCCCCTTCTAGCCTTTCTAAAGCTTTTTATTGAAACACGTTATAAGCCATATCCCTTTAGATTTTTAGGACTTTTCCATATGATCCGCACTCGAATCGCGATGCATAGACAGTTGTTTTAGAGCTTGAGTTTGGGGTGGTGGGTCCACCATTATGGGAATTGTTATTGGGTTGGGATTTTTGAGCTTATTAATTGTGCTTTGTGCTTTATATTGATGATGATTCACAGATTTTTATTGTAACCCTTTTCCGGGGTAATAGTGAATGAAAAAGAAGCTACGAGCTAAAATTGCCAACAAGGGCATTAAAAAGAAAAATATATATATGAGAAATTAGCATGATATCTCAACATTAAAAGAGAGTCATAGCTATAGAAAAAATTTATTTGAAAAGAAAAGAAATTATATATATTCGGACCGGCAAAGTGGATTTTTAGGTGAACATCTTAAGCTTTAATTGGGTTATTGGGGATGCGAAATTGTGCATCAAGGAATTCATTGGGTTGAGTGAGAAACGTTTATGAGAGTAACTCAAGCTCTAGGGCGATTCGTTGATGGCTAGTGAGGAGAGAGCCAAAAGCTCACTCCAAGTTATCCAAATATACTATCATACCATCCCTAAGCCTACATTACAACCTTAAAGACCTTTTTGATTCTTTGCTATGTAATTGAGAAGTGATTGAGCCATTAGAGATTAGTTAAGTGGAGCTTTGAATACTAGTGAGAATCGATGAACAATCTATAGCTCTCTTGGGAAACTGAGTAAAGTCCCAATCGTTCTTACATTGCGAAACTAATCTGATCTTGAATTCAAGCCGTGTTGACTGTGGATATGAGAAGTGAACAGGTATGTAGTTTATAAATATTATTGAATGAAATTTTCTGAGTTATGTTCTTTAGGTTTATTCTATATATTCTGAGAATTTTATAAGTGTGTATTTATAAACTTCCCTTTGTTTTTATCTTTATTGTATCGGGACGATACAACTTTGAGTTGGGGGTCTTGATGTCTCCTCATTTGTGATAGATTAATGTTAGGATGAGACATCATTTTTAGTGATTTAGAAGTCTTTAATGTCGATTTTCTTGAGAAATAGTGCACTTTCCTATTTTGAGTCTTGATTTAGTAAAATAATATTTTTAGAGCATATTGGGTTTAATTATTTATTTAGTGTGTAGCTTCAAAGATAATTATGGAGCTTAATTAGAGTCCAAGTTAAAGATTACAACTAAGGAAAAGAGATTTGCATGGTAATTGGAGATAAGGAAACAAAAGCTAAAAAGATGGAAAAGGGAAAGCTGCCTAATCTAGGATTCGCAGTACACACCTAAAAAGTGCTATTCTACCCAAGAAATAGGCCGATTTTGGTAATTTCCTTTCATAGGTGCAGAGATAATTCTGTTGCGATTCTTTTGGTATCTTATGGAGCTCAAACCGACCAATAACGAAGAAGATATGCTCAAAACGGTCCATCAGTGTTTATCTTTATTTCCATACGAATTTGAGTTGGGCTAGAAGTCCAATACCTTACCTCTTCCTCAAGAAAACGAATTAGGTCTTCTAAACACCTATAAATACACCTTTATATCACTTGTAAAATCATCCTTGCTTAGAAAAACCTTAATATTATTCATTAGTCATTGTAGAGAGCAAGATGATGTCTTTTGTAATTTCTTTTACTTTATTTCCTTCAGGTATGAACTAAACTCCCCATAGCTTGGGTTTTGCATAATGTATAATCTATGGATTCTAATTCTTCTATCTAAGTTTCTTTGGGAATTATATGTTTTAATTTGATATTAGCTTCTTACTTAATATTTGTTTATGTGTTTTGATTTATTGTCTTTCCTAGAACTAATCACTTTAGGATTGTTTTAATAGTAGTTAGATGGTCTCCTTGACAAGGTGTTTAACTATTGAACCACCACATAATGTCTAGTGTCGATATTAGTTATGACAAAACATGATTCTAACTAGATAGTCATTAGGGTTTGTTTTAATCACCATATCACCAGGATTGCAATATTTGTTTAGGGCCTTAGTGACGTTTGATAACCCTATTCTTCATCACTTCTTGGTTGTGCCGTAGCCCCCTTAGTCGCTCTCAAGGTCTAAGGTATGGGAATTTAGAATCCTGACTAAGTATACCAAGAGCTAATATTCTCCCTTATTAACTAGAGTTATAGATAGATATAGAAGGATTAGTGCATACTAGCAAAACCTGAGCTATACTTCTCATCTCATATTTCTTATCTTTTATTTTACTGTCTTTATTTTCCTAGTTTTAATTCTTAATTTTCGAAATCTGTTCCCTTTAGTTTTCTGTCTTTAATTATTTACTTCTTACTCGTTATTCCTACTCACGCGATTAACACACTTAAGTCCCTGAGAACGAACTCTATTTATCATTAAAACTTGCATACGTCCTGTAATACTTGCAGTACTGTGCCTGTCTAGGGTGAGAGTGCGTAGTTTCTTGGCTTATTTTAATCTTATTTTTATCACACCCTAGGCACCACCACTTAAGCATAATTAAGTAATTGTATAAGCTTCAGGTTTTAGATTATAAGTGTCAGGTTTTAGATTATAAGTGAGAAGGCTCAAATGTTTATTGATCAAGTAAGAATCTACATGCCTTGGCTGCAAAACCTGTTCCATTCAAGGGAAGTAGGCAAAAGCCTACATTCTTAACACAAGCCATCTGAATTGCTCAGCCAAGAATAGACCATCGAAGAAACAAAAATGAAAAAAGAACTTGATTTAATTACACTCATGAGTAGTATATTTATACACGAACCCCACAATGTTTTTTTTCCAAATCCAGCAACGTTCATAAACATGAGCGTTGGAAGCTTTTAATTACCATATATTCAATATATTATGCGTGTGTAAGTTTTGTGGGGCCATGATATGACAAGAGTGTTGGAGTTTGTAATTTGCTCTAATATAGACTCACTTAGTATAAGTATAGCCAGTCTAGGAAAATTAGTCGGAGAAATACACACAACATACAATAGAAGAGCCATACCAATTAAGTATAATCGTTGACTGTGTAAAAGGTTAAGCTTCGAAATTCAAGCATGTGAGACTCAAATCTTAATGATAAAGCAAGAGTTTAACAAGCCGTGGCTGCAACCCAAAAATATTCAGTCAAACTTAAATGGAGGCTGCTATTTAATAAAATACAAATGGGTTATTTTTCCCCTTTTTTTTCGAAGAGAATTGATTCTCTCATATCACTTTAGTGATATGTATCGAGAACATGAACAACATTACATTGTTGTATTAGTCAAAGCTGAGGTTTTGACTTTTTTTTTCATGACAGTAGTGATAACTATAGTCTTACTATAGTCTTAACTATGGTCAATAAGTTGTTAAGCTAGAAGACAAAACTAGTTTGTTAAAAGGAATATTAGTACGTGAGTGTATTGAGTCTTGATTGTACACACTCACTCCTATATAATGTACTATCTTTTATCACAATCAATACAACATTATTTTCATATCATTTATCAAAATCATAACATGGCATCAGAGCCATTGAGAAGCTCTTATGAAGCTTAAATTTTTTTTCCACCATTAACGGTGTTCTTCATTAGCTTCGCTTCTCTACTATAAACTCGATCCTCTTCCGCTCTCTTCGTTTTATCCTTTATGGCGTCGTCTTCATCGACTCCTTCTTCTCCTCATATAACATCGAGTTCTTCGATTCCTGCTGGTCTTCTTCTCCTTCGTCAAAATTGGAGTAGTTTAGTCCAAGTCAAGCTTGATTCATCTAATTATGTGTTATGGCGGTCTCAAATTGAGGCTGTTCTTGATGCCCATGGTTACTTAGGTCATTTAAATGGCACTGTCACTATGCCCTTGTCGTCTGATCCGACGTATGCGACATGGTTGATAGAGGACCAACAACTCAAGGTCTCTTTATTATCGTCGATGATTCCATCGATTTTATCTCAGGTGGTTCGTTTGTCTCGTGCTGGTGATGTCTTGAGTAAATTAGAAGAGACATTCATCACTCAATGCAGAACTCATGTTCATCAACTCAAGATGAAACTCTGCAACATTAAAAAAGGTGATCTTAAAATTAGCGATTACTTAGCTTCTATTCAATCAATTTGCGATGGTCTTGAAACGGCTTCTGAAGCTTTACCCTTAGAAGATATAATTATGTATACGCTTAAAGGTTTACCTGCTGAATACAATCAATTTAAATCAAGTATTCGAATAACTAATGCTCATTCTACTCCTATTAGTTTTCATTCTTTAAGTAGCTTATTAGTTTCAGAGGAGCTTCATATGAATATGATTGAACAATCTGACACTACTGTGCAATCTCATACTGCTCTTTATTCGAATTCATCTTCCTCTACACATACTCGAGGCCGTGGTTCACATCAACGAGGTAGATGCCGTGGTTTCTTTGGTAGAGGTCGTGGTGTAAATTCTTATACACCTTCGAATTTGGGAGCTCAATCCTCTGTTTCTCAGAATGGTGTACACTCTTCTTTACCTACATGTCAAATTTGCTCTAAAATTGGGCATAATGCTTTGGATTGCTGGTATCGTACTGATTTTGTTACCTTTCCTTCACCAAGAGCTAATCGTATTGCTTTGGCTGCTCAAGCTCATACACAGTCTTCAACACAGTCCTCACATAATTCTCAATCATTACCTTCATCTTCTTATGATGCTGAACAATGGTTTTTGGACTCAGGTGCGAATAGTCATATTACAAATGATCTCAATCTCCTTCACAGTTCATCTCCATATTAAGGAGGTAATAATGTTTCAGTTGGTAATGGTGCTGCTCTTGAGATTGCCAATACAGGTCATAGTAAGCTTCTTACACCCTCTACTGTTTTTCACCTTAATTCCATTCTTCATGCTCCTCAAATATCTTCTAATCTTTTATCTATCTCTCGTTTTACGCTTGACAACAACTGTTCTATAACTTTTAATGCCTCTTCTGTGTCTATAATTGATAATCATTCAAATAACATTCTATTTCAGGGCCCTTGTAGAGATGGTTTGTATCCTATCTCGTTTTCTGGTGGTGGTTCAGTGTCCCCTTCTTCAAGTCTTCTTTGTTTGTCCTCCAAGTCTCAAGCCTCTTCAGCTATGATTTGGCATTTTCGGTTGGGTCATCCTTCAGCAAATGCCTCTTCTATTTTAGCACCTCTATTAGAAACTAAACTAAACTTTCATGGTGTTGATTGTGTAGCTTGTTCTGTGTCTAAAGCTCATAAGTTACCATTTACTTCCTCTGTAACTAAGAGTTTAACACCCTTTACGCTTATTCATTCGGATGTATGGGGACCTTCTCCTATTAACTCTTGTTCATCTTTTAAATACTATGTAATTTTCATTGATGATTTTAGCAAATTCTCTTGGGTTTATCCTTTGAAGTTCAAATCCGATGTTCTTTCTGTATTTCAAACCTTTTATAAAATGGTTCAAACTCAATTCAATAAATCAATTAAAATTTTACGCACCGATAATGGAGGTGAATATTTGAATAAAGCCTTTTCTATATTTCTTCAATCAAATGGTGTAATCCATCAAACTAGCTGTCCTCACACTCCTGAGCAAAATGGGGTGTCTGAGAGGAAGCACAGGCATTTACTTAAAACTGCTAGAACTCTTCTTAGTCATAGTTCTATGCCTCCTAAGTATTGGCTTGAAGCCTTAGCTGCCTCCATCTATCTTATCAATATTTTACCATCTCCCAACTTGAACAATATTAGCCCTTATGAATTATTATATCAAATTAGTCCTTCTTATACACATCTCAAGGTTTTTGGTTGTCAATGTTTTCCTTGGCTTAAACCTTATGCCTCACACAAATTAGCTCCTAAATCAATCTCATGTGTCTTTATGGGATATTGTAACTTCTCAAAAGGTTACAAATGTCTTGACTTAAACTCTCAGAAAATATATATATCAAGACATGTATCTTTTAATGAACATGTTTTTCCTTTTGTTTCCTCTGCTCAATCATCAATATCCTCTTGTTCAAATGATGAGCCTTCATCCTATTTTGATTTATTCAATTCTAATATTAATCCACAGTCTTTGTCTCATCCTTTTGATCCAATTCTCCCATCACCTCAACCTTCAGTTGAGTCATCATCTACTTCAGTCTCAAATTCTTCTACACCATCCTCATCTCCATCTCCTCCACCTTCTCATATACAACCACCACCTATACGTCATCCCATGATTACTCGTAGACAAACAGGATTTTTAAAACCATCCTATAAATGTCAACACACTCTTGAATCTTCTTCTCTCCCTATTGAACCTACCACATATAAAGAAGCTTCTATGTTATCTTGTTGGCAATCTGCTATGCAGGTTGAATATAATGCTTTACTTGATCAACATACATGGACTTTTAGTTCCACCACCACTTGGGAGATCACCTATTTCATGTAAATGGGTTTATAAAGTCAAACGTAAGGCTGATGGATCAATTGCGAGGTATAAAGCACGCCTTGTTGCACGTGGTTTTTACAAGAATATGGACTAGATTATACTGAAACATTTAGTCCAGTCGTTAAGCATCAAACTATTAGAGTAGTTCTTTCTTTAGCAGCCTCTTATAATTGGAATATTATACAATTGGATGTCTCAAATGCCTTTTTACATGGCACGCTTGATGAAGAGGTTTATATGATTCAACCTTCTGGATTTATTAATGCTCAACATCCTAATTATGTATGTAAACTAAATCGTTCTTTATACGGTTTAAAACAAGCCCCAAGGGCCTGGTACCAATTACTTGCTACCTTTTTAACTACTCATGGTTTTCAATCAAGCTCTGCAGATTCTTCTATGTTCATTAAAGGTTCAAGTTCTTCTTTAACTATTATTCTTGTTTATGTGGATGATATACTAATTACGGGAGCAGATAATGTTGCTATTTCTAGTATTATTGCAGCTCTAAAAACACGTTTTATGATGAAAGATCTTGGGACTCTTTCTTATTTTTTGGGTCTTGAAATTACAAGATCAAATAACTCTATCTGTGTAACTCAATCATCTTATGCTCAATCTATTCTTCAAAAAGCTGGTTTAAGTGATTGTAAGCATAGTTCAACTCCTACACCAAGTAAATATACAGTTAAAACAGAGCATGATCTACTTCCTTATGAAAATCCTACTCATTTTCGAAGTATCACAGGAGCTCTGCAATATTTGACTATTACTAGACCGGACATTACTTATGCGGTTAATCAAGTTTGTCAAACTATGCACAATCCTACGAATTCAGATTATGCTGCCTTGAAGAAACTCTTGCGTTATGTTAAAGGTACTATACACTATAGTCTTTCTTTCAATGCTTCATCGTCTACACTTCGTGCTTTCTCTGATTCTGATTGGGCGAGTAATATATCTACTAGACGTTCTACGACGGGTTATTGTATATTTTTGGGTGATAATTTGATCTCATGGGGTTCTAAACGGCAAACCACGGTATCTCGATCGTCCACTGAAGCTGAATATCGAGCCTTAGCCTATGTTTCTGCAGAAATTAAGTGGCTAACATATATGCTCATGAGTTTGAAGATTAACGTTATCACTCCTACTATTTCGTGTGACAATATGTCAGCTATCGCTTTAGCTTCAAATCCAGTGTTTCATTCACGAACACGCCATATTGATATTGATTTTCACTTTGTTCGTGAACAAGTACAAAGAAAATCACTTAATCTAATCTTTGTGCCTACTCAATCTCAATTAGGCGATGTTTTCACTAAGGGACTTTCTCCTTCTCTTTTCTCCTCACTTGTTAGCAAGCTTCCCCTTCTAAAACGAGGCTCAGCTTGAGGGGGGATGATAACTATAGTCTTACTATAGTCTTAACTATGGTCAATAAGTTGTTAAGCTAGAAGACAAAACTAGTTTGTTAAAAGGAATATTAGTACGTGAGTGTATTGAGTCTTGATTGTACACACTCACTCCTATATAATGTACTATCTTTTATCACAATCAATACAACATTATTTTCATATCATTTATCAAAATCATAACAACTGATAACTATAGTCTTACTATAGTCTTAACTATGGTCAATAAGTTGTTAAGCTAGAAGACAAAACTAGTTTTGTCTTCTAGCTTAACAACTTATTGACCATAGTTAAGACTATAGTAAGACTATAGTTATCAAGTAGCACATGTTTTAATTTTTGGTTTCTCATTGGAAGCAACATTCCAGTAACAAGGAGCTAATTTCCATCAAATGTAAGATATGATATGATGGTATTTTTTTTTTCACGATCACAAATTCACAATAGTGAAACAAAATAAAATTAATATGAAATACATGACTTTCGTTCACAGTTGAGCTTTTTCACAAGAATACATTGTATTCTTTTCTTTCACAATTGTGATTGCCCACTCAACACAATTTTGCTGCACAGATTCCTCACGTGTTTGTTAACACAGTCATGATTCAATATACATAAAAAAAAAAATTCTTGGTCGAATTTTCATGGCATTGATAATACCTAATATGTGATATATAATTTTCTAATTACAATTAGTCAATTTTTTCTTTTCATTCACAGAGGTGAATGGATTGTTTTGTGAACTTCTTTTGAATTTCTTTAAAAAATCCGTTTGATATTTTTTTTAACATTTCACTGTGGTGAAATTTATTCGATAATTCATAGTAGAAATTTGATAAATAATGTACTATTTTCATGAAAAAAAGAATTACCTAGTATTTGGATAAAGGATAGAAACCATCGTGCTGATAACGTGTTATAAACAAAAAGAATTGAGACTGTATTGAGTATATGAAAGTATGAGATTACATAGTAAAGAGCCTATTTATAGAGAATAGGTAAACATAACCTTAGTATTCATGGACTTGACTACTAACCCATAGGCTGGAATGAATATCCACTAAATGGGTTTATAACACTAAATATTATAATTTTAATCTACCGGTCAAAGAAATCAACCCTATAATCTCTTTTTTTATTGGAAATCAATACTAAATGATATTTATAATTTGAGCCTCTGGAGTAGTTTCCTGGATTGGCCCGATAAAAGTTTACATACTATAAAATACACATAAATTGATGGGCCTGCTTGACAGACTCAAATATTTTATTTATGAAATTATCTAGAGCACTCGCTTTAATCGCCTTTGTAGTGATGATAAGATTAGCCTGTATTTTTAGAAATTTAATCTAATTTAAACAAATTTGATTATATTTTAAGAAGTTTAATTTTAATTTCCAAAATTTGAAAAATAATATTAAAACCTTAGTTTTCTATGTTAACCTACCCTAAGCCCAAATTGAAAAATAAAACCTAACTAATACTTATAAATTATACGTAAATAAGTCACAGAATACACTATCTACAGAATATTATCATAACGGCTGTATTTACACTAAACAGGTACTCTTCAAGGCTTTGTTAATTAGTTTGGGCATGTTTTGCTATTAAATTTTGATCTTGTTATATACTTTATATTATGCTTTAATATGTTTTTACACTAATTTGTGATAGTATCAGCATATATATAACAGAAAGCTCGAGAGAGGAGCGGCCAATCGATTCTGGTATTTAAATCGAATGCTCTTGCTAACGTAACTTGGTTATTTTAAATTAGTATAGATCATTAGGTTTGTGTTAAAAGTAGCGTAGAATTGTTAATATCTCATGCTGCAATTTTTAGCGTCTAACTCATTTATCACATTGTTTAACTTCAGTTATATATTTTATATTCAAAATCTAGATTCTTACAGCGATACTAATATATATATCTTTTTCATAGATGAAAAATATGGACCTTGCTGGAACTGGAATGAAAGTACCTGATAATGTAATTGTTGATATTTTGAGCCGATTGCCAGTAAAATCTGTACTAAGATTTAAATGTGTTTGCAAGTCATGGTTAATGATTACTCAGCAAAAGTCTTTCATTGAGAAGCATCAGGGTAGGAGCCAAATTGTTTATGAATCCAAACAAACATATGCTAATCATTATTTTTGTGGAGATTCCATCAATGGCTTAGTGCTGGAGAGAAATTGCGAAACTAATCTGCATCGCATAAGAAACCCAGCCACTAAGCAAGTACTTCAAGTAACATCAGAAGTTTTTAAGAAATCCTTTAGATACAGGATTGGTTTTGATCCATCAACTAGTATGTATAAGTTGATTCATTTTTACTTCAAGGAAGAAATAGGTGGTAATATAGGTGTTCGTATGTTAACTATTGGAAGTGATGATGATCATGCTTGGAGATACCTTGATGATGTTAATCTATATTGGTGTAACTGTAGAACACCACGTCATATATACCACAACGATATTAGTTACACTGCAACTTATTCTTTTGAAGAATTAGAGAAAACAGATATACTTAGATTACCCATGGATGGGAAGAGCTCCATGAACATCAAGGTCCCTCAGAATTTTAAAACGGTTCGAGGAATTAAATATAAAATTGGATTACAGATGTTTATTTTGGGTGATGAGAAGCTGTCACTTGGGTTCATAATAGGACATAACCTCCATGTGTGGGTGTTGGAGAATTACAAGAAACACATTTGGTCAGAGGAAAAGATTATTCCTCTGGATTTTATGAAGGATTATCCAGATGTGGATTATATTACTGTGCAGCCATCGCCAAATTTGGATAAACTACGTGCTACTCTTGATAATCATTATGTGGAATATGATGTTCACTCCAAAACATATATATTCTTAGCCAAGGTACCTCCAGGCAAATGGTTCGCGTATAAGATAACTCCTTCTCTTGTATCCCTAAAAGGAATGCGTTCGGAATCAGAAGATTCTGCACCATGCATTACATGTTTTCGCTCTCTATAATTGAATATATTTATGATTGATTATATTTTTCTTATTTTTCTCTTTCTACATCGTTGTAGTAACAAGTATCAATTCATGTGCTACAAATATCAAGTAACGCCTCCTGGTTTTGTGATACTCGACGCAAAAACTATTTTTAAAAGTGGTCCTTTATATAAGTAATAGAAGTTGAGAGATAAATTTTTTTTTAATTGAAATATTAGGAGGTAAAAATGGAATTATACAAAATATCATATATATATATACTCTTTTTAGTATTGTGTCATGAGAATAAGGGGGTGTTAGTTTGTTTTTCTTATCCTATTCAAATCTGAATGACTCTTAACGGGTCTGTTTCATTAAGATTTCAAACTAAGTCTGAATCATTGACACTACCTCTTAACAAAATAAGTCATATTCAGCGGTTCATTTAATATTCATCACTTATTACTTAAAAAAAAAACGACGCCTAAATAGATTTAATGTCGGTCACCTTTCTATATTTAATATTAACTTAACTTTTATAAAAGAAAGGTGATGCAGCAACTTAGGATAAGTGCCCGTTTGGAAGGTGTTTTTTTTAGAATGTTTAGAGTTTTTTTTGTCCTGAAAAATATTTTTATTTGGTGCTTATTGAAAAAAAAAATTAAAATAATTTTAGATTTTGAAATTATTTTTGATAATATTTTAAAATTTAAAACTTTATTCTTAAAGCTCATTTTTACTCTAAAATAAGCACTTCTAAACGAGCCTTAAGTCCAATAGCTCTTTAGATCTTTAACTAGAATTGAGAGTCGAACTACCCGTTTCTCTTAGATATTACCTTCTTGCAACAACTTTACTTCAACCGCTTTCCTTTTTCAACCTCCAATTTTAAAATTTATATTTAAACTTTATTCTATAATATTTCTTTATTTATATATTTTACAAAAAATATTTTTATATTATTATTTTTTTCTATATCTTTGTAATTTAAAGAAACATAATATTTTATTTTTTAAAAAATATTATATAATTTATGGATTTTTCTTTTAAAATTTAAAAATAAGTTTTAATATAGAAAGTGTATTTTAAGATAGTCAGAAAAAAAATAACTTTGAAAAATAAAGAAATTTAAATTTGAATTTTAACGTGTAAAATGAAAAAAAAAAAAAAAAATAGTGCTAACACATGCAGAATGAATTATCAAACAAAAAAATGTAGCCTACAGTGTAACAAAAAGAAATGTAGCTTATCTTATACAACTCCTATTTTAGCTTTTTGCTAGGAGAACTATTAGACTTAACCTTATGAGATATGGCCTTTCATAGTAAGAATAGTGTAGAGTATTTCTCATCATTTAAATGTATATAATTTATGTAATATAAAAAAGAACCAATGGTTGATTGATGCCTATTAAATAATTTATTTAGAAAAAGGTGCCTAGAAAAAAATATTTATTGAAAACAGCCCCATCCCAAATTACTCTTATAATTAACAATTAAAAATAAGAAAAAAACTAATAAACACGCGCGCGTCCGTGAAATTTTTTTAAAATCGTCATAACTAATTCAAAAAAAATCAAAAAAATTATATTTAGATAAATCAAATTAATATTTACGTCTATGATTTTTTTCGTAATTTTCGGAATTTTTTGATTTTTTTCGATTTTTTTAATTTTTTTTTTCGCAGACACGAAATTTCATGTTTTAAACATGGAATTTCATGTTTAAAACATGGAATTTCATGTTTAAAACATGGAATTTCATGTTTATTTCACGGTTTAAAACACGGAATTCCATGTTTTCTGCGGAAAAAAAATTCAAAAAAACTCAAAAAATTCAAAAAAAATCAAAAAAATTCATAGACGTAAATATTAATTAGATTTATTCAAAAATATTTTTTTTTAATTTTCTGATTTTTTTTGAATTAGTTATGACGATTTTAAAAAAATTTCACGGACGCGCGCATGTGATGGAATTAGTAAAGGTATAGAAAATATAAAGGGGATGTTTTCTATAAATAATTACTTCATTAGACATTTTTTTATAAATAAGATTATTGAAGGCATAAAAAAACAATTAGAGAGTTTAATGAGGATGTTATCAACAATAACCCCTATAAAAAAAGGTATAAATGTATATTTTCATCTAAATTAATTCTTTCTTTTCCATTCTATTTCTAATCCAAACAAAGAATGTTATGATCCGTCATTTTCCTTTCCTTTATAAATAAATATATATAAAATCTAAACAAAAGAATTCATTTCTTTTCTTTTCCTTTATTATTTATCTTTTCCTTTCTTTTCTTTTCCTTTAGTAAATTGAATCCATACATAGCATTAAAGAGAAGAGAAGGTCTATGGTTCGAATCTCCTTCCTAACAGATGTAAAGTAAAAGGTACAAGACTCGAACTCCTCCCTCCATGAACATGGGTCACTTAGTTCTAATTTACTTCAGAATATACACAGGCCACCTAGTTCTAATTGAATAGAGGGCCACATGAGATATGTTGATACATATTTTTGTGTGTATATTATATATGTCTCTTACTGTAATAAATTGGAAAGAAAAATATCTTTAGAGTAAAAAAACTTTTTTTTAAAGAAAAACTGCTGCGATATTTTGCTCCACATTTTGCGTACAAAAAATAACAACTTTTCAAACCACAATGGTAACAACGCCGCCACTTTTGGCCGGCGTGACACCACCTCCTGACCGAGCACCAGAGCCGATGGAGGAGGGAACCAAAGCTGTGATAGCAGCGCCTGTTATCTCGCCTTCACAGGACCTTCAAATGACAGAATTTCCGGAGTTAATTAGCGCAGTCCAGGAAGGGAGAACGGGCAAAAGAGATCGTTCAAACCCAGAAAGTGCCGCTGTTACTGAGAAAATTGTGAACAACCCTGCTACAGAAGGTGTTAACAACGCTGTTATTATGGGTAACCCGCCATCGATCTCTGGTGCACCAAAAAATAACAGTTTCATAGCTGCTGCAACATTGCCAAATCCGCAGAGAGGTAACACTTCAAACTCGTTTATTAGGCCAAATCTAGGTAGTTGGAAAGGAACTGTGACTGGTAACAACATAATTATTCCAATTATCGAAGATAACGATGAAATTAAGGCTAATCATGCATTGGGGGAAGAGGATTATTATGAATTAGAGGGGTTAATAGAAGACGATGATGATGAGATAATAATTGATTCTATTCCGACTGTGGTTAGAACGAGGGAGGAGATACAAGAGGGAGTAAGGTTATGGCGGAATACTGCTGTAATTAGATTATTAGGTAGAGAGGTGGGCTTTACATATTTGCATTCGAAATTGAGACAAATCTGGGCTCCAAAAGGGCTTTTTGAATTAGTTGATGTGGGGTTCGGGTACTACATGGTTAAGTTTGAGAAAAGAGAGGATTTTGATTTCGCGCTCTCAGGGGGTCCGTGGATGATTCTGGATCATTATTTGATTGTAAGAGAATGGACTCCGGCGTTTAATGCGGCATCAAACTCAATCACAACGACAACAGCATGGGTAAGAGTTTCGAATGTAGGAATGCATAACTACACTGTTCGTATCTTGAGAAAAATAGGGAATAAACTTGGCCGGACTATCAAGATTGATCCTATGACAAAGGGGAGGCTAAGAGGGAACTATGCTAGACTTGCTATTGAATTGGACTTGAAAAAACCATTGGAGCCGGAGGTAAGGATTGGGACGGATGTATGTAAAGTTGAATATGAAGGTCTTCACTTGATTTGCTTCGATTGTGGCAACTTTGGACATAAAAAGGAAAATTGTCCTCCTAATGTTGTGGTTAGAATGGAAATGGAAAGGGATATCGAAAAGGGGAAGGAACCCGTTGTAGTGGAGAACATGGAAACAATGGTTCCTAAAGCGAAATATGGGGAATGGATGACTGTTAGGCGAGGGAATAGAGGGAACGGGAAAAGTATTGGGAATAATGTAGCTAAAACGCAAGTGAATAATAATCTGGGAAACCGTTTTGATGCTTTAAGAATGGACGAGTACCCGAGTATAATGCGCTTTAATTCCCAAGGAATAATGAATAAGGGTCAAACCTCGGGATCGAAACCAAATGCGTATAAAGGGAAAGGTGTGGCAGGGACTAATTTGGGAAATAAAAAATCAGGTGGATCGAAAGGACATGGGGTAATAACAACACCCAACTTTGAGCAAAGGAGAGTCTTAATAGATGAGGTGGAGGTGAGTGACATGGGCGATGTTGAGGTTCTTAATGTGGCAAAGAAGACGGGAAAAAAGGCGGGCAAAAAGGGTGCAATAGTGGGATCATCTAAAGGTAATGCGAGTAGAGGTGGCGAGGTTGAAGGGGCTGAAGTTGATGGCTGTAACAGGCCCTCGGTAGGGGCGGTTGTTGGTGGCTGTAACAGGCCCTTGGTAGGGGCTGGAGCAGGGGCCGAAGCTGAAGTTTTGGTCGAGGTTATGGTGGCTGGTGGGAGGGAAAGTAACAGGGACTGTTTTGCAATAAATACAAAACTTGCACCTGCTATTTCTGGACCGCCAACCCCACAGCACACGGGACTTTCTGCAGCGGAACAGCTAGCTTTGGAATCGCCAAGAGGCTGTGTTGATTTATCGGCTATAATTCCAGCACCGCTACCTCAGGACCCGCTGTGGGATGTCACAATTAGCGAGGAAAATGGTGATGCAGCGTGGCTCGAAAGCCAAGTCCCGGAAACGGCAGTAGCTAATTTACAGAAGCATGACCAGGAGGAGCGTAGAGTGGATGAGGACACTGACATGGAAACTCGCGCCTAATGCGCCACGAGGTCACTATGTTTTCAATGATAAGAGAATGTGGTGCTTTGCTTAGTAGATTTCCGTATATTGAGCTTAACCATGTTTTTCGTGAAGCTAATCTTTGTGCTGATAAACTAGCTAAAGAAAGAGCGATGATGTCTTCTCAACCCGTGATACTTAAAGAGCCACCTGAATATCTTTGGAAACTAATTAGACGTGATAGAAGCGGTTATGCAACTTTTAGAGTTGCTTTAGATAGTTAAAAGAACATTTGTTCTTCATGTAATCTGTTTTTTCTTAACGGCTTTATAGCCTCTCATGTATGCAAAAAAAAAAAAAAAATTGGAAAGAAAAATAAGACAAAACAGATGCGTATACTGTGTGTAGAGGTTTTAATCAGTTTTGTTGGTTTAAACTTAGAGCCCGTTTGGAAGTGCTTATTTTAGAGTAAAAAAGCGCTTTTGGAATAAAATTCAAAATTTAAAAAAATTGTTAAAAATAATTTTGAAATCTAAAATTATTGTAAGTGCTTTTTTTTAAGAAGCACATATTTGGTGCTTTTCAGAAAAAGTGTTTTTCAAGGTAAAAAAACTCTTGAAATGCTAAAAGCACTTTTAAGTGATTCTCCAAAAAAACACTTCCAAACGGGCACTTAATAGAAGTTATAAATGGGTTGGTTTAAAAAAATAAAATGTAAGGAAAATGGGTATTAAAGAATAAGTACTTACTTTTAGGAATTGGCTATGTTATGGAATTGTAGTCCAACACGAAAGAACATGAAATGAGGGAACATGGAATTTTTTGCGTTTATATAGGTATTAAAAATTCCATGGTCCTTTTTTTTTTTGGACATCGAGAGGGTGCAAAGGCACCCCGCAAAAAACAAAGAAAATTATCCTATTCCTAGTTTACTAAAGGCCGCTGAGAGATCGGAGATACTAAGCGTATTCCGATTAACAAAAGTTGTTGTGTGCCTAGCTTCCTTCGCTAATTTATCCGCATTCCTGTTGAGCTTCCTGTTGATGTGTTTGAAAGTAATCTGTCCGAGCTCCTCAGAAGTGCAAATAACTTTTCGAAGAACGGGTTGGATATTCCAACGTGCTGCTGACACCTGCTTTATACCTTGAATCACTTCAAGGTTATCTGAGTGGATGGTGACTTTTTTATCGTGATACCTTCTTTCTATTTTCGTAGCTTCCAAAACCGCTATTGCTTCTCCTTCTATTACTTTGTTGCAGTCGATAGTCTTGCTAATTTTTTATTTTACGTTGTTCTCTCTTTGTTCCCATACTATTGCTATTCCCATTGGTTCCCACTTGTTTGAAAAGGAAGCGTCACAATATATGTTGACTTCGTCCTCATAATCCGTGTCCCTTGTTTCACTTTGTACTGTTAGGTTATTGAAGCCCTTATAACCTTCTTTAATCCAGTTAATGTCGTGGATTTCTTGCATAAGTTTTGTCGATGCTTTGTTTATTACTGTTCCATTCGCTGCAGTTCCTTCATGAAGGCCTTTAATTTTTGCTTTCCAAATGTTCCACAGGTTGATCATTATAAAGTCTCGAACCACTTTCTCGTCCCACCCTCCCTTTTTGAAAGATTTAACAGTTTTTAGGAACCAATCTTCTATATTATCATCCAGTTTATCTTGAATTTTGATTTGTAAGAACGATCCTGCCCAGATATCTTTGCACATATTACACTGAAGGAGTAGATGTTCCACATCTTCTTTGTCCTGGTTGCACCAAAGACAGTTTTTACCATCTGCACATTTCCTTTTGGAAAGATTAACTCTAGTAGGTAAAGCATTATTGACCACCCTCCACATAAATAATCTAATTTTTTTTGGGATATTTGATTTCCATATTTTTTTCCATATTTTAGTTTCTTGCATAACCCTTGTTTTAGTAGTGGTCGCCTTGTTCTTGTTGTGTTCTTCTATAATTATTTTGTATCCCGTTTTCGTATCGTAATTCCCATTTTTTGAATAAGGCCATATGAATCTATCTTTAGTATCTAATTCTTTGATCTTTGTTTTCTTTATCACATTTATTATAGGTTCATGGAAAAGGTTATCTAGAATTTCGAGGTTCCATTCCTCTTCTCCTTCCTTCATGAGTTCATTCACTTTTATGAAGTTCGATCCTTTCGGTTTCTCTAATTCCCATTCTGTATCTAACCATTTTTCATTCCATATATCCGTGTCTTTCCCATTTCCTATTTTTTTGATACCGTATTTTTTAATAAAGTCTCTACCTTCCATTAAACTTGCCCAACTCCAAGTTCTACTTTGTTTAACTCTACACGATAAAAAACTAGATTTATTAAAATAAATACCTTTGAGGAGTCTAGCTGCCAGGTTGTTTGGACTATGCATAATTCTCCACGCTTGGGCAGCTAGAAGAACTGTGTTCATCTTCTTGAAATCTTTAAAGCCGAGTCCCCCTATGATTTTATTCACCGTTATTTTTTCCCATGCCACCCAATGAATCTTATTTCTTTCACCTGAATTCCACCAGAAATTAGAAATAGCTGAGATAAGTTTATTACAAAAATTAGTAGGAAAAGAAAAAATGGACATATAATAATTCGGAATAGCTTGAAGGATTGCTTTGATGAGCACTTCTTTGCCCCCTTCCGATAGGAGTTTAGCTTTCCAACCTTCTGTATTTTTAAACACCTTATTTGCTATCCATTCAAGAGAATCTACCTTTGACCTTTTATGACATAATGGAACACCCAAATAGTGTCCCAAGTCTCCCGTTTCTTTGATACCCATTTTTTCCGTTACGGAATTTTTGATCTCTTATGTTGTTTCTTTACTAAAAATGATTGCCGATTTATTAAGGTTGATAGCCTGTCCAGATCCTTCGCAGTATATATCCACACATTCTTTAAAAGAATCAATATCAGAATTGTCTAAGTCTAAAAAGAAAAGAGAGTCATCTGCAAATAAAAGATGAGAGATAATAGGGCAGTTTCTATTAATTCTTATACCATTATAAAATTTATTATTGACAAAATGGTCCACAATACTAATTAGAGATTCAGTCATAATAGAGAAAAGGAAGGGGGAAAGAGGATCCCCTTGCCTGAGTCCTCTTCCTGGCTCAAAATTTTCAAGTCTTTCTCCATTGATGTTGATATTGAAAGACACTAAAGTAATGCAATTCCTTATCCAATCTATCCATTTGCTACAAAACCCTAATTTACTTAAAACTTTAAATAAGAAATGCCATCTTACCTGATCATAAGCTTTTGCCATATCTATTTTGATTGCCGCCAAATTTTTCTTGTCTTTCCTCTTCCTACTCATAAAAAAAGAGATTTCTTGGGCAATAAGTATGTTGTCCTGTATGGCCCTACCTTTGATGAAAGCTGATTGTGTGGGTGAGATAATTTTGTCCATGATTTCCCTTAATCGGTTGGAGAGAATCTTTGTAATAATTTTATAAATAAAGTTGACGCATGAAATAGGTCTAAAATCTCCTAGATTCTCTTGTATATTCCCTTTTGGGATCAGTGTAATAAGTGTATCGTTGATAGTTTCTATAGACCGGTTGTTTTCAAAAAAATCCATAACAACCTGTGTCACATCGTTTTTAATAATTTCCCAGAATTCTTTATAAAACTTACCATTTAACCCATCCGGTCCTGGTGCTTTTGCTGCTGATAAATCCTTAACAGCTCTTTCTATTTCTTCAGTATTTGGTTTTTTTGTTAACTCTTTATTCATATCCTCCGTGATACGTGGTGAAATATATTCAACTGCTTTATTCATTGCTTCTTCTTCACCCCCTTTTTCTTTAAAAAGATTTTTATAAAATTCTTGGAAGTTCTCTTTGATATTCTCAGAATCATCTGTCCACCTGCCTTCCAAGTCTTTAATTCTATTTATTCTATTAAGTTTCCTTCTCTTAATAGTAGCTAAATGAAAATATTTTGTATTCTTGTCACCATAGGTGAGCCAATTAAGTCTAGCTCTATCACACCAGTATTTCTCTTCTCTCTCATACTCTTTTTTTATTTTTTCTTTGATAGTGATTTCTTCATCAGTAGTATCTTTGTTTATTATGTTGTTCAGCTTAATCAGCTTATCTTGGAGTTTTTAATGGTAATTTCATGATTTTTAAAGTTTTTCCTACTCCAAAAACTAAGTTCTTTTTTTGTATACTCCCGTTTCTTAATGAAGTTTGGTATAGGGCTATTGTAATTAGGGATAGGCCAACTCTCTTCAATAATTTTTTTGCAATTCTCATCTTCAAGCCATCTAGTTTCAAATTTAAATTGTTTTTCCTTAATTTTTAAATTAAAATCGAAATAGAGGATTAAAGGAGAGTGGTCCGACCCTATAGCTGGTGGGATGTGTATAAGTGATCTTGGGAAGTGTTCCATCCATTCGTAGGTAGCAAGACCCATATCGATTCTTGTCTTGACATTCTTTTCACCAACCATCCTGTTGGACCATGTAAAAAAACACCCATTAGAGTTAATTTCTGCAAGAGAATTACAACAAGTAAAATCGATGAAAGCATTAATATGATCCATATTGGCCCTATTCTTGCTATTTTTTTCTGTAATGTTGAGAATTTCATTGAAGTCTCCAATAATTGTCCACGGTTCTGTGAAGCTTTCGCCCCATTTTGTTATTTCTTTCCATGTTTCTAATCTTTGTTTAAAATAATTGGGAGCATGAATAAACACAATATAATAACTAAAGGAAAGTTCATTAATACGGGCGATAATAAAGGAATTACAACTAAAGACAATATTAAGATGCACGTAAGAGTGCCACAAAACCAGGAACCCTCCTGAATGAAAAGCATTTCCAGTGGGTTCCACAAAAAACGAGTTATCAAAACCAAACCGAGCCAAAACATCTTGAGAGTCCACTTCTCTCAACATCGTCTCACAAAACGCCACCACACAAGGTCTAAATTGAGCCACCAACGAGCTAGCTTTTGTTAATGTTAAGGGCGCTCGTAAACCCTGAACATTCCAAAATAATGTCGTCACTTAATCTTTGCGGCTTTTTTGGAGTTGCCGCCTCCATTATTGTTTTCGAAAACCTCCTCTTCATCCTCAAAAGCATCAGCATACTGGAAATTCATTTCATGGTCCTCTCCTCCACCTTCATAGTCTTTCTCAAAGTAGTTTTCACTACTTTCAAAGTTCCCCTCATCCTCCTCCTCAGGTTCATATTGCGAGTTCTCCTCGTCCACCTCTTTTGTAACCTTCTTCGAGTCCTTCCCTTTCTCTTTGGGTATATTGTTCCTTTCTGCTTCTTCTTTTTCATCCTCTAGGATGCTGAATTGATTTTTATTAACGAAATCTTCAATTGGATCCACCACCCTTAATTTTTTAAAATTACCAGCCATTTTTGAATTAACTTCCCCACTTCCAGTCTCAATTCTAATTCCTCTCGCTTCCCTCCTTCTTTTAATAGTTTGTTGAGAGTTTGACGAAGTCTCCATGTATTGATTAGAAGTGTTGTTGGAATTTGCCACGTATTTCCCTTTGATCTTCCTCATTTGTTCTTCAAATGCCATAAGCGCAGCTCGAATGCTTCCTTCATTCCCTTCCTCATTCTCATCCGTTATTCCATGAGTTCTTAAGAATGCTTCCATTTTCAAAGAGGATTCATGTAGCTCATTGCGCAGGTCATGTATTTGCTTATTCCAGCTCTCCCATTCTCGTTCCTCTGTGTCATTATCCTTGTCTTCTTGCTGCTTCTTGCTCATTTTCCCTTCACCACTCTTCTTTGTGTAGTTGAATTTGCTAAGAACATCCTCATCTTCTTCTCGGATCTGGATACCCTTGGTTGGATTGTTAACTCTATTACTTGGACCTGCATCTTTAATAGATTTATCACTATAAAAATAGTTAGTAAATTCTCCATTATTTTTAATATGTAGACCATAAATCGGGTTGAAAGGCGGGAATTTTGCCACATTATCGATGCTCCATGAGACTTTCCTGCGCTCATCGATGTCTTCCACCTGTTTAATATTCTTATTAGGACAATCTCCGTATTGATGTCCTATCCTTCCACATCTGAAACAAAGTAACCCCGTATTTTCGTATTGGAACACAACCCAAGCTGGACCCTCTTCTTGGTAAAGATAAGCTCCAGGGGGTAGAGGATATTTGGTGTTGATTCTAGCTCTAAACCTCAATATCTTAACATCACAGTTTTGATTGTTGGGAAGATCCACGGCTTCAATTCTGATAAAGCAAACCTCGAGAGCTTTTATTGTGTCTAGGTTATTTTGTTTAAATGCCAAACCTCTAACTTGGACCCAGATTGAAGAATAGTCTGTCCCCAAATCATTAAAATCGACAACAAGAGGCCACATGGTCATGCTTAAGTGTAGCTTTTGGTATAATCCTGGTCTCATTTCCCAAACTCTTTTGAACTCTTTCTCATTGAAAATCTCCAGCTTGAACATATTATTTTTGACATCAGTTAATCTATAGTGCCCTGTATTCCCCATCTGTCCTCTATAAGCTTCCAGAGTTGCACAGCATAGATGGCAGAGTCTCCAATGGCCTTGATGAGAATTGCTTTTTCTTCCTTCATGCTTGCAGAAAGTCGAGCCTTAGAACCAATGTTGATAACTCCCAACTTACGAGCTTTATGGTCATTGAGAGGAATTATAGGTAAGGCGTGGTGTTCTCTTGAAGCCATGGTAGCACCTGGACAACCAATGAGCACAAATATACTAGAAAGCACAGTAATTAGGAGAAAATAAGAACAGGAATAAGTGAAGGGAAAAGTTTGAAGGGTGAGGGTGTTATCTGGAGAGTAGCAAGTATGAAAGCATAAACGAGGAGGTGGTAATGAGGCAGCTCCACTCTCTCCTTTGAGTATATATAGGCGCCATCCTTTACCCTCTTCATGGGGTATCTTAATTACCCTAAGGCTGGTTGAATTATCCTTCCCAAGGCTTCGGTAAATGGTGAATTCTTTCCTGTAACACTCTTTAATTATGAAAGAGTAATTATTATTACCTAGCTCTATGGTTGATCTTGGAGAGATCGAGGTGTAGTAGCTTCCTTTGATAGGTCTATACCGGCGTGCAATTGAAACCCTTCCAAGCTCGACTCTTCGCCTCCTCCACGCAAGAATAGCTTTTGTCGCTTTTGATTTCTGCACAAAAAGAGAACCGAAATCATAACAAACATTATTTAATATCTTTATTACCTCGATGTAAGGTGGGATTTGGTCTGCAGCACTCAAGATTTCGAGAAGTTCAACCGACGCCTTCGTCTCTTCTTGACCTCCCTCATCATTAATTCCATTTCCCCATCTTTGTCTGCACCATTTTACTATTTTAATAGCTTTCCTGATTGTCGAATTAGGTTTGTTCTTCCCCAAATCCGAAAAAGTAAAAACCCTTTGTAACCCTAATAATCCATCTGACGAAATCCCCATTCCAAGATGAGGAAAGAGATGCGTGAAGCAAGAAGCAAGAAACCACTCACGAGATTACCACACCGAGGCGATGATAATCACGAGCAGATTTGATATTTTCGACTGAAAAATCGTACCCTATGAGTAGAGAGAGGAGAGAGCGTATTTTTTCCCATGGTCCTTTAAAGGAGTACTTTTAAAAAATTATATAGGTATTAAAGAATTTATTTTCTATACATATGTAAATTTATATATAGTACTAGTGTATTGGGTTTGGAAAGAAGAGAAATTGTTGGATTTTACATATGAAATTTATATTTATACATATGTAAAACTGACTTAATGGGTTATAAATATTGGATTTTGTTTGGTCGCCTTGCAGGGTGGTTTGCATTCACAAAAGTTACAAAATTCGTCAAAACAATAAACACAAAATCCAGAAATTTAAATTTTTACAAGGTAATTTGCAACAACTAAAAGGTCCATAGGTTTCTCTCTTGTATAATGCTCTAGCATACTAAAAAAAACACATTCACCAAGTTGCATTCAGCACTTATATACTCCACAACTAAAAATGCAGTATAATAGTAAATTGTTCTCAATCAAATGGTAAAATTCAGAAAATGAAGTACAACACCAAATTGTAAACATTCAACAACTTGGTGTAAGACCATATTTACTCACTCACCAACTTTGATATTCACTGCAAAACACTTCAGAAAATGCAATGTAAACCATTGTAAGATTTGTATAAATATATATAAATAAATAATTATACTTTAGAATATCTTTTACCTTGATCGGGGTTGTTTACATGGTTTATATAAGCATCATACCATGATTGTAAGATATCTTCACTTGTAGCAGCTTCACCAGTAGCAGCTTCAGTAGTAGCAGCTTCAGTACCCAAAACCTGTTGCAAGATAAGGTACTAAACTTAAACTGTAAACGAGATAAACATGTTGCAAGATAAGGTACTAAACTGTAAAAATGTTAAAACGCTGCTTAGCTAACTTTATCAAATAAAACTAATACTAATACAATTTGATCTATGAATCATCCAACTAAAGACCGTCAAAATATCACATATCCAGTAACATAATTAACATATTACCTCAGAAAATGGATTAACAAATGAATCAGGAGACTCCACCTGAAAACAAAAACCAATCGTAGCATTAAATGAAGATAATTAAATTAACTATCTGATTTCGCACAAACCTGCAAATCAGCAGCTCTTGAAGTACAACAGGTACACCAGTACTTATATTCGAAACAAGTAAATATTAAGAAAACTAGAAAAAACAAATACACCAGTAATTAGACTCGAAAGTACCTTGAAAGAACAACGGTGATGTGTGGCTGGATCTTCAAGTTGAACCAATGTAGAAACACTTGGAGTATGCACGTAACTCTCGAATCGAGGAGCAGAAGGTATAATACGTGTACTTTTACGCTCTTTACAGAACATTGAGTCATACAAGCTACACAAACTTTTAGTTATCTTTCCGCGACCTTTTTTCAATGGACGTGTTATAGCATATTGCAGTTCAGTTTTTTCTCTTTCAAGAGATTGTATTTCCTGTTAACAAGACTGTTAATGTATAACAACATAAACAAAACAAAATGACTCACCTTCTCATAATAGCTAACAAGAGATTCTTTCTCCCTTTTCAATACTTCTTTATCTTCATCGAGTTTCCTCTTGTCCTATTAGATAATAATAAAAACATAAACAATGGTAACACCATATATGTATATTATAATTTAAAACATACCTCTGTTATAGTAACTATACGATTTTTATAATACGCAATATCACCATTCATGTCTGCTACCAAATTTGCTTTATCTTCTATTAGTTTCTTTCTCTCCTGTTCCATAATAATAATAAAAATAAGCAATTATAATCAATTATATATAAATTACAAATATAATCTCACTTCTTTTAATCTCTCGAAAAGTGAATGATCGTCTACCAAATTTGCAATCATTTCTTCCAGTTTCCTCACCTCCTGTTAGATAATAATAAAAAAATAAGATAACTCTAAAACAAAATGCAACTAACAATCAAACACACCTCTTTTGAACTCTTTAAAAGATCGTTGTATTTTTTGGTTAGTTCATCAAAGTCTTTGTTCCGATCAGTATTTGTGTCTTTATAAAGCTTCAAGGTATTCGCTATAATTTCCTTCTCATATTAAGCATGATATCCCTTTAGATTTTTAGGACTTTTCCATATGACCCGCACTCGAATCGCGATGCATAGACAGTTGTTTTAGAGCTTGAGTTTGGGGTGGTGGGTCCACCATTATGGGAATTGTTATTGGGTTGGGATTTTTGAGCTTATTAATTGTGCTTTGTGCTTTATATTGATGATGATTCACAGATTTTTATTGTAACCCTTTTCCGGGGTAATAGTGAATGAAAAAGAAGCTACGAGCTAAAATTGCCAACAAGGGCATTAAAAAGAAAAATATATATATGAGAAATTAGCATGATATCTCAACATTAAAATAGAGTCATAGCTATAGAAAAAATTGATTTGAAAAGAAAAGAAATTATATATATTTGGACCGGCAAAGTGAATTTTTAGGTGAACATCTTAAGCTTTAATTGGGTTATTGGGGATGCGAAATTGTGCATCAAGGAATTCATTGGGTTGAGTGAGAAACGTTTATGAGAGTAACTCAAGCTCTAGGGCAATTCGTTGATGGCTAGTGAGGAGAGAGCCAAAAGCTCACTCCAAATTATCCAAATATACTATCATACCATCCCTAAGCCTACATTACAACCTTAAAGACCTTTTTGATTCTTTGCTATGTAATTGAGAAGTGATTGAGCCATTAGAGATTAGTTAAGTGGAGCTTTGAATACTAGTGAGAATCGATGAACAATCTATAGCTCTCTTGGGAAACTGAGTAAAGTCCCAATCCTTCTTACATTGCGAAACTAATCTGATCTTGAATTCAAGCCGTGTTGACTGTGGATATGAGAAGTGAACAGGTATGTAGTTTATAAATATTATTGAATGAAATTTTCTGAGTTATGTGCTTTAGGTTTATTCTATATATTCTGCTATGCTTTTTCCCATTGTGTTGAGAATTTTATAAGTGTGTATTTATAGACTTCCCTTTGTTTTTATCTTTATTGTATCGGGACGATACAACTTTGAGTTGGGGGTCTTGATGTCTCCTCATTTGTGATAGATTAATGTTAGGACGAGACATCATTTTTAGTGATTTAGAAGTCTTTAATGTCGATTTTCTTGAGAAATAGTGCACTTTCCTATTTTGAGTCTTGATTTAGTAAAATAATATTTTTAGAGCATATTGGGTTTAATTATTTATTTAGTGGGTAGCTTTAAAGATAATTATGGAGCTTAATTAGAGTCCAAGTTAAAGATTACAACTAAGGGAAAGAGATTTGCATGGTAATTGGAGATAAGGAAACAAAAGCTAAAAAGATGGAAAAGGAAAAGCTGCCTAATCTAGGATTCGCAGTACACACCTAAAGAAGTGCTATTCTACCCAAGAAATAGGCCGATTTTGGTAATTTCCTTTCATAGGTGCAGAGATAATTCTGTTGCGATTCTTTTGGTATCTTATGGAGCTCAAACCGACCAATAACGAAGAAGATATGCTCAAAACGGTCCATCAGTGTTTATCTTTATTTCCATACGAATTTGAGTTGGGCTAGAAGTCCAATACCTTACCTCTTCCTCAAGAAAACGAATTAGGTCTTCTAAACACCTATAAATACACCTTTATATCACTTGTAAAATCATCCTTGCTTAGAAAAACCTTAATATTATTCCTTAGTCATTGTAGAGAGCAAGATGATGTCTTTTGTAATTTCTTTTAGTTTATTTCCTTCAGGTATGAACTAAACTCCCCATAGCTTGGGTTTTGCATAATGTATAATCTATGAATTCTAATTCTTCTATCTAAGTTTCTTTGGGAATTATATGTTTTAATTTGATATTAGCTTCTTACTTAATATTTGTTTATGTGTTTTGATTTATTGTCTTTCCTAGAACTAATCACTTTAGGATTGTTTTAATAGTAGTTAGATGGTCTCCTTGACAGGGTGTTTAACTATTGAACCACCACATAATGTCTAGTGTCGATATTAGTTATGACAAAACATGATTCTAACTAGATAGTCATTAGGGTTTGTTTTAATCACCATATCACCAGGATTGCAATATTTGTTTAGGGCCTTAGTGGCGTTTGATAACCCTATTCTTCATCACTTCTTGGTTGTGCCGTAGCCCCCTTAGTCGCTCTCAAGGTCTAAGGTATGGGAATTTAGAATCCTGACTAAGTATACCAAGAGCTAATATTCTCCCTTATTAACTAGAGTTATAGATAGATATAGAAGGATTAGTGCATACTAGCAAAACCTGAGCTATACTTCTCATCTCATATTTCTTATCTTTTATTTTACTGTCTTTATTTTCCTAGTTTTAATTCTTAATTTTCGAAATCTGTTCCCTTTAGTTTTCTGTCTTTAATTATTTACTTCTTACTCGTTATTCCTACTCACACGATTAACACACTTAAGTCCCTGAGAACGAACTCTATTTATCATTAAAACTTGCATACGTCCTGTAATACTTGCAGTACTGTGCCTGTCTAGGGTGACAGTGCGTAGTTTCTTGGCTTATTTTAATCTTATTTTTATCACACCCTAGGCACCACCACTTAAGCATAATTAAGTAATTGTATAAGCTTCAGGTTTTAGATTATAAGTGTCAGGTTTTAGATTATAAGTGAGAAGGCTCAAATGTTTATTGATCAAGTAAGAATCTACATGCCTTGGCTGCAAAACCTGTTCCATTCAAGGGAAGTAGGCAAAAGCCTACATTCTTAACACAAGCCATCTGAATTGCTCAGCCAAGAATAGACCATCGAAGAAACAAAAATGAAAAAAGAACTTGATTTAATTACACTCATGAGTAGTATATTTATACACGAACCCCACAATGTTTTTTTTCCAAATCCAGCAACGTTCATAAACATGAGCGTTGGAAGCTTTTAATTACCATATATTCAATATATTATGCGTGTGTAAGTTTTGTGGGGCCATGATATGACAAGATTGTTGGAGTTTGCAATTTGCTCTAATATAGACTCACTTAGTATAAGTATAGCCAGTCTAGGAAAATTAGTCTGAGAAATACACACAACATACAATAGAAGAGCCATACCAATTAAGTATAATCGTTGACTGTGTAAAAGGTTAAGCTTCGAAATTCAAGCATGTGAGACTCAAATCTTAATGATAAAGCAAGAGTTTAACAAGCCGTGGCTGCAACCCAAAAATATTCAGTCAAACTTAAATGGAGGCTGCTATTTAATAAAATACAAATGGGTTATTTTTCCCCTTTTTTTTCGAAGAGAATTGATTCTCTCATATCACTTTAGTGATATGTATCGAGAACATGAACAACATTACATTGTTGTATTAGTCAAAGCTGAGGTTTTGACTTTTTTTTTCATGACAGTAGTGATAACTATAGTCTTACGATAGTCTTAACTATGGTCAATAAGTTGTTAAGCTAGAAGACAAAACTAGTTTGTTAAAAGGAATATTAGTACGTGAGTGTATTGAGTCTTGATTGTACACACTCACTCCTATATAATGTACTATCTTTTATCACAATCAATACAACATTATTTTCATATCATTTATCAAAATCATAACATGGCATCAGAGCCATTGAGAAGCTCTTATGAAGCTTAAATTTTTTTTTCCACCATTAACGGTGTTCTTCATTAGCTTCGCTTCTCTACTATAAACTCGATCCTCTTCCGCTCTCTTCGTTTTATCCTTTATGGCGTCGTCTTCATCGACTCCTTCTTCTCCTCATATAACATCGAGTTCTTCGATTCCTGCTGGTCTTCTTCTCCTTCGTCAAAATTGGAGTAGTTTAGTCCAAGTCAAGCTTGATTCATCTAATTATGTGTTATGGCGGTCTCAAATTGAGGCTGTTCTTGATGCCCATGGTTACTTAGGTCATTTAAATGGCACTGTCACTATGCCCTTGTCGTCTGATCCGACGTATGCGACATGGTTGATAGAGGACCAACAACTCAAGGTCTCTTTATTATCGTCGATGATTCCATCGATTTTATCTCAGGTGGTTCGTTTGTCTCGTGCTGGTGATGTCTTGAGTAAATTAGAAGAGACATTCATCACTCAATGCAGAACTCATGTTCATCAACTCAAGATGAAACTCTGCAACATTAAAAAAGGTGATCTTAAAATGAGCGATTACTTAGCTTCTATTCAATCAATTTGCGATGGTCTTGAAACGGCTTCTGAAGCTTTACCCTTAGAAGATATAATTATGTATACGCTTAAAGGTTTACCTGCTGAATACAATCAATTTAAATCAAGTATTCGAATAACTAATGCTCATTCTACTCCTATTAGTTTTCATTCTTTAAGTAGCTTATTAGTTTCAGAGGAGCTTCATATGAATATGATTGAACAATCTGACACTACTGTGCAGTCTCATACTGCTCTTTATTCGAATTCATCTTCCTCTACACATACTCGAGGCCGTGGTTCACATCAACGAGGTAGATGCCGTGGTTTCTTTGGTAGAGGTCGTGGTGTAAATTCTTATACACCTTCGAATTTGGGAGCTCAATCCTCTGTTTCTCAGAATGGTGTACACTCTTCTTTACCTACATGTCAAATTTGCTCTAAAATTGGGCATAATGCTTTGGATTGCTGGTATCGTACTGATTTTGTTACCTTTCCTTCACCAAGAGCTAATCGTATTGCTTTGGCTGCTCAAGCTCATACACAGTCTTCAACACAGTCCTCACATAATTCTCAATCATTACCTTCATCTTCTTATGATGCTGAACAATGGTTTTTGGACTCAGGTGCGAATAGTCATATTACAAATGATCTCAATCTCCTTCACAGTTCATCTCCATATCAAGGAGGTAATAATGTTTCAGTTGGTAATGGTGCTGCTCTTGAGATTGCCAATACAGGTCATAGTAAGCTTCTTACACCCTCTACTGTTTTTCACCTTAATTCCATTCTTCATGTTCCTCAAATATCTTCTAATCTTTTATCTATCTCTCGTTTTACGCTTGACAACCACTGTTCTATAACTTTTAATGCCTCTTCTGTGTCTATAATTGATAATCATTCAAATAACATTCTATTTCAGGGCCCTTGTAGAGATGGTTTGTATCCTATCTCGTTTTCTGGTGGTGGTTCAGTGTCCCCTTCTTCAAGTCTTCTTTGTTTGTCCTCCAAGTCTCAAGCCTCTTCAGCTATGATTTGGCATTTTCGGTTGGGTCATCCTTCAGCAAATGCCTCTTCTATTTTAGCACCTCTATTAGAAACTAAACTAAACTTTCATGGTGTTGATTGTGTAGCTTGTTCTGTGTCTAAAGCTCATAAGTTACCATTTACTTCCTCTGTAACTAAGAGTTTAACACCCTTTACGCTTATTCATTCGGATGTATGGGGACCTTCTCCTATTAACTCTTGTTCATCTTTTAAATACTATGTAATTTTCATTAATGATTTTAGCAAATTCTCTTGGGTTTATCCTTTGAAGTTCAAATCCGATGTTCTTTCTGTATTTCAAACCTTTTATAAAATGGTTCAAACTCAATTCAATAAATCAATTAAAATTTTACGCACCGATAATGGAGGTGAATATTTGAATAAAGCCTTTTCTATATTTCTTCAATCAAATGGTGTAATCCATCAAACTAGCTGTCCTCACACTCCTGAGCAAAATGGGGTGTCTGAGAGGAAGCACAGGCATTTACTTGAAACTGCTAGAACTCTTCTTAGTCATAGTTCTATGCCTCCTAAGTATTGGCTTGAAGCCTTAGCTGCCTCCATCTATCTTAGCAATATTTTACCATCTCCCAACTTGAACAATATTAGCCCTTATGAATTATTATATCAAATTAGTCCTTCTTATACACATCTCAAGGTTTTTGGTTGTCAATGTTTTCCTTGGCTTAAACCTTATGCCTCACACAAATTAGCTCCTAAATCAATCTCATGTGTCTTTATGGGATATTGTAACTTCTCAAAAGGTTACAAATGTCTTGACTTAAACTCTCAGAAAATATATATATCAAGACATGTATCTTTTAATGAACATGTTTTTCCTTTTGTTTCCTCTGCTCAATCATCAATATCCTCTTGTTCAAATGATGAGCCTTCATCCTATTTTGATTTATTCAATTCTAATATTAATCCACAGTCTTTGTCTCATCCTTTTGATCCAATTCTCCCATCACCTCAACCTTCAGTTGAGTCATCATCTACTTCAGTCTCAAATTCTTCTACACCATCCTCATCTCCATCTCCTCCACCTTCTCATATACAACCACCACCTATACGTCATCCCATGATTACTCGTAGACAAACAGGATTTTTAAAACCATCCTATAAATGTCAACACACTCTTGAATCTTCTTCTCTCCCTATTGAACCTACCACATATAAAGAAGCTTCTATGTTATCTTGTTGGCAATCTGCTATGCAGGTTGAATATAATGCTTTACTTGATCAACATACATGGACTTTTAGTTCCACCACCACTTGGGAGATCACCTATTTCATGTAAATGGGTTTATAAAGTCAAACGTAAGGCTGATGGATTAATTGCGAGGTATAAAGCACGCCTTGTTGCACGTGGTTTTTTACAAGAATATGGACTAGATTATACTGAAACATTTAGTCCAGTCGTTAAGCATCAAACTATTAGAGTAGTTCTTTCTTTAGCAGCCTCTTATAATTGGAATATTATACAATTGGATGTCTCAAATGCCTTTTTACATGGCACGCTTGATGAAGAGGTTTATATGATTCAACCTCCTGGATTTATTAATGCTCAACATCCTAATTATGTATGTAAACTAAATCGTTCTTTATACGGTTTAAGACAAGCCCCAAGGGCCTGGTACCAATTACTTGCTACCTTTTTAACTACTCATGGTTTTCAATCAAGCTCTGCAGATTCTTCTATGTTCATTAAAGGTTCAAGTTCTTCTTTAACTATTATTCTTGTTTATGTGGATGATATACTAGTTACGGGAGCAGATAATGTTGCTATTTCTAGTATTATTGCAGCTCTAAAAACACGTTTTATGATGAAAGATCTTGGGACTCTTTCTTATTTTTTGGGTCTTGAAATTACAAGATCAAATAACTCTATCTGTGTAACTCAATCATCTTATGCTCAATCTATTCTTCAAAAAGCTGGTTTAAGTGATTGTAAGCATAGTTCAACTCCTACACCAAGTAAATATACAGTTAAAACAGAGCATGATCTACTTCCTTATGAAAATCCTACTCATTTTCGAAGTATCACAGGAGCTCTGCAATATTTGACTATTACTAGACCGGACATTACTTATGCGGTTAATCAAGTTTGTCAAACTATGCACAATCCTACGAATTCAGATTATGCTGCCTTGAAGAAACTCTTGCGTTATGTTAAAGGTACTATACACTATAGTCTTTCTTTCAATGCTTCATCGTCTACACTTCGTTCTTTCTCTGATTCTGATTGGGCGAGTAATATATCTACTAGACGTTCTACGACGGGTTATTGTATATTTTTGGGTGATAATTTGATCTCATGGGGTTCTAAACGGCAAACCACGGTATCTCGATCGTCCACTGAAGCTGAATATCGAGCCTTAGCCTATGTTTCTGCAGAAATTAAGTGGCTAACATATATGCTCATGAGTTTGAAGATTAACGTTATCACTCCTACTATTTCGTGTGACAATATGTCAGCTATCGCTTTAGCTTCAAATCCAGTGTTTCATTCACGAACACGCCATATTGATATTGATTTTCACTTTGTTCGTGAACAAGTACAAAGCAAATCACTTAATCTACTCTTTGTGCCTACTCAATCTCAATTAGCCGATGTTTTCACTAAGGGACTTTCTCCTTCTCTTTTCTCCTCACTTGTTAGCAAGCTTCCCCTTCTAAAACGAGGCTCAGCTTGAGGGGGGATGATAACTATAGTCTTACTATAGTCTTAACTATGGTCAATAAGTTGTTAAGCTAGAAGACAAAACTAGTTTGTTAAAAGGAATATTAGTACGTGAGTGTATTGAGTCTTGATTGTACACACTCACTCCTATATAATGTACTATCTTTCATCACAATCAATACAACATTATTTTCATATCATTTATCAAAATCATAACAACTGATAACTATAGTCTTACTATAGTCTTAACTATGGTCAATAAGTTGTTAAGCTAGAAGACAAAACTAGTTTTGTCTTCTAGCTTAACAACTTATTGACCATAGTTAAGACTATAGTAAGACTATAGTTATCAAGTAGCACATGTTTTAATTTTTGGTTTCTCATTGGAAGCAACTTTCCAGTAACAAGGAGCTAATTTCCATCAAATGTAAGATATGATATGATGGTATTTTTTTTTCACGATCACAAATTCACAATAGTGAAACAAAATAAAATTAATATGAAATACATGACTTTCGTTCACAGTTGAGCTTTTTCACAAGAATACATTGTATTCTTTTCTTTCACAATTGTGATTGCCCACTCAACACAATTTTGCTGCACAGATTCCTCACGTGTTTGTTAACACAGTCATGATTCAATATACATAAAAAAAAAATTCTAGGTCGAATTTTCATGGCATTGATAATACCTAATATGTGATATATAATTTTCTAATTACAATTAGTCAATTTTTTCTTTTCATTCACAGAGGTGAATGGATTGTTTTGTGAACTTCTTTTGAATTTCTTTAAAAAATCCGTTAAATATTTTTTTTAACATTTCACTGTGGTGAAATTTATTCGATAATTCATAGTAGAAATTTGATAAATAATGTACTATTTTCATGAAAAAAAGAATTACCTAGTATTTGGATAAAGGATAGAAACCATCGTGCTGATAACGTGTTATAAACAAAGAGAATTGAGACTGTATTGAGTATATGAAAGTATGAGATTACATAGTAAAGAACCTATTTATAGAGAATAGGTAAACATAACCTTAGTATTCATGGACTTGACTACTAACCCATAGGCTGGAATGAATATCCACTAAATGGGTTTATAACACTAAATATTATAATTTTAATCTACCGGTCAAAGAAATCAACCCTATAATCTCTTTTTTTATTGGAAATCAATACTAAATGATATTTATAATTTGAGCCTCTGGAGGATTGGCCCGATAAAAGTTTACATACTATAAAATACACATAAATTGATGGGCCTGCTTGACAGACTCAAATATTTTATTTATGAAATTATCTAGAGCACTCGCTTTAATCGCCTTTGTAGTGATGATAAGATTAGCCTGTATTTTTAGAAATTTAATCTAATTTAAACAAATTTGATTATATTTTAAGAAGTTTAATTTTAATTTCCAAAATTTGAAAAATAATATTAAAACCTTAGTTTTCTATGTTAACCTACCCTAAGCCCAAATTGAAAAATAAAACCTAACTAATACTTATAAATTATACGTAAATAAGTCACAGAATACACTATCTACAGAATATTATCATAACGGCTGTATTTACACTAAACAGGTACTCTTCAAGGCTTTGTTAATTAGTTTGGGCATGTTTTGCTATTAAATTTTGATCTTGTTATATACTTTATATTATGCTTTAATATGTTTTTACACTAATTTGTGATAGTATCAGCATATATATAACAGAAAGCTCGAGAGAGGAGCGGCCAATCGATTCTGGTATTTAAATCGAATGCTCTTGCTAACGTAACTTGGTTATTTTAAATTAGTATAGATCATTAGGTTTGTGTTAAAAGTAGCGTAGAATTGTTAATATCTCATGCTGCAATTTTTAGCGTCTAACTCATTTATCACATTGTTTAACTTCAGTTATATATTTTATATTCAAAATCTAGATTCTTACAGCGATACTAATATATATTTCTTTTTCATAGATGAAAAATATGGACCTTGCTGGAACTGGAATGAAAGTACCTGATAATGTAATTGTTGATATTTTGAGCCGATTGCCAGTAAAATCTGTACTAAGATTTAAATGTGTTTGCAAGTCATGGTTAATGATTACTCAGCAAAAGTCTTTCATTGAGAAGCATCAGGGTAGGAGCCAAATTGTTTATGAATCCAAACAAACATATGCTAATCATTATTTTTGTGGAGATTCCATCAATGGCTTAGTGCTGGAGAGAAATTGCGAAACTAATCTGCATCGCATAAGAAACCCAGCCACTAAGCAAGTACTTCAAGTAACATCAGAAGTTTTTAAGAAATCCTTTAGATACAGGATTGGTTTTGATCCATCAACTAGTATGTATAAGTTGATTCATTTTTACTTCAAGGAAGAAATAGGTGGTAATATAGGTGTTCGTATGTTAACTATTGGAAGTGATGATGATCATGCTTGGAGATACCTTGATGATGTTAATCTATATTGGTGTAACTGTAGAACACCACGTCATATATACCACAACGATATTAGTTACACTGCAACTTATTCTTTTGAAGAATTAGAGAAAACAGATATACTTAGATTACCCATGGATGGGAAGAGCTCCATGAACATCAAGGTCCCTCAGAATTTTAAAACGGTTCGAGGAATTAAATATAAAATTGGATTACAGATGTTTATTTTGGGTGATGAGAAGCTGTCACTTGGGTTCATAATAGGACATAACCTCCATGTGTGGGTGTTGGAGAATTACAAGAAACACATTTGGTCAGAGGAAAAGATTATTCCTCTGGATTTTATGAAGGATTATCCAGATGTGGATTATATTACTGTGCAGCCATCGCCAAATTTGGATAAACTACGTGCTACTCTTGATAATCATTATGTGGAATATGATGTTCACTCCAAAACATATATATTCTTAGCCAAGGTACCTCCAGGCAAATGGTTCGCGTATAAGATAACTCCTTCTCTTGTATCCCTAAAAGGAATGCGTTCGGAATCAGAAGATTCTGCACCATGCATTACATGTTTTCGCTCTCTATAATTGAATATATTTATGATTGATTATATTTTTCTTATTTTTCTCTTTCTACATCGTTGTAGTAACAAGTATCAATTCATGTGCTACAAATATCAAGTAACGCCTCCTGGTTTTGTGATACTCGACGCAAAAACTATTTTTAAAAGTGGTCCTTTATATAAGTAATAGAAGTTGAGAGATAAATTTTTTTTTAATTGAAATATTAGGAGGTAAAAATGGAATTATACAAAATATCATATATATATATACTCTTTTTAGTATTGTGTCATGAGAATAAGGGGGTGTTAGTTTGTTTTTCTTATCCTATTCAAATCTGAATGACTCTTAACGGGTCTGTTTCATTAAGATTTCAAACTAAGTCTGAATCATTGACACTACCTCTTAACAAAATAAGTCATATTCAGCGGTTCATTTAATATTCATCACTTATTACTTAAAAAAACAAACGACGCCTAAATAGATTTAATGTCGGTCACCTTTCTATATTTAATATTAACTTAACTTTTATAAAAGAAAGGTGATGCAGCAACTTAGGATAAGTGCCCGTTTGGAAGGTGTTTTTTTTAGAATGTTTAGAGTTTTTTTTGTCCTGAAAAATATTTTTATTTGGTGCTTATTGAAAAAAAAAATTAAAATAATTTTAGATTTTGAAATTATTTTTGATAATATTTTAAAATTTAAAACTTTATTCTTAAAGCTCATTTTTACTCTAAAATAAGCACTTCTAAACGAGCCTTAAGTCCAATAGCTCTTTAGATCTTTAACTAGAATTGAGAGTCGAACTACCCGTTTCTCTTAGATATTACCTTCTTGCAACAACTTTACTTCAACCGCTTTCCTTTTTCAACCTCCAATTTTAAAATTTATATTTAAACTTTATTCTATAATATTTCTTTATTTATATATTTTACAAAAAATATTTTTATATTATTATTTTTTTCTATATCTTTGTAATTTAAAGAAACATAATATTTTATTTTTTAAAAAATATTATATAATTTATGGATTTTTCTTTTAAAATTTAAAAATAAGTTTTAATATAGAAAGTGTATTTTAAGATAGTCAGAAAAAAAAATAACTTTGAAAAATAAAGAAATTTAAATTTGAATTTTAACGTGTAAAATGAAAAAAATAAAAAAAAAAAATAGTGCTAACACATGCAGAATGAATTATCAAACAAAAAAATGTAGCCTACAGTGTAACAAAAAGAAATGTAGCTTATCTTATACAACTCCTATTTTAGCTTTTTGCTAGGAGAACTATTAGACTTAACCTTATGAGATATGGCCTTTCATAGTAAGAATAGTGTAGAGTATTTCTCATCATTTAAATGTATATAATTTATGTAATATAAAAAAGAACCAATGGTTGATTGATGCCTATTAAAAAATTTATTTAGAAAAAGGTGCCTAGAAAAAAATATTTATTGAAAACAGCCCCATCCCAAATTACTCTTATAATTAACAATTAAAAATAAGAAAAAAACTAATAAACACGCGCGCGTCCGTGAAATTTTTTTAAAATCGTCATAACTAATTCAAAAAAAATTATATTTAGATAAATCAAATTAATATTTACGTCTATGATTTTTTTCGTAATTTTCGGAATTTTTTGATTTTTTTCGATTTTTTTAATTTTTTTTTTCGCAGACACGAAATTTCATGTTTTAAACATGGAATTTCATGTTTAAAACATGGAATTTCATGTTTAAAACATGGAATTTCATGTTTATTTCACGGTTTAAAACACGGAATTTCATGTTTTCTGCGGAAAAAAAATTCAAAAAAACTCAAAAAATTCAAAAAAAATCAAAAAAATTCATAGACGTAAATATTAATTAGATTTATTCAAAAATATTTTTTTTTAATTTTCTGATTTTTTTTGAATTAGTTATGACGATTTTAAAAAAATTTCACGGACGCGCGCATGTGATGGAATTAGTAAAGGTATAGAAAATATAAAGGGGATGTTTTCTATAAATAATTACTTCATTAGACATTTTTTTATAAATAAGATTATTGAAGGCATAAAAAAACAATTAGAGAGTTTAATGAGGATGTTATCAACAATAACCCCTATAAAAAAAGGTATAAATGTATATTTTCATCTAAATTAATTCTTTCTTTTCCATTCTATTTCTAATCCAAACAAAGAATGTTATGATCCGTCATTTTCCTTTCCTTTATAAATAAATATATATAAAATCTAAACAAAAGAATTCATTTCTTTTCTTTTCCTTTATTATTTATCTTTTCCTTTCTTTTCTTTTCCTTTAGTAAATTGAATCCATACATAGCATTAAAGAGAAGAGAAGGTCTATGGTTCGAATCTCCTTCCTAACAGATGTAAAGTAAAAGGTACAAGACTCGAACTCCTCCCTCCATGAACATGGGTCACTTAGTTCTAATTTACTTCAGAATATACACAGGCCACCTAGTTCTAATTGAATAGAGGGCCACATGAGATATGTTGATACATATTTTTGTGTGTATATTATATATGTCTCTTAGTGTAATAAATTGGAAAGAAAAATATCTTTAGAGTAAAAAAACTTTTTTTTAAAGAAAAACTGCTGCGATATTTTGCTCCACATTTTGCGTACAAAAAATAACAACTTTTCAAACCACAATGGTAACAACGCCGCCACTTTTGGCCGGCGTGACACCACCTCCTGACCGAGCACCAGAGCCGATGGAGGAGGGAACCAAAGCTGTGATAGCAGCGCCTGTTATCTCGCCTTCACAGGACCTTCAAATGACAGAATTTCCGGAGTTAATTAGCGCAGTCCAGGAAGGGAGAACGGGCAAAAGAGATCGTTCAAACCCAGAAAGTGCCGCTGTTACTGAGAAAATTGTGAACAACCCTGCTACAGAAGGTGTTAACAACGCTGTTATTATGGGTAACCCGCCATCGATCTCTGGTGCACCAAAAAATAACAGTTTCATAGCTGCTGCAACATTGCCAAATCCGCAGAGAGGTAACACTTCAAACTCGTTTATTAGGCCAAATCTAGGTAGTTGGAAAGGAACTGTGACTGGTAACAACATAATTATTCCAATTATCGAAGATAACGATGAAATTAAGGCTAATCATGCATTGGGGGAAGAGGATTATTATGAATTAGAGGGGTTAATAGAAGACGATGATGATGAGATAATAATTGATTCTATTCCGACTGTGGTTAGAACGAGGGAGGAGATACAAGAGGGAGTAAGGTTATGGCGGAATACTGCTGTAATTAGATTATTAGGTAGAGAGGTGGGCTTTACATATTTGCATTCGAAATTGAGACAAATCTGGGCTCCAAAAGGGCTTTTTGAATTAGTTGATGTGGGGTTCGGGTACTACATGGTTAAGTTTGAGAAAAGAGAGGATTTTGATTTCGCGCTCTCAGGGGGTCCGTGGATGATTCTGGATCATTATTTGATTGTAAGAGAATGGACTCCGGCGTTTAATGCGGCATCAAACTCAATCACAACGACAACAGCATGGGTAAGAGTTTCGAATGTAGGAATGCATAACTACACTGTTCGTATCTTGAGAAAAATAGGGAATAAACTTGGCCGGACTATCAAGATTGATCCTATGACAAAGGGGAGGCTAAGAGGGAACTATGCTAGACTTGCTATTGAATTGGACTTGAAAAAACCATTGGAGCCGGAGGTAAGGATTGGGACGGATGTATGTAAAGTTGAATATGAAGGTCTTCACTTGATTTGCTTCGATTGTGGCAACTTTGGACATAAAAAGGAAAATTGTCCTCCTAATGTTGTGGTTAGAATGGAAATGGAAAGGGATATCGAAAAGGGGAAGGAACCCGTTGTAGTGGAGAACATGGAAACAATGGTTCCTAAAGCGAAATATGGGGAATGGATGACTGTTAGGCGAGGGAATAGAGGGAACGGGAAAAGTATTGGGAATAATGTAGCTAAAACGCAAGTGAATAATAATCTGGGAAACCGTTTTGATGCTTTAAGAATGGACGAGTACCCGAGTATAATGCGCTTTAATTCCCAAGGAATAATGAATAAGGGTCAAACCTCGGGATCGAAACCAAATGCGTATAAAGGGAAAGGTGTGGCAGGGACTAATTTGGGAAATAAAAAATCAGGTGGATCGAAAGGACATGGGGTAATAACAACACCCAACTTTGAGCAAAGGAGAGTCTTAATAGATGAGGTGGAGGTGAGTGACATGGGCGATGTTGAGGTTCTTAATGTGGCAAAGAAGACGGGAAAAAAGGCGGGCAAAAAGGGTGCAATAGTGGGATCATCTAAAGGTAATGCGAGTAGAGGTGGCGAGGTTGAAGGGGCTGAAGTTGATGGCTGTAACAGGCCCTCGGTAGGGGCGGTTGTTGGTGGCTGTAACAGGCCCTTGGTAGGGGCTGGAGCAGGGGCCGAAGCTGAAGTTTTGGTCGAGGTTATGGTGGCTGGTGGGAGGGAAAGTAACAGGGACTGTTTTGCAATAAATACAAAACTTGCACCTGCTATTTCTGGACCGCCAACCCCACAGCACACGGGACTTTCTGCAGCGGAACAGCTAGCTTTGGAATCGCCAAGAGGCTGTGTTGATTTATCGGCTATAATTCCAGCACCGCTACCTCAGGACCCGCTGTGGGATGTCACAATTAGCGAGGAAAATGGTGATGCAGCGTGGCTCGAAAGCCAAGTCCCGGAAACGGCAGTAGCTAATTTACAGAAGCATGACCAGGAGGAGCGTAGAGTGGATGAGGACACTGACATGGAAACTCGCGCCTAATGCGCCACGAGGTCACTATGTTTTCAATGATAAGAGAATGTGGTGCTTTGCTTAGTAGATTTCCGTATATTGAGCTTAACCATGTTTTTCGTGAAGCTAATCTTTGTGCTGATAAACTAGCTAAAGAAAGAGCGATGATGTCTTCTCAACCCGTGATACTTAAAGAGCCACCTGAATATCTTTGGAAACTAATTAGACGTGATAGAAGCGGTTATGCAACTTTTAGAGTTGCTTTAGATAGTTAAAAGAACATTTGTTCTTCATGTAATCTGTTTTTTCTTAACGGCTTTATAGCCTCTCATGTATGCAAAAAAAAAAATTGGAAAGAAAAATAAGACAAAACAGATGCGTATACTGTGTGTAGAGGTTTTAATCAGTTTTGTTGGTTTAAACTTAGAGCCCGTTTGGAAGTGCTTATTTTAGAGTAAAAAAGCGCTTTTGGAATAAAATTCAAAATTTAAAAAAATTGTTAAAAATAATTTTGAAATCTAAAATTATTGTAAGTGCTTTTTTTTAAGAAGCACATATTTGGTGCTTTTCAGAAAAAGTGTTTTTCAAGGTAAAAAAACTCTTGAAATGCTAAAAGCACTTTTAAGTGATTCTCCAAAAAAACACTTCCAAACGGGCACTTAATAGAAGTTATAAATGGGTTGGTTTAAAAAAATAAAATGTAAGGAAAATGGGCATTAAAGAATAAGTACTTACTTTTAGGAATTGGCTATGTTATGGAATTGTAGTCCAACACGAAAGAACATGAAATGAGGGAACATGGAATTTTTTGCGTTTATATAGGTATTAAAAATTCCATGGTCCTTTTTTTTTTTGGACATCGAGAGGGTGCAAAGGCACCCCGCAAAAAACAAAGAAAATTATCCTATTCCTAGTTTACTAAAGGCCGCTGAGAGATCGGAGATACTAAGCGTATTCCGATTAACAAAAGTTGTTGTGTGCCTAGCTTCCTTCGCTAATTTATCCGCATTCCTGTTGAGCTTCCTGTTGATGTGTTTGAAAGTAATCTGTCCGAGCTCCTCAGAAGTGCAAATAACTTTTCGAAGAACGGGTTGGATATTCCAACGTGCTGCTGACACCTGCTTTATACCTTGAATCACTTCAAGGTTATCTGAGTGGATGGTGACTTTTTTATCGTGATACCTTCTTTCTATTTTCGTAGCTTCCAAAACCGCTATTGCTTCTCCTTCTATTACTTTGTTGCAGTCGATAGTCTTGCTAATTTTTTATTTTACGTTGTTCTCTCTTTGTTCCCATACTATTGCTATTCCCATTGGTTCCCACTTGTTTGAAAAGGAAGCGTCACAATATATGTTGACTTCGTCCTCATAATCCGTGTCCCTTGTTTCACTTTGTACTGTTAGGTTATTGAAGCCCTTATAACCTTCTTTAATCCAGTTAATGTCGTGGATTTCTTGCATAAGTTTTGTCGATGCTTTGTTTATTACTGTTCCATTCGCTGCAGTTCCTTCATGAAGGCCTTTAATTTTTGCTTTCCAAATGTTCCACAGGTTGATCATTATAAAGTCTCGAACCACTTTCTCGTCCCACCCTCCCTTTTTGAAAGATTTAACAGTTTTTAGGAACCAATCTTCTATATTATCATCCAGTTTATCTTGAATTTTGATTTGTAAGAACGATCCTGCCCAGATATCTTTGCACATATTACACTGAAGGAGTAGATGTTCCACATCTTCTTTGTCCTGGTTGCACCAAAGACAGTTTTTACCATCTGCACATTTCCTTTTGGAAAGATTAACTCTAGTAGGTAAAGCATTATTGACCACCCTCCACATAAATAATCTAATTTTTTTTGGGATATTTGATTTCCATATTTTTTTCCATATTTTAGTTTCTTGCATAACCCTTGTTTTAGTAGTGGTCGCCTTGTTCTTGTTGTGTTCTTCTATAATTATTTTGTATCCCGTTTTCGTATCGTAATTCCCATTTTTTGAATAAGGCCATATGAATCTATCTTTAGTATCTAATTCTTTGATCTTTGTTTTCTTTATCACATTTATTATAGGTTCATGGAAAAGGTTATCTAGAATTTCGAGGTTCCATTCCTCTTCTCCTTCCTTCATGAGTTCATTCACTTTTATGAAGTTCGATCCTTTCGGTTTCTCTAATTCCCATTCTGTATCTAACCATTTTTCATTCCATATATCCGTGTCTTTCCCATTTCCTATTTTTTTGATACCGTATTTTTTAATAAAGTCTCTACCTTCCATTAAACTTGCCCAACTCCAAGTTCTACTTTGTTTAACTCTACACGATAAAAAACTAGATTTATTAAAATAAATACCTTTGAGGAGTCTAGCTGCCAGGTTGTTTGGACTATGCATAATTCTCCACGCTTGGGCAGCTAGAAGAACTGTGTTCATCTTCTTGAAATCTTTAAAGCCGAGTCCCCCTATGATTTTATTCACCGTTATTTTTTCCCATGCCACCCAATGAATCTTATTTCTTTCACCTGAATTCCACCAGAAATTAGAAATAGCTGAGATAAGTTTATTACAAAAATTAGTAGGAAAAGAAAAAATGGACATATAATAATTCGGAATAGCTTGAAGGATTGCTTTGATGAGCACTTCTTTGCCCCCTTCCGATAGGAGTTTAGCTTTCCAACCTTCTGTATTTTTAAACACCTTATTTGCTATCCATTCAAGAGAATCTACCTTTGACCTTTTATGACATAATGGAACACCCAAATAGTGTCCCAAGTCTCCCGTTTCTTTGATACCCATTTTTTCCGTTACGGAATTTTTGATCTCTTATGTTGTTTCTTTACTAAAAATGATTGCCGATTTATTAAGGTTGATAGCCTGTCCAGATCCTTCGCAGTATATATCCACACATTCTTTAAAAGAATCAATATCAGAATTGTCTAAGTCTAAAAAGAAAAGAGAGTCATCTGCAAATAAAAGATGAGAGATAATAGGGCAGTTTCTATTAATTCTTATACCATTATAAAATTTATTATTGACAAAATGGTCCACAATACTAATTAGAGATTCAGTCATAATAGAGAAAAGGAAGGGGGAAAGAGGATCCCCTTGCCTGAGTCCTCTTCCTGGCTTAAAATTTTCAAGTCTTTCTCCATTGATGTTGATATTGAAAGACACTGAAGTAATGCAATTCCTTATCCAATCTATCCATTTGCTACAAAACCCTAATTTACTTAAAACTTTAAATAAGAAATGCCATCTTACCTGATCATAAGCTTTTGCCATATCTATTTTGATTGCCGCCAAATTTTTCTTGTCTTTCCTCTTCCTACTCATAAAAAAAGAGATTTCTTGGGCAATAAGTATGTTGTCCTGTATGGCCCTACCTTTGATGAAAGCTGATTGTGTGGGTGAGATAATTTTGTCCATGATTTCCCTTAATCGGTTGGAGAGAATCTTTGTAATAATTTTATAAATAAAGTTGACGCATGAAATAGGTCTAAAATCTCCTAGATTCTCTTGTATATTCCCTTTTGGGATCAGTGTAATAAGTGTATCGTTTACCATTTACTTCCTCTGTAACTAAGAGTTTAACACCCTTTACGCTTATTCATTCGGATGTATGGGGACCTTCTCCTATTAACTCTTGTTCATCTTTTAAATACTATGTAATTTTCATTGATGATTTTAGCAAATTCTCTTGGGTTTATCCTTTGAAGTTCAAATCCGATGTTCTTTCTGTATTTTAAACCTTTTATAAAATGGTTCAAACTCAATTCAATAAATCAATTAAAATTTTACGCACCGATAATGGAGGTGAATATTTGAATAAAGCCTTTTCTATATTTCTTCAATCAAATGGTGTAATCCATCAAACTAGCTGTCCTCACACTCCTGAGCAAAATGGGGTGTCTGAGAGGAAGCACAGGCATTTACTTGAAACTGCTAGAACTCTTCTTAGTCATAGTTCTATGCCTCCTAAGTATTGGCTTGAAGCCTTAGCTGCCTCCATCTATCTTAGCAATATTTTACCATCTCCCAACTTGAACAATATTAGCCCTTATGAATTATTATATCAAATTAGTCCTTCTTATACACATCTCAAGGTTTTTGGTTGTCAATGTTTTCCTTGGCTTAAACCTTATGCCTCACACAAATTAGCTCCTAAATCAATCTCATGTGTCTTTATGGGATATTGTAACTTCTCAAAAGGTTACAAATGTCTTGACTTAAACTCTCAGAAAATATATATATCAAGACATGTATCTTTTAATGAACATGTTTTTCCTTTTGTTTCCTCTGCTCAATCATCAATATCCTCTTGTTCAAATGATGAGCCTTCATCCTATTTTGATTTATTCAATTCTAATATTAATCCACAGTCTTTGTCTCATCCTTTTGATCCAATTCTCCCATCACCTCAACCTTCAGTTGAGTCATCATCTACTTCAGTCTCAAATTCTTCTACACCATCCTCATCTCCATCTCCTCCACCTTCTCATATACAACCACCACCTATACGTCATCCCATGATTACTCGTAGACAAACAGGATTTTTAAAACCATCCTATAAATGTCAACACACTCTTGAATCTTCTTCTCTCCCTATTGAACCTACCACATATAAAGAAGCTTATATGTTATCTTGTTGGCAATCTGCTATGCAGGTTGAATATAATGCTTTACTTGATCAACATACATGGACTTTTAGTTCCACCACCACTTGGGAGATCACCTATTTCATGTAAATGGGTTTATAAAGTCAAACGTAAGGCTGATGGATTAATTGCGAGGTATAAAGCACGCCTTGTTGCACGTGGTTTTTTACAAGAATATGGACTAGATTATACTGAAACATTTAGTCCAGTCGTTAAGCATCAAACTATTAGAGTAGTTCTTTCTTTAGCAGCCTCTTATAATTGGAATATTATACAATTGGATGTCTCAAATGCCTTTTTACATGGCACGCTTGATGAAGAGGTTTATATGATTCAACCTCCTGGATTTATTAATGCTCAACATCCTAATTATGTATGTAAACTAAATCGTTCTTTATACGGTTTAAGACAAGCCCCAAGGGCCTGGTACCAATTACTTGCTACCTTTTTAACTACTCATGGTTTTCAATCAAGCTCTGCAGATTCTTCTATGTTCATTAAAGGTTCAAGTTCTTCTTTAACTATTATTCTTGTTTATGTGGATGATATACTAGTTACGGGAGCAGATAATGTTGCTATTTCTAGTATTATTGCAGCTCTAAAAACACGTTTTATGATGAAAGATCTTGGGACTCTTTCTTATTTTTTGGGTCTTGAAATTACAAGATCAAATAACTCTATCTGTGTAACTCAATCATCTTATGCTCAATCTATTCTTCAAAAAGCTGGTTTAAGTGATTGTAAGCATAGTTCAACTCCTACACCAAGTAAATATACAGTTAAAACAGAGCATGATCTACTTCCTTATGAAAATCCTACTCATTTTCGAAGTATCACAGGAGCTCTGCAATATTTGACTATTACTAGACCGGAACCGGACATTACTTATGCGGTTAATCAAGTTTGTCAAACTATGCACAATCCTACGAATTCAGATTATGCTGCCTTGAAGAAACTCTTGCGTTATGTTAAAGGTACTATACACTATAGTCTTTCTTTCAATGCTTCATCGTCTACACTTCGTTCTTTCTCTGATTCTGATTGGGCGAGTAATATATCTACTAGACGTTCTACGACGGGTTATTGTATATTTTTGGGTGATAATTTGATCTCATGGGGTTCTAAACGGCAAACCACGGTATCTCGATCGTTCACTGAAGCTGAATATCGAGCCTTAGCCTATGTTTCTGCAGAAATTAAGTGGCTAACATATATGCTCATGAGTTTGAAGATTAACGTTATCACTCCTACTATTTCGTGTGACAATATGTCAGCTATCGCTTTAGCTTCAAATCCAGTGTTTCATTCACGAACACGCCATATTGATATTGATTTTCACTTTGTTCGTGAACAAGTACAAAGCAAATCACTTAATCTACTCTTTGTGCCTACTCAATCTCAATTAGCCGATGTTTTCACTAAGGGACTTTCTCCTTCTCTTTTCTCCTCACTTGTTAGCAAGCTTCCCCTTCTAAAACGAGGCTCAGCTTGAGGGGGGATGATAACTATAGTCTTACTATAGTCTTAACTATGGTCAATAAGTTGTTAAGCTAGAAGACAAAACTAGTTTGTTAAAAGGAATATTAGTACGTGAGTGTATTGAGTCTTGATTGTACACACTCACTCCTATATAATGTACTATCTTTCATCACAATCAATACAACATTATTTTCATATCATTTATCAAAATCATAACAACTGATAACTATAGTCTTACTATAGTCTTAACTATGGTCAATAAGTTGTTAAGCTAGAAGACAAAACTAGTTTTGTCTTCTAGCTTAACAACTTATTGACCATAGTTAAGACTATAGTAAGACTATAGTTATCAAGTAGCACATGTTTTAATTTTTGGTTTCTCATTGGAAGCAACTTTCCAGTAACAAGGAGCTAATTTCCATCAAATGTAAGATATGATATGATGGTATTTTTTTTTCACGATCACAAATTCACAATAGTGAAACAAAATAAAATTAATATGAAATACATGACTTTCGTTCACAGTTGAGCTTTTTCACAAGAATACATTGTATTCTTTTCTTTCACAATTGTGATTGCCCACTCAACACAATTTTGCTGCACAGATTCCTCACGTGTTTGTTAACACAGTCATGATTCAATATACATAAAAAAAAAATTCTAGGTCGAATTTTCATGGCATTGATAATACCTAATATGTGATATATAATTTTCTAATTACAATTAGTCAATTTTTTCTTTTCATTCACAGAGGTGAATGGATTGTTTTGTGAACTTCTTTTGAATTTCTTTAAAAAATCCGTTAAATATTTTTTTAACATTTCACTGTGGTGAAATTTATTCGATAATTCATAGTAGAAATTTGATAAATAATGTACTATTTTCATGAAAAAAAGAATTACCTAGTATTTGGATAAAGGATAGAAACCATCGTGCTGATAACGTGTTATAAACAAAGAGAATTGAGACTGTATTGAGTATATGAAAGTATGAGATTACATAGTAAAGAGCCTATTTATAGAGAATAGGTAAACATAACCTTAGTATTCATGGACTTGACTACTAACCCATAGGCTGGAATGAATATCCACTAAATGGGTTTATAACACTAAATATTATAATTTTAATCTACCGGTCAAAGAAATCAACCCTATAATCTCTTTTTTTATTGGAAATCAATACTAAATGATATTTATAATTTGAGCCTCTGGAGTAGTTTCCTGGATTGGCCCGATAAAAGTTCTATAAAATACACATAAATTGATGGGCCTGCTTGACAGACTCAAATATTTTATTTATGAAATTATCTAGAGCACTCGCTTTAATCGCCTTTGTAGCGATGATAAGATTAGCCTGTATTTTTAGAAATTTAATCTAATTTAAACAAATTTGATTATATTTTAAGAAGTTTAATTTTAATTTCCAAAATTTGAAAAATAATATTAAAACCTTAGTTTTCTATGTTAACCTACCCTAAGCCCAAATTGAAAAATAAAACCTAACTAATACTTATAAATTATACGTAAATAAGTCACAGAATACACTATCTACAGAATATTATCATAACGGCTGTATTTACACTAAACAGGTACTCTTCAAGGCTTTGTTAATTAGTTTGGGCATGTTTTGCTATTAAATTTTGATCTTGTTATATACTTTATATTATGCTTTAATATGTTTTTACACTAATTTGTGATAGTATCAGCATATATATAACAGAAAGCTCGAGAGAGGAGCGGCCAATCGATTCTGGTATTTAAATCGAATGCTCTTGCTAACGTAACTTGGTTATTTTAAATTAGTATAGATCATTAGGTTTGTGTTAAAAGTAGCGTAGAATTGTTAATATCTCATGCTGCAATTTTTAGCGTCTAACTCATTTATCACATTGTTTAACTTCAGTTATATATTTTATATTCAAAATCTAGATTCTTACAGCGATACTAATATATATATCTTTTTCATAGATGAAAAATATGGACCTTGCTGGAACTGGAATGAAAGTACCTGATAATGTAATTGTTGATATTTTGAGCCGATTGCCAGTAAAATCTGTACTAAGATTTAAATGTGTTTGCAAGTCATGGTTAATGATTACTCAGCAAAAGTCTTTCATTGAGAAGCATCAGGGTAGGAGCCAAATTGTTTATGAATCCAAACAAACATATGCTAATCATTATTTTTGTGGAGATTCCATCAATGGCTTAGTGCTGGAGAGAAATTGCGAAACTAATCTGCATCGCATAAGAAACCCAGCCACTAAGCAAGTACTTCAAGTAACATCAGAAGTTTTTAAGAAATCCTTTAGATACAGGATTGGTTTTGATCCATCAACTAGTATGTATAAGTTGATTCATTTTTACTTCAAGGAAGAAATAGGTGGTAATATAGGTGTTCGTATGTTAACTATTGGAAGTGATGATGATCATGCTTGGAGATACCTTGATGATGTTAATCTATATTGGTGTAACTGTAGAACACCACGTCATATATACCACAACGATATTAGTTACACTGCAACTTATTCTTTTGAAGAATTAGAGAAAACAGATATACTTAGATTACCCATGGATGGGAAGAGCTCCATGAACATCAAGGTCCCTCAGAATTTTAAAACGGTTCGAGGAATTAAATATAAAATTGGATTACAGATGTTTATTTTGGGTGATGAGAAGCTGTCACTTGGGTTCATAATAGGACATAACCTCCATGTGTGGGTGTTGGAGAATTACAAGAAACACATTTGGTCAGAGGAAAAGATTATTCCTCTGGATTTTATGAAGGATTATCCAGATGTGGATTATATTACTGTGCAGCCATCGCCAAATTTGGATAAACTACGTGCTACTCTTGATAATCATTATGTGGAATATGATGTTCACTCCAAAACATATATATTCTTAGCCAAGGTACCTCCAGGCAAATGGTTCGCGTATAAGATAACTCCTTCTCTTGTATCCCTAAAAGGAATGCGTTCGGAATCAGAAGATTCTGCACCATGCATTACATGTTTTCGCTCTCTATAATTGAATATATTTATGATTGATTATATTTTTCTTATTTTTCTCTTTCTACATCGTTGTAGTAACAAGTATCAATTCATGTGCTACAAATATCAAGTAACGCCTCCTGGTTTTGTGATACTCGACGCAAAAACTATTTTTAAAAGTGGTCCTTTATATAAGTAATAGAAGTTGAGAGATAAATTTTTTTTTAATTGAAATATTAGGAGGTAAAAATGGAATTATACAAAATATCATATATATATATACTCTTTTTAGTATTGTGTCATGAGAATAAGGGGGTGTTAGTTTGTTTTTCTTATCCTATTCAAATCTGAATGACTCTTAACGGGTCTGTTTCATTAAGATTTCAAACTAAGTCTGAATCATTGACACTACCTCTTAACAAAATAAGTCATATTCAGCGGTTCATTTAATATTCATCACTTATTACTTAAAAAAAAAACGACGCCTAAATAGATTTAATGTCGGTCACCTTTCTATATTTAATATTAACTTAACTTTTATAAAAGAAAGGTGATGCAGCAACTTAGGCTAAGTGCCCGTTTGGAAGGTGTTTTTTTTTGGAATGTTTAGAGTTTTTTTTGTCCTGAAAAATATTTTTATTTGGTGCTTATTGAAAAAAAAAAAATTAAAATAATTTTAGATTTTGAAATTATTTTTGATAATATTTTAAAATTTAAAACTTTATTCTTAAAGCTCATTTTTACTCTAAAATAAGCACTTCTAAACGAGCCTTAAGTCCAATAGCTCTTTAGATCTTTAACTAGAATTGAGAGTCGAACTACCCGTTTCTCTTAGATATTACCTTCTTGCAACAACTTTACTTCAACCGCTTTCCTTTTTCAACCTCCAATTTTAAAATTTATATTTAAACTTTATTCTATAATATTTCTTTATTTATATATTTTACAAAAAATATTTTTATATTATTATATCTTTGTAATTTAAAGAAACATATTATTTTATTTTTTAAAAAATATTATATAATTTATGGATTTTTCTTTTAAAATTTAAAAATAAGTTTTAATATAGAAAGTGTATTTTAAGATAGTCAGAAAAAGAAATAACTTTGAAAAATAAAGAAATTTAAATTTGAATTTTAACGTGTAAAATGAAAAAAAAAAAAAAAAAATAGTGCTAACACCTGCAGAATGAATTATCAAACAAAAAGTAGCCTACAGTGTAACAAAAAGAAATGTAGCTTATCTTATACAACTCCTCATTTTAGCTTTTTGCTAGAAGAACTATTAGACTTAACCTTATGAGATATGGCCTTTCATAGTAAGAATAGTGTAGAGTATTTTTCATCATTTAAATGTATATAATTTATGTAATATAAAAAAGAACCAATTGTTGATTGATGCCTATTAAAAAAATTATTTAGAAAAAGGTGCCTAGAAAAAAATATTTATTGAAAACAGCCCATCCCAAATTACTCTTATAATTAACAATTAAAAAATAAGAAAAAAACTAATAAACACGCGCGCGTCCGTGAATTTTTTTTAAAATCGTCATAACTAATTCAAAAAAAATCAAAAAAATCAAAAAAAAATTATATTTAGATAAATCAAATTAATATTTACGTCTATGATTTTTTTCGTAATTTTCGGAATTTTTTGATTTTTTTCGATTTTTTTTAATTTTTTTTTTTTCGCAGACACGAAATTTCATGTTTAAAACATGGAATTTAACCAAGGAAATACCCAAGATGATTGGAAACAAGATCGATACAAGCCAAGAGGTTAAGAGGATCATTAGAAGTCAATACACCAAATCTAGAAATACGGATTCATCCACTTGAAAAAATCACAAATTAATAATTGGTAAGGAATCTGATCATGAAACTTGCATACAAGATATATCTTGGAGTCTAGTATGCCTGAGATGAAAGGATGATCAATTCCAAGTTGAGACAAAAAAGTTATGTATTTCTTGGCAAGATGACTTGAGCAATCTAGATTTATTAAACCATGACTTAAACCATTCAATTTTCTAGTATGCATTAGTAGTTTTATATTTTTAGACACACTTTACTTATTATTAACTGTTGAAACAAGAAAGAAGTAAGGAAAAAAAAGAAAAGTAACACCATAATTCATTTTTTGTAATTTTTCTATCCTTATACTCCATATTATATCTTTGTTTTTATTTTTTATTTTAAATTTGAGTATGAGCTAAATAACATATTAGTTTTAGATATCTAATTCATGAACTATTAAGACAACTTTTAAATATTTATGATTATCTTTGTTTAGCATGACATGTTGAAGAGGTAATTTTTTAATAATAATATTGGGCGACTAAACAGTTATTCAATTCTCTCGTATCCTTGTTGGGTCATGGTATCAAGGTTTGACTCGCATCTATCATTATTCTCAGTTTCGTGACTCCATGTATTCTCGTTGTTTTCATGCAAACACTCTTCGAATTGAGTAAATGTATATTTCTCCCTTCAAGTTGTTTGTGTTAGATCATCTTATTTTGCATAGTCCTTTTTCACCACCCCTTCCAAAACTATTTATTAGGCAACAAGATGTTTATTAGAATATTTTAATTAAATACCACATGATTATTAGGTTCTAAGGAGATGGTGATATAAAGGTAGAGAAAATATGAATCTGAGTATTATGTTTATAATTGATATAAACCTTATTCGAGTGACATCTCAACACAATTTTCACAAACTAAATATAGAAGGGAAAGTTACCACGAGTGACTTCTCAACACAATTTTCACAAACTAAATAAAGAAGGGAAAGTTACCAAAACGATAATACATCGTAAATGTAAACAATACAAGAATGTTCCATACGTATCTTAAGTATATGAAGAAAATCAAGTAATAAAGAATCCATTAGGGACAAGAAGGAAGCAAAATTAACCTAACATGCAGATGAATTCATTACCTAGACTTGAAAGCCCAAATTTACAATCTCAACTTATTCGGAAGCCCTTTTCCTTCATAAATAGATTATAAAACACTTTATCTTATTATTGACATTTTCATTAGTCGAAATTGAGTACTTTTTTTTGATATATGGGTGTCCGAGCAGCTTTCGCGTTCCACGACTATTCCCATTGGAAATATACAAGTCTCCTCAAGAATATTCCCACTTAATAAGAACTAATGTTCAGGGAAGGGATTCGAACCCTGTACCTCTTGTTTTCTCGAAATTGAGTACTTGTTTCCTTTGTCTGTTCTTACAGGTGCGGAAGCCCATGAAGTAATAAGCTCTTTCATATAAGAGTAACTATATATATATAAATAGAAGGTTCAGAGTTATATATAGAAATTACGAAATTAACCTCAATTTTCAAAAATTTAAATTGATCAAAGAAAAACTTACATCCTTGCATTAACTGTACCTAAATCTCGGCCTAACATCTATGAACACCCCTTGTGGTGAAAAACTAACTTATGGATACATTAAAACAAGTACATATCTATATATTGGTCATTCATCTTGGACGCCTTGATAGATCTTCGTGTTCAAACTGCCGTAATTTAAAGCGGAAAAAGTTTGCATAACCGGACGAATGATTTTCTGGAGGACGAAGCTTGAAGATGTATGGGATTTCTCTCGAGACAACCATTGGCTTGCTGGTGATCACTTTATTAAACGGTTCCCCTAAACATTGTTCATCAAAGGGGAACGACTCATTCAGAATGAAGAAACCTTCTCAGGCTAACTTCTCCCCCTGAAGCAACATCATTCGTAATAATTCAAAATTTACTAAATAGAAAAAATTGAAGTTAAAAGAAATTTAGGCGTACCTGTGATTGACAAAATCTTAGATTGTTCATGGTAAGAATAACCTGAACATCTTTGTGTGAATCCGCTATTATACGAACGGCTAGAAACTGGAAGAAAGTTTGTATGAGACTTTTATGTCCTTCACTGTTTTCATCGCTAATTTTCAGGAACCACAATATGCACTTAATTTTCTTCCAAGAATCTTTACTCACACCTGCTCCAGACAATAATGTCTGGTAGGGATGGGACAGGCCCCAAAGAATCTGAAAGCCTTCAAGTGAGGCTTTATCATCCGAACAATAATCCCGAGTTGTAGTGACAATCATAGGGGATGGATCATATAGAGGTGTAAGATATAAGGAAAACTGGAAATTAGTGTCGTCTAATATCAAAACATATTCATCTGTCGCTAAAGGGAACAATCCCAAAAGAGATGCTATACCAGCATCTTCTTCTTGTGGCCGACAATCATTTGTGTTGTTCCCCAAAAGAGATGCTAAGGGGTCTGCCTAATGAGAATATGAACAGGAGGTTCCATTTCGACATCCTTGTAGATACACAAAACCCAAATAATTAATAACATTAGAACTCAACAATGACTAATGATCTGTAGTAGAGTACGTGTGCAAAAGGAAAAGCAATTATTATGAATTTAATCATGATATATAATGTTCAGCATTGTCATTTCTAACTTTAATTAGTGCGATGAACGGTGGTTAAGTAAAATCACATCTTATTGTTTAAAGAATGTGAATATTGCCTTTCAACTTTCAAGTTTATATTTATATATAGTTTTAAAATATTATATGTATACGTTAAATAATCCTTATGAAATATATTGGTATAAGAAAGTTCAAACAATGGACGGAGGTTTTCAATTGAATTTTCAGTACACATGAATGTAAAATAAATTAATATAAATATAGGAAGATTATATCTTATATTCCATCTTTCTATACTATAAGAAGGTAAAATGTAAAAAATATTTTTATATTATGGCATATAGTAAAGTTATATACCTTATATAAATGTTATTTGTGTTTGAAATGGCACGATCAACGATCTTTTCCTTGAGATAATATAATTTCGGTATCGAAAAAATTACCTACAAGAGGTATGAAACTGGTTAGATATATATTTGGTCGAATAATTATGCATCAATGCTTATCGTTCCTTTCTTTTATTAAAGGAGTAATTCTATATATCACTCCTTTCATACAACCTTCATACCACCCCCTTATTGCAAATTAATTTTTTTCCAATCAAATCACGCCACATAAAGAGGTAATATGAGGATAATGTAAAACTTTACTTTTTATAAATTAAAAAAATATATATATGAGCAACATTAAATCTTATATCAACATACAAAATTAATATGAAACAAAATGTTAATTTTATGAATCATAACCAAAAATATTCAACAATTATACAAGTGAGCAAGAAAGTCATTTAATTTCATTTGTGCAAATAAATAAACATATATTAACTTCATTTGTTCAAATAAACATACATATATTACTAGATATTATACCAATAAAATGGATTAAAAGAAAAATGTACCACAATAGAAGCGAGATCCAATTCATTTTACAACTTATAAAATAATTAAGTTACATAATGCATAAAACTTAATCACTAAACTTGATATATACATATACGATGATACACATCGAAATTACTCAATTAGAACTTCAATTAGATGCATTTCATATATGACGAGAATTACTAATATCTAAGATACTTACCATCAAGATCTATTTTAAAAATCAATTACATAACTCGAAGAGATAAAAATTATATTTATTGGTACGCTATATAGATCGATATTACTGTATATCGTAGGAGATTAGATGTTTGAATTATAGCGATGAAAAAATAAAGATAGATTAGAGACGGCGGTTTGAAGAAGAGAAATATACAGGAATGAGAGAGTACGGCTAGGGTTACAAAGAAAAATAAAGAGAAAAAAATGAAAAAGAAAGAATGTGTAATAAAGTATATGTAAGAGGAAGTTTCTATAGTTTCATCTAAATAGAAAAGATTTTATTCAAATTAAGGGATAAATGTAATAATATATATATATATATATATATTAAATTAAATGACAGTAATTTTTTTACAAAACATAAAGAGATATCGGTGGGTTCAAGTCTTACATAATTGATGCTCAACTATAAGATTACTCGTTAATAATTATAGACTATCATGATATTGGATATTGACGCAAGAAGAGGATTTCACCTAATATTGTTGAAAAACAGTATTTGGCAAAAAATATTCTATGGGTCACCGAATAAATTCCTCATGTTGTATCCAAAGAATCATTGATAGGATTTTTGGTACCCATAATATCAAAACATGTATTGATGTCCCCAATCTTTCGAAAAATGTCTCTACCTCCATCCAATTCAAGTGTTAAACTCTATGTGGACATTTATATGAGGGACATCGTAGGATATTTTAATAAAATCCTATTGATGTCTCCCTATTTGTGATGAATTAATCTAGGTTAGAGACATAATTTTATGTGTATTAGGCTAGTTAATAATCGATTTTTTTTGCATATTATTATATTTTCCCATTTCTTGTCTTGATTTGATGATTTATTATTTTCAGAGGATATTTGGTTTAATTTGTGTGTTAACGTGAATATTTAAAGATATATGGAAATTATTTAGATGCCAAATCAATTCTAAAGAGATAAAGGAAAGAAGATAAGGATGGAAATTGGACATAAAAGAAAGTAAAGATAAAACAGAAAAAGAAAAGTTGTTAAGTAAATCTAAATTTCAGTAGCCACGTACATTAGAGTTATCATAACTTAAAATAGGCTAGGAATTTGGAGATGCAGTCCAAATATAGAGTGTAGAGATTTTTGACGCGGTCGTTTCGATATAAAGTAGGCGAAAATCGGAGCAATATTGAATAAGTTACGGCCAAAACAAGACAACAACAGTTTTTCCCCTTTCCTATATTTTAGGAAACGAATTTGATTTGGAAAAGAAGTCCAATTGCTTGCCTCCTACTCCAAGAAATCCGAATTAGGGCTTCCTATACTCCTATAAATACACCCTTTACTATTGTAAACATGTCCTTGCTCAGTTCTAAGCCCTAGCTTAGTCCTTGCTTCCCACAATTAGTCCTTGAGTTTTATTCATCATTAGAAGTCATTCAAGAGAACAAGTTGACAATATGTATCTTTCTTTTAGTTTATTTCTTTCTAGTATGAACTAATTTCCTCATAGCTTGGGTTTTTCATATGTATAATTTATGAATTCTTTTTTTCTTCTATCTATGTTGTTTGGAAGAACTATTTTAGATTGATTCTAGCTACTTAACTATATATTTGTTTTATGTGCTTTGATTTATTGTGTATCTTAAACCTGATCAGTTTAGGGATTTTCTAATAGTAGTTAGATGGTCACCCAGAAGGGGTGTCTAATTATTGAAACACCACATAAGCGTCTAGTGTGTGGTAGTGATCTGGAAGGGCTTGCCTAGCTAGATAGTCATTAGGGTTTGGTATTTCACCACCGATCATTATTTGTAGGCCAGTCTCATCTAAGAACCTAGTGGCGTAGAAGCACCTTAGTTAAGTCCCCTGGTAATTGTGAGGTCGCCACCTAACTCCACCCGAAAGGGGGTTAGGAGGAATTTAGAATCCTGACTACTTATCTAAGAGCTATAATCACCCTTATTAAATAGTAGAAGAAATAGAAGGATTAGTGCATACTCGCAAAACCTGAGCTATATTCTCTCATCTTATTTCTCTCGTATTTAATTTACTTGTCTTTAATTATTTAGTTTAATCTTATCTTCTCAATCATATCTATTTGCTTTTCTGTCTTTTAATCATTAATTACTACGCTATTCTGTCTACCCATCCGTATAACACACTAAGTCCGTGGGAACTAATCTTTATTTATCATTGAAACTTGCGTACGGCCCGTGATACTTGTAGTGAGTAACGTGTTTAGTCTAGGGTGTTAGTGCATCGTTTATCCGTCGTTTATTATCATATTTTTATCACACCTTAGGCGACACCACCAATTCTTGAGAAATAAAAAATATTAAATCCCTTAAGTTTAAAAATATTACAAAACTAGCTCCCTCCCTAAATTTTAAATCAACACCCCTCACCCTACTTCTTCTTGAAATATACAACATACCTAACCCAATTTAGGCTACACAAAAATGGTTCCTTCTTATTTTTCTTTCTTTCTATAGGGTTTGAGGAAAAAGATTACTATTAATTAATTCTTCTTTCTTCTCCATAGCTAACCCAGCCACGTAATCTTCACCACTATCACCTATCGTCATCAATAAATTCCATTGATTAGCTTGGATTTGAAGTTTTTTTATCGAATTTTTATGTTTCCCAGAATTCTTTATAAAACTTACCATTTAACCCATCCGGTCCTGGTGCTTTTGCTGCTGATAAATCCTTAACAGCTCTTTCTATTTCTTCAGTATTTGGTTTTTTTGTTAACTCTTTATTCATATCCTCCGTGATACGTGGTGAAATATATTCAACTGCTTTATTCATTGCTTCTTCTTCACCCCCTTTTTCTTTAAAAAGATTTTTATAAAATTCTTGGAAGTTCTCTTTGATATTCTCAGAATCATCTGTCCACCTGCCTTCCAAGTCTTTAATTCTATTTATTCTATTAAGTTTCCTTCTCTTAATAGTAGCTAAATGAAAATATTTTGTATTCTTGTCACCATAGGTGAGCCAATTAAGTCTAGCTCTATCACACCAGTATTTCTCTTCTCTCTCATACTCTTTTTTTTATTTTTTCTTTGATAGTGATTTCTTCATCAGTAGTATCTTTGTCTATTATGTTTTTCAGCTTAATCAGCTTATCTTGGAGTTTTTTAATGGTAATTTCATGATTTTTAAAGTTTTTCCTACTCCAAAAACTAAGTTCTTTTTTTGTATACTCCCGTTTCTTAATGAAGTTTGGTATAGGGCTATTGTAATTAGGGATAGGCCAACTCTCTTCAATAATTTTTTTGCAATTCTCATCTTCAAGCCATCTAGTTTCAAATTTAAATTGTTTTTCCTTAATTTTTAAATTAAAATCGAAATAGAGGATTAAAGGAGAGTGGTCCGACCCTATAGCTGGTGGGATGTGTATAAGTGATCTTGGGAAGTGTTCCATCCATTCGTAGGTAGCAAGACCCCTATCGATTCTTGTCTTGACATTCTTTTCACCAACCATCCTGTTGGACCATGTAAAAAAACACCCATTAGAGTTAATTTCCGCAAGAGAATTACAACAAGTAAAATCGATGAAAGCATTAATATGATCCATATTGGCCCTATTCTTGCTATTTTTTTCTGTAATGTTGAGAATTTCATTGAAGTCTCCAATAATTGTCCACGGTTCTGTGAAGCTTTCGCCCCATTTTGTTATTTCTTTCCATGTTTCTAATCTTTGTTTAAAATCATTGGGAGCATGAATAAACACAATATAATAACTAAAGGAAAGTTCATTAATACGGGCGATAATAAAGGAATTACAACTAAAGACAATATTAAGATGCACGTAAGAGTGCCACAAAACCAGGAACCCTCCTGAATGAAAAGCATTTCCAGTGGGTTCCACAAAAAACGAGTTATCAAAACCAAACCGAGCCAAAACATCTTGAGAGTCCACTTCTCTCAACATCGTCTCACAAAACGCCACCACACAAGGTCTAAATTGAGCCACCAACGAGCTAGCTTTTGTTAATGTTAAGGGCGCTCGTAAACCCTGAACATTCCAAAATAATGTCGTCACTTAATCTTTGCGGCTTTTTTGGAGTTGCCGCCTCCATTATTGTTTTCGAAAACCTCCTCTTCATCCTCAAAAGCATCAGCATACTGGAAATTCATGTCATGGTCCTCTCCTCCACCTTCATAGTCTTTCTCAAAGTAGTTTTCACTACTTTCAAAGTTCCCCTCATCCTCCTCCTCAGGTTCATATTGCGAGTTCTCCTCGTCCACCTCTTTTGTAACCTTCTTCGAGTCCTTCCCTTTCTCTTTGGGTATATTGTTCCTTTCTGCTTCTTCTTTTTCATCCTCTAGGATGCTGAATTGATTTTTATTAACGAAATCTTCAATTGGATCCACCACCCTTAATTTTTTAAAATTACCAGCCATTTTTGAATTAACTTCCCCACTTCCAGTCTCAATTCTAATTCCTCTCGCTTCCCTCCTTCTTTTAATAGTTTGTTGAGAGTTTGACGAAGTCTCCATGTATTGATTAGAAGTGTTGTTGGAATTTGCCACGTATTTCCCTTTGATCTTCCTCATTTGTTCTTCAAATGCCATAAGCGCAGCTCGAATGCTTCCTTCATTCCCTTCCTCATTCTCATCCGTTATTCCATGAGTTCTTTTGAATGCTTCCATTTTCAAAGAGGATTCATGTAGCTCATTGCGCAGGTCATGTATTTGCTTATTCCAGCTCTCCCATTCTCGTTCCTCTGTGTCATTATCCTCGTCTTCTTGCTGCTTCTTGCTCATTTTCCCTTCACCACTCTTCTTTGTGTAGTTGAATTTGCTAAGAACATCCTCATCTTCTTCTCGGATCTGGATACCCTTGGTTGGATTGTTAACTCTATTACTTGGACCTGCATCTTTAATAGATTTATCACTATAAAAATAGTTAGTAAATTCTCCATTATTTTTAATATGTAGACCATAAATCGGGTTGAAAGGCGGGAATTTTGCCACATTATCGATGCTCCATGAGACTTTCCTGCGCTCATCGATGTCTTCCACCTGTTTAATATTCTTATTAGGACAATCTCCGTATTGATGTCCTATCCTTCCACATCTGAAACAAAGTAACCCCGTATTTTCGTATTGGAACACAACCCAAGCTGGACCCTCTTCTTGGTAAAGATAAGCTCCAGGGGGTAGAGGATATTTGGTGTTGATTCTAGCTCTAAACCTCAATATCTTAACATCACAGTTTTGATTGTTGGGAAGATCCACGGCTTCAATTCTGATAAAGCAAACCTCGAGAGCTTTTATTGTGTCTAGGTTATTTTGTTTAAATGCCAAACCTCTAACTTGGACCCAGATTGAAGAATAATCTGTCCCCAAATCATTAAAATCGACAACAAGAGGCCACATGGTCATGCTTAAGTGTAGCTTTTGGTATAATCCTGGTCTCATTTCCCAAACTCTTTTGAACTCTTTCTCATTGAAAATCTCCAGCTTGAACATATTATTTTTGACATCAGTTAATCTATAGTGCCCTTGTATTCCCCATCTGTCCTCTATAAGCTTCCTGAGTTGCACAGCATAGATGGCAGAGTCTCCAATGGCCTTGATGAGAATTTCTTTTTCTTCCTTCATGCTTGCAGAAAGTCGAGCCTTAGAACCAATGTTGATAACTCCCAACTTACGAGCTTTATGGTCATTGAGAGGAATTATAGGTAAGGCGTGGTGTTCTCTTGAAGCCATGGTAGCACCTGGACAACCAATGAGCACAAATATACTAGAAAGCACAGTAATTAGGAGAAAATAAGAACAGGAATAAGTGAAGGGAAAAGTTTGAAGGGTGAGGGTGTTATCTGGAGAGTAGCAAGTATGAAAGCATAAACGAGGAGGTGGTAATGAGGCAGCTCCACTCTCTCCTTTGAGTATATATAGGCGCCATCCTTTACCCTCTTCATGGGGTATCTTAATTACCCTAAGGCTGGTTGAATTATCCTTCCCAAGGCTTCGGTAAATGGTGAATTCTTTCCTGTAACACTCTTTAATTATGAAAGAGTAATTATTATTACCTAGCTCTATGGTTGATCTTGGAGAGATCGAGGTGTAGTAGCTTCCTTTGATAGGTCTATACCGGCGTGCAATTGAAACCCTTCCAAGCTCGACTCTTCGCCTCCTCCACGCAAGAATAGCTTTTGTCGCTTTTGATTTCTGCACAAAAAGAGAACCGAAATCATAACAAACATTATTTAATATCTTTATTACCTCGATGTAAGGTGGGATTTGGTCTGCAGCACTCAAGATTTCGAGAAGTTCAACCGACGCCTTCGTCTCTTCTTGACCTCCCTCATCATTAATTCCATTTCCCCATCTTTGTCTGCACCATTTTACTATTTTATTAGCTTTCCTGATTGTCGAATTAGGTTTGTTCTTCCCCAAATCCGAAAAAGTAAAAACCCTTTGTAACCCTAATAATCCATCTGACGAAATCCCCATTCCAAGATGAGGAAAGAGATGCGTGAAGCAAGAAGCAAGAAACCACTCACGAGATCACCACACCGAGGCGATGATAATCACGAGCAGATTTGATATTTTCGACTGAAAAATCGTACCCTATGAGTAGAGAGAGGAGAGAGCGTATTTTTTCCCATGGTCCTTTAAAGGAGTACTTTTAAAAAATTATATAGGTATTAAAGAATTTATTTTCTATACATATGTAAATTTATATATAGTTTTAGTGTATTGGGTTTGGAAAGAAGAGAAATTGTTGGATTTTACATATGAAATTTATATTTATACATATGTAAAACTGACTTAATGGGTTATAAATATTGGATTTTGTTTGGTCGCCTTGCAGGGTGGTTTGCATTCACAAAAGTTACAAAATTCGTCAAAACAATAAACACAAAATCCAGAAATTTAAATTTTTACAAGGTAATTTGCAACAACTAAAAGGTCCATAGGTTTCTCTCTTGTATAATGCTCTAGCATACTAAAAAAAACACATTCACCAAGTTGCATTCAGCACTTATATACTCCACAACTAAAAATGCAGTATAACAGTAAATTGTTCTCAATCAAATGGTAAAATTCAGAAAATGAAGTACAACACCAAATTGTAAACATTCAACAACTTGGTGTAAGACCATATTTACTTACTCACCAACTTTGATATTCACTGCAAAACACTTCAGAAAATGCAATGTAAACCATTGTAAGATTTGTATAAATATATATAAATAAATAATTATACTTTAGAATATCGTTTACCTTGATCGGGGTTGTTTACATGGTTTATATAGGCATCATACCATGATTGTAAGATATCTTCACTTGTAGCAGCTTCACCAGTAGCAGCTTCAGTAGTAGCAGCTTCAGTAGCCAAAACCTGTTGCAAGATAAGGTACTAAACTTAAACTGTAAACGAGATAAACATGTTGCAAGATAAGGTACTAAACTGTAAAAATGTTAAAACGCTGCTTAGCTAACTTTATCAAATAAAACTAATACTAATACAATTTGATCTATGAATCATCCAACTAAAGACCGTCAAAATATCACATATCCAGTAACATAATTAACATATTACCTCAGAAAATGGATTAACAAATGAATCAGGAGACTCCACCTGAAAACAAAAACCAATCGTAGCATTAAATGAAGATAATTAAATTAACTATCTGATTTCGCACAAACCTGCAAATCAGCAGCTCTTGAAGTACAACAGGTACACCAGTACTTATATTCGAAACAAGTAAATATTAAGAAAACTAGAAAAAACAAGTACACCAGTAATTAGACTCGAAAGTACCTTGAAAGAACAACGGTGATGTGTGGCTGGATCTTCAAGTTGAACCAATGTAGAAACACTTGGAGTATGCACGTAACTCTCGAATCGAGGAGCAGAAGGTATAATACGTGTACTTTTACGCTCTTTACAGAACATTGAGTCATACAAGCTACACAAACTTTTAGTTATCTTTCCGCGACCTTTTTTCAATGGACGTGTTATAGCATATTGCAGTTCAGTTTTTTCTCTTTCAAGAGATTGTATTTCCTGTTAACAAGACTGTTAATGTATAACAACATAAACAAAACAAAATGACTCACCTTCTCATAATAGCTAACAAGAGATTCTTTCTCCCTTTTCAATACTTCTTTATCTTCATCGAGTTTCCTCTTGTCCTATTAGATAATAATAAAAACATAAACAATGGTAACACCATATATGTATATTATAATTTAAAACATACCTCTGTTATAGTAACTATACGATTTTTATAATACGCAATATCACCATTCATGTCTACTACCAAATTTGCTTTATCTTCTATTAGTTTCTTTCTCTCCTGTTCCATAATAATAATAAAAATAAGCAATTATAATCAATTATATATAAATTACAAATATAATCTCACTTCTTTTAATCTCTCGAAAAGTGAATGATCGTCTACCAAATTTGCAATCATTTCTTCCAGTTTCCTCACCTCCTGTTTGATAATAATAAAAAAATAAGATAACTCTAAAACAAAATGCAACTAACAATCAAACACACCTCTTTTGAACTCTTTAAAAGATCGTTGTATTTTTTGGTTAGTTCATCAAAGTCTTTGTTCCGATCAGTATTTGTGTCTTTATAAAGCTTCAAGGTATTCTCTATAATTTCCTTCTCATATTAAGCATGATATCCCTTTAGATTTTTAGGACTTTTCCATATGACCCGCACTCGAATCGCGATGCATAGACAGTTGTTTTAGAGCTTGAGTTTGGGGTGGTGGGTCCACCATTATGGGAATTGTTATTGGGTTGGGATTTTTGAGCTTATTAATTGTGCTTTGTGCTTTATATTGATGATGATTCACAGATTTTTATTGTAACCCTTTTCCGGGGTAATAGTGAATGAAAAAGAAGCTACGAGCTAAAATTGCCAACAAGGGCATTAAAAAGAAAAATATATATATGAGAAATTAGCATGATATCTCAACATTAAAAGAGAGTCATAGCTATAGAAAAAATTGATTTGAAAAGAAAAGAAATTATATATATTCGGACCGGCAAAGTGAATTTTTAGGTGAACATCTTAAGCTTTAATTGGGTTATTGGGGATGCGAAATTGTGCATCAAGGAATTCATTGGGTTGAGTGAGAAACGTTTATGAGAGTAACTCAAGCTCTAGGGCAATTCGTTAGAGAGCCAAAAGCTCACTCCAAATTATCCAAATATACTATCATACCATCCCTAAGCCTACATTACAACCTTAAAGACCTTTTTGATTCTTTGCTATGTAATTGAGAAGTGATTGAGCCATTAGAGATTAGTTAAGTGGAGCTTTGAATACTAGTGATAATCGATGAACAATCTATAGCTCTCTTGGGAAACTGAGTAAAGTCCCAATCCTTCTTACATTGCGAAACTAATCTGATCTTGAATTCAAGCCGTGTTGACTGTGGATATGAGAAGTGAACAGGTATGTAGTTTATAAATATTATTGAATGAAGTTTTCTGAGTTATGTGCTTTAGGTTTATTCTATATATTCTGCTATGCTTTTTCCCATTGTGTTGAGAATTTTATAAGTGTGTATTTATAGACTTCCCTTTGTTTTTATCTTTATTGTATCGGGACGATACAACTTTGAGTTGGGGGTCTTGATGTCTCCTCATTTGTGATAGATTAATGTTAGGATGAGACATCATTTTTAGTGATTTAGAAGTCTTTAATGTCGATTTTCTTGAGAAATAGTGCACTTTCCTATTTTGAGTCTTGATTTAGTAAAATAATATTTTTAGAGCATATTGGGTTTAATTATTTATTTAGTGGGTAGCTTTAAAGATAATTATGGAGCTTAATTAGAGTCCAAGTTAAAGATTACAACTAAGGGAAAGAGATTTGCATGGTAATTGGAGATAAGGAAACAAAAGCTAAAAAGATGGAAAAGGAAAAGCTGCCTAATCTAGGATTCGCAGTACACACCTAAAGAAGTGCTATTCTACCCAAGAAATAGGGCGATTTTGGTAATTTCCTTTCATAGGTGCAGAGATAATTCTGTTGCGATTCTTTTGGTATCTTATGGAGCTCAAACCGACCAATAACGAAGAAGATATGCTCAAAACGGTCCATCAGTGTTTATCTTTATTTCCATACGAATTTGAGTTGGGCTAGAAGTCCAATACCTTACCTCTTCCTCAAGAAAACGAATTAGGTCTTCTAAACACCTATAAATACACCTTTATATCACTTGTAAAATCATCCTTGCTTAGAAAAACCTTAATATTATTCCTTAGTCATTGTAGAGAGCAAGATGATGTCTTTTGTAATTTCTTTTAGTTTATTTCCTTCAGGTATGAACTAAACTCCCCATAGCTTGGGTTTTGCATAATGTATAATCTATGAATTCTAATTCTTATATCTAAGTTTCTTTGGGAATTATATGTTTTAATTTGATATTAGATTCTTACTTAATATTTGTTTATGTGTTTTGATTTATTGTCTTTCCTAGAACTAATCACTTTAGGATTGTTTTAATAGTAGTTAGATGGTCTCCTTGACAGGGTGTTTAACTATTGAACCACCACATAATGTCTAGTGTCGATATTATTTATGACAAAACATGATTCTAACTAGATAGTCATTAGGGTTTGTTTTAATCACCATATCACCAGGATTGCAATATTTGTTTAGGGCCTTAGTGGCGTTTGATAACCCTATTCTTCATCACTTCTTGGTTGTGCCGTAGCCCCCTTAGTCGCTCTCAAGGTCTAAGGTATGGGAATTTAGAATCCTGACTAAGTATACCAAGAGCTAATATTCTCCCTTATTAACTAGAGTTATAGATAGATATAGAAGGATTAGTGCATACTAGCAAAACCTGAGTTATACTTCTCATCTCATATTTCTTATCTTTTATTTTACTGTCTTTATTTTCCTAGTTTTAATTCTTAATTTTCGAAATCTGTTCCCTTTAGTTTTCTGTCTTTAATTATTTACTTCTTACTCGTTATTCCTACTCACGCGATTAACACACTTAAGTCCCTGAGAACGAACTCTATTTATCATTAAAACTTGCATACGTCCTGTAATACTTGCAGTACTGTGCCTGTCTAGGGTGAGAGTGCGTAGTTTCTTGGCTTATTTTAATCTTATTATTATCACACCCTAGGCACCACCACTTAAGCATAATTAAGTAATTGTATAAGCTTCAGGTTTTAGATTATAAGTGTCAGGTTTTAGATTATAAGTGAGAAGGCTCAAATGTTTATTGATCAAGTAAGAATCTACATGCCTTGGCTGCAAAACCTGTTCCATTCAAGGGAAGTAGGCAAAAGCCTACATTCTTAACACAAGCCATCTGAATTGCTCAGCCAAGAATAGACCATCGAAGAAACAAAAATGAAAAAAGAACTTGATTTAATTACACTCATGAGTAGTATATTTATACACGAACCCCACAATGTTTTTTTTCCAAATCCAGCAACGTTCATAAACATGAGCGTTGGAAGCTTTTAATTACCATATATTCAATATATTATGCGTGTGTAAGTTTTGTGGGGCCATGATATGACAAGAGTGTTGGAGTTTGCAATTTGCTCTAATATAGACTCACTTAGTATAAGTATAGCCAGTCTAGGAAAATTAGTCGGAGAAATACACACAACATACAATAGAAGAGCCATACCAATTAAGTATAATCGTTGACTGTGTAAAAGGTTAAGCTTCGAAATTCAAGCATGTGAGACTCAAATCTTAATGATAAAGCAAGAGTTTAACAAGCCGTGGCTGCAACCCAAAAATATTCAGTCAAACTTAAATGGAGGCTGCTATTTAATAAAATACAAATGGGTTATTTTTCCCCTTTTTTTTCGAAGAGAATTGATTCTCTCATATCACTTTAGTGATATGTATCGAGAACATGAACAACATTACATTGTTGTATTAGTCAAAGCTGAGGTTTTGACTTTTTTTTCATGACAGTAGTGATAACTATAGTCTTACTATAGTCTTAACTATGGTCAATAAGTTGTTAAGCTAGAAGACAAAACTAGTTTGTTAAAAGGAATATTAGTACGTGAGTGTATTGAGTCTTGATTGTACACACTCACTCCTATATAATGTACTATCTTTTATCACAATCAATACAACATTATTTTCATATCATTTATCAAAATCATAACATGGCATCAGAGCCATTGAGAAGCTCTTATGAAGCTTAAATTTTTTTTCCACCATTAACGGTGTACTTCATTAGCTTCGCTTCTCTACTATAAACTCGATCCTCTTCCGCTCTCTTCGTTTTATCCTTTATGGCGTCGTCTTCATCGACTCCTTCTTCTCCTCATATAACATCGAGTTCTTCGATTCCTGTTGGTCTTCTTCTCCTTCGTCAAAATTGGAGTAGTTTAGTCCAAGTCAAGCTTGATTCATCTAATTATGTGTTATGGCGGTCTCAAATTGAGGCTGTTCTTGATGCCCATGGTTACTTAGGTCATTTAAATGGCACTGTCACTATGCCCTTGTCGTCTGATCCGACGTATGCGACATGGTTGATAGAGGACCAACAACTCAAGGTCTCTTTATTATCGTCGATGATTCCATCGATTTTATCTCAGGTGGTTCGTTTGTCTCGTGCTGGTGATGTCTTGAGTAAATTAGAAGAGACATTCATCACTCAATGCAGAACTCATGTTCATCAACTCAAGATGAAACTCTGCAACATTAAAAAAGGTGATCTTAAAATGAGCGATTACTTAGCTTCTATTCAATCAATTTGCGATGGTCTTGAAACGGCTTCTGAAGCTTTACCCTTAGAAGATATAATTATGTATACGCTTAAAGGTTTACCTGCTGAATACAATCAATTTAAATCAAGTATTCGAATAACTAATGCTCATTCTACTCCTATTAGTTTTCATTCTTTAAGTAGCTTATTAGTTTCAGAGGAGCTTCATATGAATATGATTGAACAATCTGACACTACTGTGCAATCTCATACTGCTCTTTATTCGAATTCATCTTCCTCTACACATACTCGAGGCCGTGGTTCACATCAACGAGGTAGATGCCGTGGTTTCTTTGGTAGAGGTCGTGGTGTAAATTCTTATACACCTTCGAATTTGGGAGCTCAATCCTCTGTTTCTCAGAATGGTGTACACTCTTCTTTACCTACATGTCAAATTTGCTCTAAAATTGGGCATAATGCTTTGGATTGCTGGTATCGTACTGATTTTGTTACCTTTCCTTCACCAAGAGCTAATCGTATTGCTTTGGCTGCTCAAGCTCATACACAGTCTTCAACACAGTCCTCACATAATTCTCAATCATTACCTTCATCTTCTTATGATGCTGAACAATGGTTTTTGGACTCAGGTGCGAATAGTCATATTACAAATGATCTCAATCTCCTTCACAGTTCATCTCCATATCAAGGAGGTAATAATGTTTCAGTTGGTAATGGTGCTGCTCTTGAGATTGCCAATACAGGTCATAGTAAGCTTCTTACACCCTCTACTGTTTTTCACCTTAATTCCATTCTTCATGTTCCTCAAATATCTTCTAATCTTTTATCTATCTCTCGTTTTACGCTTGACAACCACTGTTCTATAACTTTTAATGCCTCTTCTGTGTCTATAATTGATAATCATTCAAGTAACATTCTATTTCAGGGCCCTTGTAGAGATGGTTTGTATCCTATCTCGTTTTCTGGTGGTGGTTCAGTGTCCCCTTCTTCAAGTCTTCTTTGTTTGTCCTCCAAGTCTCAAGCCTCTTCAGCTATGATTTGGCATTTTCGGTTGGGTCATCCTTCAGCAAATGCCTCTTCTATTTTAGCACCTCTATTAGAAACTAAACTAAACTTTCATGGTGTTGATTGTGTAGCTTGTTCTGTGTCTAAAGCTCATAAGTTACCATTTACTTCCTCTGTAACTAAGAGTTTAACACCCTTTACGCTTATTCATTCGGATGTATGGGGACCTTCTCCTATTAACTCTTGTTCATCTTTTAAATACTATGTAATTTTCATTGATGATTTTAGCAAATTCTCTTGGGTTTATCCTTTGAAGTTCAAATCCGATGTTCTTTTGGTATTTTAAACCTTTTATAAAATGGTTCAAACTCAATTCAATAAATCAATTAAAATTTTACGCACCGATAATGGAGGTGAATATTTGAATAAAGCCTTTTCTATATTTCTTCAATCAAATGGTGTAATCCATCAAACTAGCTGTCCTCACACTCCTGAGCAAAATGGGGTGTCTGAGAGGAAGCACAGGCATTTACTTGAAACTGCTAGAACTCTTCTTAGTCATAGTTCTATGCCTCCTAAGTATTGGCTTGAAGCCTTAGCTGCCTCCGTCTATCTTATCAATATTTTACCATCTCCCAACTTGAACAATATTAGCCCTTATGAATTATTATATCAAATTAGTCCTTCTTATACACATCTCAAGGTTTTTGGTTGTCAATGTTTTCCTTGGCTTAAACCTTATGCCTCACACAAATTAGCTCCTAAATCAATCTCATGTGTCTTTATGGGATATTGTAACTTCTCAAAAGGTTACAAATGTCTTGACTTAAACTCTCAGAAAATATATATATCAAGACATGTATCTTTTAATGAACATGTTTTTCCTTTTGTTTCCTCTGCTCAATCATCAATATCCTCTTGTTCAAATGATGAGCCTTCATCCTATTTTGATTTATTCAATTCTAATATTAATCCACAGTCTTTGTCTCATCCTTTTGATCCAATTCTCCCATCACCTCAACCTTCAGTTGAGTCATCATCTACTTCAGTCTCAAATTCTTCTACACCATCCTCATCTCCATCTCCTCCACCTTCTCATATACAACCACCACCTATACGTCATCCCATGATTACTCGTAGACAAACAGGATTTTTAAAACCATCCTATAAATGTCAACACACTCTTGAATCTTCTTCTCTCCCTATTGAACCTACCACATATAAAGAAGCTTCTATGTTATCTTGTTGGCAATCTGCTATGCAGGTTGAATATAATGCTTTACTTGATCAACATACATGGACTTTTAGTTCCACCACCACTTGGGAGATCACCTATTTCATGTAAATGGGTTTATAAAGTCAAACGTAAGGCTGATGGATTAATTGCGAGGTATAAAGCACGCCTTGTTGCACGTGGTTTTTTACAAGAATATGGACTAGATTATACTGAAACATTTAGTCCAGTCGTTAAGCATCAAACTATTAGAGTAGTTCTTTCTTTAGCAGCCTCTTATAATTGGAATATTATACAATTGGATGTCTCAAATGCCTTTTTACATGGCACGCTTGATGAAGAGGTTTATATGATTCAACCTCCTGGATTTATTAATGCTCAACATCCTAATTATGTATGTAAACTAAATCGTTCTTTATACGGTTTAAGACAAGCCCCAAGGGCCTGGTACCAATTACTTGCTACCTTTTTAACTACTCATGGTTTTCAATCAAGCTCTGCAGATTCTTCTATGTTCATTAAAGGTTCAAGTTCTTCTTTAACTATTATTCTTGTTTATGTGGATGATATACTAGTTACGGGAGCAGATAATGTTGCTATTTCTAGTATTATTGCAGCTCTAAAAACACGTTTTATGATGAAAGATCTTGGGACTCTTTCTTATTTTTTGGGTCTTGAAATTACAAGATCAAATAACTCTATCTGTGTAACTCAATCATCTTATGCTCAATCTATTCTTCAAAAAGCTGGTTTAAGTGATTGTAAGCATAGTTCAACTCCTACACCAAGTAAATATACAGTTAAAACAGAGCATGATCTACTTCCTTATGAAAATCCTACTCATTTTCGAAGTATCACAGGAGCTCTGCAATATTTGACTATTACTAGACCGGACATTACTTATGCGGTTAATCAAGTTTGTCAAACTATGCACAATCCTACGAATTCAGATTATGCTGCCTTGAAGAAACTCTTGCGTTATGTTAAAGGTACTATACACTATAGTCTTTCTTTCAATGCTTCATCGTCTACACTTCGTTCTTTCTCTAATTCTGATTGGGCGAGTAATATATCTACTAGACGTTCTACGACGGGTTATTGTATATTTTTGGGTGATAATTTGATCTCATGGGGTTCTAAACGGCAAACCACGGTATCTCGATCGTTCACTGAAGCTGAATATCGAGCCTTAGCCTATGTTTCTGCAGAAATTAAGTGGATAACATATATGCTCATGAGTTTGAAGATTAACGTTATCACTCCTACTATTTCGTGTGACAATATGTCAGCTATCGCTTTAGCTTCAAATCCAATGTTTCATTCACGAACACGCCATATTGATATTGATTTTCACTTTGTTCGTGAACAAGTACAAAGCAAATCACTTAATCTACTCTTTGTGCCTACTCAATCTCAATTAGCCGATGTTTTCACTAAGGGACTTTCTCCTTCTCTTTTCTCCTCACTTGTTAGCAAGCTTCCCCTTCTAAAACGAGGCTCAGCTTGAGGGGGGATGATAACTATAGTCTTACTATAGTCTTAACTATGGTCAATAAGTTGTTAAGCTAGAAGACAAAACTAGTTTGTTAAAACGAATATTAGTACGTGAGTGTATTGAGTCTTGATTGTACACACTCACTCCTATATAATGTACTATCTTTTATCACAATCAATACAACATTATTTTCATATCATTTATCAAAATCATAACAACTGATAACTATAGTCTTACTATAGTCTTAACTATGGTCAATAAGTTGTTAAGCTAGAAGACAAAACTAGTTTTGTCTTCTAGCTTAACAACTTATTGACCATAGTTAAGACTATAGTAAGACTATAGTTATCAAGTAGCACATGTTTTAATTTTTGGTTTCTCATTGGAAGCAACTTTCCAGTAACAAGGAGCTAATTTCCATCAAATGTAAGATATGATATGATGGTATTTTTTTTTCACGATCACAAATTCACAATAGTGAAACAAAATAAAATTAATATGAAATACATGACTTTCGTTCACAGTTGAGCTTTTTCACAAGAATACATTGTATTCTTTTCTTTCACAATTGTGATTGCCCACTCAACACAATTTTGCTGCACAGATTCCTCACGTGTTTGTTAACACAGTCATGATTCAATATACATAAAAAAAAAATTCTAGGTCGAATTTTCATGGCATTGATAATACCTAATATGTGATATATAATTTTCTAATTACAATTAGTCAATTTTTTCTTTTCATTCACAGAGGTGAATGGATTGTTTTGTGAACTTCTTTTGAATTTCTTTAAAAAATCCGTTAAATATTTTTTTTAACATTTCACTGTGGTGAAATTTATTCGATAATTCATAGTAGAAATTTGATAAATAATGTACTATTTTCATGAAAAAAAGAATTACCTAGTATTTGGATAAAGGATAGAAACCATCGTGCTGATAACGTGTTATAAACAAAGAGAATTGAGACTGTATTGAGTATATGAAAGTATGAGATTACATAGTAAAGAACCTATTTATAGAGAATAGGTAAACATAACCTTAGTATTCATGGACTTGACTACTAACCCATAGGCTGGAATGAATATCCACTAAATGGGTTTATAACACTAAATATTATAATTTTAATCTACCGGTCAAAGAAATCAACCCTATAATCTCTTTTTTTATTGGAAATCAATACTAAATGATATTTATAATTTGAGCCTCTGGAGGATTGGCCCGATAAAAGTTTACATACTATAAAATACACATAAATTGATGGGCCTGCTTGACAGACTCAAATATTTTATTTATGAAATTATCTAGAGCACTCGCTTTAATCGCCTTTGTAGTGATGATAAGATTAGCCTGTATTTTTAGAAATTTAATCTAATTTAAACAAATTTGATTATATTTTAAGAAGTTTAATTTTAATTTCCAAAATTTGAAAAATAATATTAAAACCTTAGTTTTCTATGTTAACCTACCCTAAGCCCAAATTGAAAAATAAAACCTAACTAATACTTATAAATTATACGTAAATAAGTCACAGAATACACTATCTACAGAATATTATCATAACGGCTGTATTTACACTAAACAGGTACTCTTCAAGGCTTTGTTAATTAGTTTGGGCATGTTTTGCTATTAAATTTTGATCTTGTTATATACTTTATATTATGCTTTAATATGTTTTTACACTAATTTGTGATAGTATCAGCATATATATAACAGAAAGCTCGAGAGAGGAGCGGCCAATCGATTCTGGTATTTAAATCGAATGCTCTTGCTAACGTAACTTGGTTATTTTAAATTAGTATAGATCATTAGGTTTGTGTTAAAAGTAGCGTAGAATTGTTAATATCTCATGCTGCAATTTTTAGCGTCTAACTCATTTATCACATTGTTTAACTTCAGTTATATATTTTATATTCAAAATCTAGATTCTTACAGCGATACTAATATATATATCTTTTTCATAGATGAAAAATATGGACCTTGCTGGAACTGGAATGAAAGTACCTGATAATGTAATTGTTGATATTTTGAGCCGATTGCCAGTAAAATCTGTACTAAGATTTAAATGTGTTTGCAAGTCATGGTTAATGATTACTCAGCAAAAGTCTTTCATTGAGAAGCATCAGGGTAGGAGCCAAATTGTTTATGAATCCAAACAAACATATGCTAATCATTATTTTTGTGGAGATTCCATCAATGGCTTAGTGCTGGAGAGAAATTGCGAAACTAATCTGCATCGCATAAGAAACCCAGCCACTAAGCAAGTACTTCAAGTAACATCAGAAGTTTTTAAGAAATCCTTTAGATACAGGATTGGTTTTGATCCATCAACTAGTATGTATAAGTTGATTCATTTTTACTTCAAGGAAGAAATAGGTGGTAATATAGGTGTTCGTATGTTAACTATTGGAAGTGATGATGATCATGCTTGGAGATACCTTGATGATGTTAATCTATATTGGTGTAACTGTAGAACACCACGTCATATATACCACAACGATATTAGTTACACTGCAACTTATTCTTTTGAAGAATTAGAGAAAACAGATATACTTAGATTACCCATGGATGGGAAGAGCTCCATGAACATCAAGGTCCCTCAGAATTTTAAAACGGTTCGAGGAATTAAATATAAAATTGGATTACAGATGTTTATTTTGGGTGATGAGAAGCTGTCACTTGGGTTCATAATAGGACATAACCTCCATGTGTGGGTGTTGGAGAATTACAAGAAACACATTTGGTCAGAGGAAAAGATTATTCCTCTGGATTTTATGAAGGATTATCCAGATGTGGATTATATTACTGTGCAGCCATCGCCAAATTTGGATAAACTACGTGCTACTCTTGATAATCATTATGTGGAATATGATGTTCACTCCAAAACATATATATTCTTAGCCAAGGTACCTCCAGGCAAATGGTTCGCGTATAAGATAACTCCTTCTCTTGTATCCCTAAAAGGAATGCGTTCGGAATCAGAAGATTCTGCACCATGCATTACATGTTTTCGCTCTCTATAATTGAATATATTTATGATTGATTATATTTTTCTTATTTTTCTCTTTCTACATCGTTGTAGTAACAAGTATCAATTCATGTGCTACAAATATCAAGTAACGCCTCCTGGTTTTGTGATACTCGACGCAAAAACTATTTTTAAAAGTGGTCCTTTATATAAGTAATAGAAGTTGAGAGATAAATTTTTTTTTAATTGAAATATTAGGAGGTAAAAATGGAATTATACAAAATATCATATATATATATATACTCTTTTTAGTATTGTGTCATGAGAATAAGGGGGTGTTAGTTTGTTTTTCTTATCCTATTCAAATCTGAATGACTCTTAACGGGTATGTTTCATTAAAATTTCAAACTAAGTCTGAATCATTGACACTACCTCTTAACAAAATAAGTCATATTCAGCGGTTCATTTAATATTCATCACTTATTACTTAAAAAAAAAAAACGACGCCTAAATAGATTTAATGTCGGTCACCTTTCTATATTTAATATTAACTTAACTTTTATAAAAGAAAGGTGATGCAGCAACTTAGGCTAAGTGCCCGTTTGGAAGGTGTTTTTTTTGGAATGTTTAGAGTTTTTTTTGTCCTGAAAAATATTTTTATTTGGTGTTTATTGAAAAAAAAAAATTAAAATAATTTTAGATTTTGAAATTATTTTTGATAATATTTTAAAATTTAAAACTTTATTCTTAAAGCTCATTTTTACTCTAAAATAAGCACTTCTAAACGAGCCTTAAGTCCAATAGCTCTTTAGATCTTTAACTAGAATTGAGAGTCGAACTACCCGTTTCTCTTAGATATTACCTTCTTGCAACAACTTTACTTCAACCGCTTTCCTTTTTCAACCTCCAATTTTAAAATTTATATTTAAACTTTATTCTATAATATTTCTTTATTTATATATTTTACAAAAAATATTTTTATATTATTATTTTGTTCTATATCTTTGTAATTTAAAGAAACATATTATTTTATTTTTTAAAAAATATTATATAATTTATGGATTTTTCTTTTAAAATTTAAAAATAAGTTTTAATATAGAAAGTGTATTTTAAGATAGTCAGAAAAAGAAATAACTTTGAAAAATAAAGAAATTTAAATTTGAATTTTAACGTGTAAAATGAAAAAAAAAAAAAAAAAATAGTGCTAACACCTGCAGAATGAATTATCAAACAAAAAGTAGCCTACAGTGTAACAAAAAGAAATGTAGCTTATCTTATACAACTCCTCATTTTAGCTTTTTGCTAGGAGAACTATTAGACTTAACCTTATGAGATATGGCCTTTCATAGTAAGAATAGTGTAGAGTATTTTTCATCATTTAAATGTATATAATTTATGTAATATAAAAAAGAACCAATTGTTGATTGATGCCTATTAAAAAATTTATTTAGAAAAAGGTGCCTAGAAAAAAATATTTATTGAAAACAGCCCCATCCCAAATTACTCTTATAATTAACAATTAAAAAATAAGAAAAAAACTAATAAACACGCGCGCGTCCGTGAAATTTTTTTAAAATCGTCATAACTAATTCAAAAAAAATCAAAAAAATCAAAAAAAATTATATTTAGATAAATCAAATTAATATTTACGTCTATGATTTTTTTTCGTAATTTTCGGAATTTTTTGATTTTTTTTAATTTTTTTTTTCGCAGACACGAAATTTCATGTTTAAAACATGGAATTTAACCAAGGAAATACCCAAGATGATTGGAAACAAGATCGATACAAGCCAAGAGGTTAAGAGGATCATTAGAAGTCAAAACACCAAATCTAGAAATACGGATTCATCCACTTGAAAAAATCACAAATTAATAATTGGTAAGGAATCTGATCATGAAACTTGCATACAAGATATATCTTGGAGTCTAGTATGCCTGAGATGAAAGGATGATCAATTCCAAGTTGAGACAAAAAAGTTATGTATTTCTTGGCAAGATGACTTGAGCAATCTAGATTTATTAAACCATGACTTAAACCATTCAATTTTCTAGTATGCATTAGTAGTTTTATATTTTTAGACACACTTTACTTATTATTAACTGTTGAAACAAGAAAGAAGTAAGGAAAAAAAAGAAAAGTAACACCATAATTCATTTTTTGTAATTTTTCTATCCTTATACTCCATATTATATCTTTGTTTTTATTTTTTATTTTAAATTTGAGTATGAGCTAAATAACATATTAGTTTTAGATATCTAATTCATGAACTATTAAGACAACTTTTAAATATTTATGATTATCTTTGTTTAGCATGACATGTTGAAGAGGTAATTTTTTAATAATAATATTGGGCGACTAAACAGTTATTCAATTCTCTCGTATCCTTGTTGGGTCATGGTATCAAGGTTTGACTCGCATCTATCATTATTCTCAGTTTCGTGACTCCATGTATTCTCGTTGTTTTCATGCAAACACTCTTCGAATTGAGTAAATGTATATTTCTCCCTTCAAGTTGTTTGTGTTAGATCATCTTATTTTGCATAGTCCTTTTTCACCACCCCTTCCAAAACTATTTATTAGGCAACAAGATGTTTATTAGAATATTTTAATTAAATACCACATGATTATTAGGTTCTAAGGAGATGGTGATATAAAGGTAGAGAAAATATGAATCTGAGTATTATGTGTATAATTGATATAAACCTTATTCGAGTGACATCTCAACACAATTTTCACAAACTAAATATAGAAGGGAAAGTTACCACGAGTGACTTCTCAACACAATTTTCACAAACTAAATAAAGAAGGGAAAGTTAACAAAACGATAATACATCGTAAATGTAAACAATACAAGAATGTTCCATACGTATCTTAAGTATATGAAGAAAATCAAGTAATAAAGAATCCATTAGGGACAAGAAGGAAGCAAAATTAACCTAACATGCAGATGAATTCATTACCTAGACTTGAAAGCCCAAATTTACAATCTCAACTTATTCGGAAGCCCTTTTCCTTCATAAATAGATTATAAAACACTTTATCTTATTATTGACATTTTCATTAGTCGAAATTGAGTACTTTTTTTTGATATATGGGTGTCCGAGCAGCTTTCGCGCTCCACGACTATTCCCATTGGAAATATACAAGTCTCCTCAAGAATATTCCCACTTAATAAGAACTAATGTTCAGGGAAGGGATTCGAACCCTGTACCTCTTGTTTTCTCGAAATTGAGTACTTGTTTCCTTTGTCTGTTCTTACAGGTGCGGAAGCCCATGAAGTAATAAGCTCTTTCATATAAGAGTAACTATATATATAAATAGAAGGTTCAGAGTTATATATAGAAATTACGAAATTAACCTCAATTTTCAAAAATTTAAATTGATCAAAGAAAAACTTACATCCTTGCATTAACTGTACCTAAATCTCGGCCTAACATCTATGAACACCCCTTGAGGTGAAAAACTAACTTATGGATACATTAAAACAAGTACATATCTATATATTGGTCATTCATCTTGGACGCCTTGATAGATCTTCGTGTTCAAACTGCCGTAATTTAAAGCGGAAAAAGTTTGCATAACCGGACGAATGATTTTCTGGAGGACGAAGCTTGAAGATGTATGGGATTTCTCTCGAGACAACCATTGGATTGCTGGTGATCACTTTATTAAACGGTTCCCCTAAACATTGTTCATCAAAGGGGAACGACTCATTCAGAATGAAGAAACCTTCTCAGGCTAACTTCTCCCCCTGAAGCAACATCATCCGTAATAATTCAAAATTTACTAAATAGAAAAAATTGAAGTTAAAAGAAATTTAGGCGTACCTGTGATTGACAAAATCTTAGATTGTTCATGGTAAGAATAACCTGAACATCTTTGTGTGAATCCGCTATTATACAAACGGCTAGAAACTGGAAGAAAGTTTGTATGAGACTTTTATGTCCTTCACTGTTTTCATCGCTAATTTTCAGGAACCACAATATGCACTTAATTTTCTTCCAAGAATCTTTACTCACACCTGCTCCAGACAATAATGTCTGGTAGGGATGGGACAGGCCCCAAAGAATCTGAAAGCCTTCAAGTGAGGCTTTATCATCCGAACAATAATCCCGAGTTGTAGTGACAATCATAGGGGATGGATCATATAGAGGTGTAAGATATAAGGAAAACTGGAAATTAGTGTCGTCTAATATCAAAACATATTCATCTGTCGCTAAAGGGAACAATCCCAAAAGAGATGCTATACCAGCATCTTCTTCTTGTGGCCGACAATCATTTGTGTTGTTCCCCAAAAGAGATGCTAAGGGGTCTGCCTAATGAGAATATGAACAGGAGGTTCCATTTCGACATCCTTGTAGATACACAAAACCCAAATAATTAATAACATTAGAACTCAACAATGACTAATGATCTGTAGTAGAGTACGTGTGCAAAAGGAAAAGCAATTATTATGAATTTAATCATGATATATAATGTTCAGCATTGTCATTTCTAACTTTAATTAGTGCGATGAACGGTGGTTAAGTAAAATCACATCTTATTGTTTAAAGAATGTGAATATTGCCTTTCAACTTTCAAGTTTATATTTATATATAGTTTTAAAATATTATATGTATACGTTAAATAATCCTTATGAAATATATTGGTAAAAGAAAGTTCAAACAATGGACGGAGGTTTTCAATTGAATTTTCAGTACACATGAATGTAAAATAAATTAATATAAATATAGGAAGATTATATCTTATATTCCATCTTTCTATACTATAAGAAGGTAAAATGTAAAAAATATTTTTATATTATGGCATATAGTAAAGTTATATACCTTATATAAATTTTATTTGTGTTTGAAATGGCACGATCAACGATCTTTTCCTTGAGATAATATAATTTCGGTATCGAAAAAATTACCTACAAGAGGTATGAAACTGGTTAGATATATATTTGGTCGAATAATTATGCATCAATGCTTATCGTTCCTTTCTTTTATTAAAGGAGTAATTCTATATATCACTCCTTTCATACAACCTTCATACCACCCCCTTATTGCAAATTAATTTTTTTCCAATCAAATCACGCCACATAAAGAGGTAATATGAGGATAATGTAAAACTTTACTTTTTATAAATTAAAAAAATATATATATGAGCAACATTAAATCTTATATCAACATACAAAATTAATATGAAACAAAATGTTAATTTTATGAATCATAACCAAAAATATTCAACAATTATACAAGTGAGCAAGAAAGTCATTTAATTTCATTTGTGCAAATAAATAAACATATATTAACTTCATTTGTTCAAATAAACATACATATATTACTAGATATTATACCAATAAAATGGATTAAAAGAAAAATGTACCACAATAGAAGCGAGATCCAATTCATTTTACAACTTATAAAATAATTAAGTTACATAATGCATAAAACTTAATCACTAAACTTGATATATACATATACGATGATACACATCGAAATTACTCAATTAGAACTTCAATTAGATGCATTTCATATATGACGAGAATTACTAATATCTAAGATACTTACCATCAAGATCTATTTTAAAAATCAATTACATAACTCGAAGAGATAAAAATTATATTTATTGGTACGCTATATAGATCGATATTACTGTATATCGTAGGAGATTAGATGTTTGAATTATAGCGATGAAAAAATAAAGATAGATTAGAGACGGCGGTTTGAAGAAGAGAAATATACAGGAATGAGAGAGTACGGCTAGGGTTACAAAGAAAAATAAAGAGAAAAAAATGAAAAAGAAAGAATGTGTAATAAAGTATATGTAAGAGGAAGTTTCTATAGTTTCATCTAAATAGAAAAGATTTTATTCAAATTAAGGGATAAATGTAATAATATATATATATATATATTAAATTAAATGACAGTAATTTTTTTACAAAACATAAAGAGATATCGGTGGGTTCAAGTCTTACATAATTGATGCTCAACTATAAGATTACTCGTTAATAATTATAGACTATCATGATATTGGATATTGACGCAAGAAGAGGATTTCACCTAATATTGTTGAAAAACAGTATTTGGCAAAAAATATTCTATGGGTCACCGAATAAATTCCTCATGTTGTATCCAAAGAATCATTGATAGGATTTTTGGTACCCATAATATCAAAACATGTATTGATGTCCCCAATCTTTCGAAAAATGTCTCTACCTCCATCCAATTCAAGTGTTAAACTCTATGTGGACATTTATATGAGGGACATCGTAGGATATTTTAATAAAATCCTATTGATGTCTCACTATTTGTGATGAATTAATCTAGGTTAGAGACATAATTTTATGTGTATTAGGCTAGTTAATAATCGATTTTTTTTGCATATTATTATATTTTCCCATTTCTTGTCTTGATTTGATGATTTATTATTTTCAGAGGATATTTGGTTTAATTTGTGTGTTAACGTGAATATTTAAAGATATATGGAAATTATTTAGATGTCAAATCAATTCTAAAGAGATAAAGGAAAGAAGATAAGGATGGAAATTGGACATAAAAGAAAGTAAAGATAAAACAGAAAAAGAAAAGTTGCTAAGTAAATCTAAATTTCAGTAGCCACGTACATTAGAGTTATCATAACTTAAAATAGGCTAGGAATTTGGAGATGCAGTCCAAATATAGAGTGTATAGATTTTCGACGCGGTCGTTTCGATATAAAGTAGGCGAAAATCGGAGCAATATTGAATAAGTTACGGCCAAAACAAGACAACAACAGTTTTTCCCCTCTCCTATATTTTAGGAAACGAATTTGATTTGGAAAAGAAGTCCAATTGCTTGCCTCCTACTCCAAGAAATCCGAATTAGGGCTTCCTATACTCCTATAAATACACCCTTTACTATTGTAAACATGTCCTTGCTCAGTTCTAAGCCCTAGCTTAGTCCTTGCTTCCCACAATTAGTCCTTGAGTTTTATTCATCATTAGAAGTCATTCAAGATAACAAGTTGACAATATGTATCTTTCTTTTAGTTTATTTCTTTCTAGTATGAACTAATTTCCTCATAGCTTGGGTTTTTCATATGTATAATTTATGAATTCTTTTTTTCTTCTATCTATGTTGTTTGGAAGAACTATTTTAGATTGATTCTAGCTACTTAACCATATATTTGTTTTATGTGCTTTGATTTATTGTGTATCTTAAACCTGATCAGTTTAGGGATTTTCTAATAGTAGTTAGATGGTCACCCAGAAGGGGTGTCTAATTATTGAAACACCACATAAGCGTCTAGTGTGTGGTAGTGATCTGGAAGGGCTTGCCTAGCTAGATAGTCATTAGGGTTTGGTATTTCACCACCGATCATTATTTGTAGGCCAGTCTCATCTAAGAACCTAGTGGCGTAGAAGCACCTTAGTTAAGTCCCCTGGTAATTGTGAGGTCGCCACCTAACTCCACCCGAAAGGGGGTTAGGAGGAATTTAGAATCCTGACTACTTATCTAAGAGCTATAATCACCCTTATTAAATAGTAGAAGAAATAGAAGGATTAGTGCATACTCGCAAAACCTGAGCTATATTCTCTCATCTTATTTCTCTCGTATTTAATTTACTTGTCTTTAATTATTTAGTTTAATCTTATCTTCTCAATCATATCTATTTGCTTTTCTGTCTTTTAATCATTAATTACTACGCTATTCTGTCTACCCATCCGTATAACACACTAAGTCCGTGGGAACTAATCTTTATTTATCATTGAAACTTGCGTACGACCCGTGATACGTGTAGTGAGTAACGTGTTTAGTCTAGGGTGTTAGTGCATCGTTTATCTGTCGTTTATTATCATATTTTTATCACACCTTAGGCGACACCACCAATTCTTGAGAAATAAAAAATATTAAATCCCTTAAGTTTAAAAATATTACAAAACTAGCTCCCTCCCTAAATTTTAAATCAACACCCCTCACCCTACTTCTTCTTGAAATATACAACATACCTAACCCAATTTAGGCTACACAAAAATGGTTCCTTCTTATTTTTCTTTCTTTCTATAGGGTTTGAGGAAAAAGATTACTATTAATTAATTCTTCTTTCTTCTCCATAGCTAACCCAGCCACGTAATCTTCACCACTATCACCTATCGTCATCAATAAATTCCATTGATTAGCTTGGATTTGAAGTTTTTTTATCGAATTTTTATGTTTCCCAGAATTCTTTATAAAACTTACCATTTAACCCATCCGGTCCTGGTGCTTTTGCTGCTGATAAATCCTTAACAGCTCTTTCTATTTCTTCAGTATTTGGTTTTTTTGTTAACTCTTTATTCATATCCTCCGTGATACGTGGTGAAATATATTCAACTGCTTTATTCATTGCTTCTTCTTCACCCCCTTTTTCTTTAAAAAGATTTTTATAAAATTCTTGGAAGTTCTCTTTGATATTCTCAGAATCATCTGTCCACCTGCCTTCCAAGTCTTTAATTCTATTTATTCTATTAAGTTTCCTTCTCTTAATAGTAGCTAAATGAAAATATTTTGTATTCTTGTCACCATAGGTGAGCCAATTAAGTCTAGCTCTATCACACCAGTATTTCTCTTCTCTATCATACTCTTTTTTTATTTTTTCTTTGATAGTGATTTCTTCATCAGTAGTATCTTTGTCTATTATGTTTTTCAGCTTAATCAGCTTATCTTGGAGTTTTTTAATGGTAATTTCATGATTTTTAAAGTTTTTCCTACTCCAAAAACTAAGTTCTTTTTTTGTATACTCCCGTTTCTTAATGAAGTTTGGTATAGGGCTATTGTAATTAGGGATAGGCCAACTCTCTTCAATAATTTTTTTGCAATTCTCATCTTCAAGCCATCTAGTTTCAAATTTAAATTGTTTTTCCTTAATTTTTAAATTAAAATCGAAATAGAGGATTAAAGGAGAGTGGTCCGACCCTATAGCTGGTGGGATGTGTATAAGTGATCTTGGGAAGTGTTCCATCCATTCGTAGGTAGCAAGACCCCTATCGATTCTTGTCTTGACATTCTTTTCACCAACCATCCTGTTGGACCATGTAAAAAAACACCCATTAGAGTTAATTTCCGCAAGAGAATTACAACAAGTAAAATCGATGAAAGCATTAATATGATCCATATTGGCCCTATTCTTGCTATTTTTTTCTGTAATGTTGAGAATTTCATTGAAGTCTCCAATAATTGTCCACGGTTCTGTGAAGCTTTCGCCCCATTTTGTTATTTCTTTCCATGTTTCTAATCTTTGTTTAAAATCATTGGGAGCATGAATAAACACAATATAATAACTAAAGGAAAGTTCATTAATACGGGCGATAATAAAGGAATTACAACTAAAGACAATATTAAGATGCACGTAAGAGTGCCACAAAACCAGGAACCCTCCTGAATGAAAAGCATTTCCAGTGGGTTCCACAAAAAACGAGTTATCAAAACCAAACCGAGCCAAAACATCTTGAGAGTCCACTTCTCTCAACATCGTCTCACAAAACGCCACCACACAAGGTCTAAATTGAGCCACCAACGAGCTAGCTTTTGTTAATGTTAAGGGCGCTCGTAAACCCTGAACATTCCAAAATAATGTCGTCACTTAATCTTTGCGGCTTTTTTGGAGTTGCCGCCTCCATTATTGTTTTCGAAAACCTCCTCTTCATCCTCAAAAGCATCAGCATACTGGAAATTCATGTCATGGTCCTCTCCTCCACCTTCATAGTCTTTCTCAAAGTAGTTTTCACTACTTTCAAAGTTCCCCTCATCCTCCTCCTCAGGTTCATATTGCGAGTTCTCCTCGTCCACCTCTTTTGTAACCTTCTTCGAGTCCTTCCCTTTCTCTTTGGGTATATTGTTCCTTTCTGCTTCTTCTTTTTCATCCTCTAGGATGCTGAATTGATTTTTATTAACGAAATCTTCAATTGGATCCACCACCCTTAATTTTTTAAAATTACCAGCCATTTTTGAATTAACTTCCCCACTTCCAGTCTCAATTCTAATTCCTCTCGCTTCCCTCCTTCTTTTAATAGTTTGTTGAGAGTTTGACGAAGTCTCCATGTATTGATTAGAAGTGTTGTTGGAATTTTCCACGTATTTCCCTTTGATCTTCCTCATTTGTTCTTCAAATGCCATAAGCGCAGCTCGAATGCTTCCTTCATTCCCTTCCTCATTCTCATCCGTTATTCCATGAGTTCTTTTGAATGCTTCCATTTTCAAAGAGGATTCATGTAGCTCATTGCGCAGGTCATGTATTTGCTTATTCCAGCTCTCCCATTCTCGTTCCTCTGTGTCATTATCCTCGTCTTCTTGCTGCTTCTTGCTCATTTTCCCTTCACCACTCTTCTTTGTGTAGTTGAATTTGCTAAGAACATCCTCATCTTCTTCTCGGATCTGGATACCCTTGGTTGGATTGTTAACTCTATTACTTGGACCTGCATCTTTAATAGATTTATCACTATAAAAATAGTTAGTAAATTCTCCATTATTTTTAATATGTAGACCATAAATCGGGTTGAAAGGCGGGAATTTTGCCACATTATCGATGCTCCATGAGACTTTCCTGCGCTCATCGATGTCTTCCACCTGTTTAATATTCTTATTAGGACAATCTCCGTATTGATGTCCTATCCTTCCACATCTGAAACAAAGTAACCCCGTATTTTCGTATTGGAACACAACCCAAGCTGGACCCTCTTCTTGGTAAAGATAAGCTCCAGGGGGTAGAGGATATTTGGTGTTGATTCTAGCTCTAAACCTCAATATCTTAACATCACAGTTTTGATTGTTGGGAAGATCCACGGCTTCAATTCTGATAAAGCAAACCTCGAGAGCTTTTATTGTGTCTAGGTTATTTTGTTTAAATGCCAAACCTCTAACTTGGACCCAGATTGAAGAATAATCTGTCCCCAAATCATTAAAATCGACAACAAGAGGCCACATGGTCATGCTTAAGTGTAGCTTTTGGTATAATCCTGGTCTCATTTCCCAAACTCTTTTGAACTCTTTCTCATTGAAAATCTCCAGCTTGAACATATTATTTTTGACATCAGTTAATCTATAGTGCCCTTGTATTCCCCATCTGTCCTCTATAAGCTTCCTGAGTTGCACAGCATAGATGGCAGAGTCTCCAATGGCCTTGATGAGAATTTCTTTTTCTTCCTTCATGCTTGCAGAAAGTCGAGCCTTAGAACCAATGTTGATAACTCCCAACTTACGAGCTTTATGGTCATTGAGAGGAATTATAGGTAAGGCGTGGTGTTCTCTTGAAGCCATGGTAGCACCTGGACAACCAATGAGCACAAATATACTAGAAAGCACAGTAATTAGGAGAAAATAAGAACAGGAATAAGTGAAGGGAAAAGTTTGAAGGGTGAGGGTGTTATCTGGAGAGTAGCAAGTATGAAAGCATAAACGAGGAGGTGGTAATGAGGCAGCTCCACTCTCTCCTTTGAGTATATATAGGCGCCATCCTTTACCCTCTTCATGGGGTATCTTAATTACCCTAAGGCTGGTTGAATTATCCTTCCCAAGGCTTTGGTAAATGGTGAATTCTTTCCTGTAACACTCTTTAATTATGAAAGTGTAATTATTATTACCTAGCTCTATGGTTGATCTTGGAGAGATCGAGGTGTAGTAGCTTCCTTTGATAGGTCTATACCGGCGTGCAATTGAAACCCTTCCAAGCTCGACTCTTCGCCTCCTCCACGCAAGAATAGCTTTTGTCGCTTTTGATTTCTGCACAAAAAGAGAACCGAAATCATAACAAACATTATTTAATATCTTTATTACCTCGATGTAAGGTGGGATTTGGTCTGCAGCACTCAAGATTTCGAGAAGTTCAACCGACGCCTTCGTCTCTTCTTGACCTCCCTCATCATTAATTCCATTTCCCCATCTTTGTCTGCACCATTTTACTATTTTAATAGCTTTCCTGATTGTCGAATTAGGTTTGTTCTTCCCCAAATCCGAAAAAGTAAAAACCCTTTGTAACCCTAATAATCCATCTAACGAAATCCCCATTCCAAGATGAGGAAAGAGATGCGTGAAGCAAGAAGCAAGAAACCACTCACGAGATCACCACACCGAGGCGATGATAATCACGAGCAGATTTGATATTTTCGACTGAAAAATCGTACCCTATGAGTAGAGAGAGGAGAGAGCGTATTTTTTCCCATGGTCCTTTAAAGGAGTACTTTTAAAAAATTATATAGGTATTAAAGAATTTATTTTCTATACATATGTAAATTTATATATAGTACTAGTGTATTGGGTTTGGAAAGAAGAGAAATTGTTGGATTTTACATATGAAATTTATATTTATACATATGTAAAACTGACTTAATGGGTTATAAATATTGGATTTTGTTTGGTCGCCTTGCAGGGTGGTTTGCATTCACAAAAGTTACAAAATTCGTCAAAACAATAAACACAAAATCCAGAAATTTAAATTTTTACAAGGTAATTTGCAACAACTAAAAGGTCCATAGGTTTCTCTCTTGTATAATGCTCTAGCATACTAAAAAAAACACATTCACCAAGTTGCATTCAGCACTTATATACTCCACAACTAAAAATGCAGTATAACAGTAAATTGTTCTCAATCAAATGGTAAAATTCAGAAAATGAAGTACAACACCAAATTGTAAACATTCAACAACTTGGTGTAAGACCATATTTACTCACTCACCAACTTTGATATTCACTGCAAAACACTTCAGAAAATGCAATGTAAACCATTGTAAGATTTGTATAAATATATATAAATAAATAATTATACTTTAGAATATCGTTTACCTTGATCGGGGTTGTTTACATGGTTTATATAGGCATCATACCATGATTGTAAGATATCTTCACTTGTAGCAGCTTCACCAGTAGCAGCTTCAGTAGTAGCAGCTTCAGTAGCCAAAACCTGTTGCAAGATAAGGTACTAAACTTAAACTGTAAACGAGATAAACATGTTGCAAGATAAGGTACTAAACTGTAAAAATGTTAAAACGCTGCTTAACTAACTTTATCAAATAAAACTAATACTAATACAATTTGATCTATGAATCATCCAACTAAAGACCGTCAAAATATCACATATCCAGTAACATAATTAACATATTACCTCAGAAAATGGATTAACAAATGAATCAGGAGACTCCACCTGAAAACAAAAACCAATCGTAGCATTAAATGAAGATAATTAAATTAACTATCTGATTTCGCACAAACCTGCAAATCAGCAGCTCTTGAAGTACAACAGGTACACCAGTACTTATATTCGAAACAAGTAAATATTAAGAAAACTAGAAAAAACAAATACACCAGTAATTAGACTCGAAAGTACCTTGAAAGAACAACGGTGATGTGTGGCTGGATCTTCAAGTTGAACCAATGTAGAAACACTTGGAGTATGCACGTAACTCTCGAATCGAGGAGCAGAAGGTATAATACGTGTACTTTTACGCTCTTTACAGAACATTGAGTCATACAAGCTACACAAACTTTTAGTTATCTTTCCGCGACCTTTTTTCAATGGACGTGTTATAGCATATTGCAGTTCAGTTTTTTCTTTTTCAAGAGATTGTATTTCCTGTTAACAAGACTGTTAATACATAACAACATAAACAAAACAAAATGACTCACCTTCTCATAATAGCTAACAAGAGATTCTTTCTCCCTTTTCAATACTTCTTTATCTTCATCGAGTTTCCTCTTGTCCTATTAGATAATAATAAAAACATAAACAATGGTAACACCATATATGTATATTATAATTTAAAACATACCTCTGTTATAGTAACTATACGATTTTTATAATACGCAATATCACCATTCATGTCTACTACCAAATTTGCTTTATCTTCTATTAGTTTCTTTCTCTCCTGTTCCATAATAATAATAAAAATAAGCAATTATAATCAATTATATATAAATTACAAATATAATCTCACTTCTTTTAATCTCTCGAAAAGTGAATGATCGTCTACCAAATTTGCAATCATTTCTTCCAGTTTCCTCACCTCCTGTTAGATAATAATAAAAAAATAAGATAACTCTAAAACAAAATGCAACTAACAATCAAACACACCTCTTTTGAACTCTTTAAAAGATCGTTGTATTTTTTGGTTAGTTCATCAAAGTCTTTGTTCCGATCAGTATTTGTGTCTTTATAAAGCTTCAAGGTATTCTCTATAATTTCCTTCTCATATTAAGCATGATATCCCTTTAGATTTTTAGGACTTTTCCATATGACCCGCACTCGAATCGCGATGCATAGACAGTTGTTTTAGAGCTTGAGTTTGGGGTGGTGGGTCCACCATTATGGGAATTGTTATTGGGTTGGGATTTTTGAGCTTATTAATTGTGCTTTGTGCTTTATATTGATGATGATTCACAGATTTTTATTGTAACCCTTTTCCGGGGTAATAGTGAATGAAAAAGAAGCTACGAGCTAAAATTGCCAACAAGGGCATTAAAAAGAAAAATATATATATGAGAAATTAGCATGATATCTCAACATTAAAAGAGAGTCATAGCTATAGAAAAAATTGATTTGAAAAGAAAAGAAATTATATATATTCGGACCGGCAAAGTGAATTTTTAGGTGAACATCTTAAGCTTTAATTGGGTTATTGGGGATGCGAAATTGTGCATCAAGGAATTCATTGGGTTGAGTGAGAAACGTTTATGAGAGTAACTCAAGCTCTAGGGCAATTCGTTAGAGAGCCAAAAGCTCACTCCAAATTATCCAAATATACTATCATACCATCCCTAAGCCTACATTACAACCTTAAAGACCTTTTTGATTCTTTGCTATGTAATTGAGAAGTGATTGAGCCATTAGAGATTAGTTAAGTGGAGCTTTGAATACTAGTGATAATCGATGAACAATCTATAGCTCTCTTGGGAAACTGAGTAAAGTCCCAATCCTTCTTACATTGCGAAACTAATCTGATCTTGAATTCAAGCCGTGTTGACTGTGGATATGAGAAGTGAACAGGTATGTAGTTTATAAATATTATTGAATGAAATTTTCTGAGTTATGTGCTTTAGGTTTATTCTATATATTCTGCTATGCTTTTTCCCATTGTGTTGAGAATTTTATAAGTGTGTATTTATAGACTTCCCTTTGTTTTTATCTTTATTGTATCGGGACGATACAACTTTGAGTTGGGGGTCTTGATGTCTCCTCATTTGTGATAGATTAATGTTAGGATGAGACATCATTTTTAGTGATTTAGAAGTCTTTAATGTCGATTTTCTTGAGAAATAGTGCACTTTCCTATTTTAAGTCTTTATTTAGTAAAATAATATTTTTAGAGCATATTGGGTTTAATTATTTATTTAGTGGGTAGCTTTAAAGATAATTATGGAGCTTAATTAGAGTCCAAGTTAAAGATTACAACTAAGGGAAAGAGATTTGCATGGTAATTGGAGATAAGGAAACAAAAGCTAAAAAGATGGAAAAGGAAAAGCTGCCTAATCTAGGATTCGCAGTACACACCTAAAGAAGTGCTATTCTACCCAAGAAATAGGCCGATTTTGGTAATTTCCTTTCATAAGTGCAGAGATAATTCTGTTGCGATTCTTTTGGTATCTTATGGAGCTCAAACCGACCAATAACGAAGAAGATATGCTCAAAACAGTCCATCAGTGTTTATCTTTATTTCCATACGAATTTGAGTTGGGCTAGAAGTCCAATACCTTACCTCTTCCTCAAGAAAACGAATTAGGTCTTCTAAACACCTATAAATACACCTTTATATCACTTGTAAAATCATCCTTGCTTAGAAAAACCTTAATATTATTCCTTAGTCATTGTAGAGAGCAAGATGATGTCTTTTGTAATTTCTTTTAGTTTATTTCCTTCAGGTATGAACTAAACTCCCCATAGCTTGGGTTTTGCATAATGTATAATCTATGAATTCTAATTCTTCTATCTAAGTTTCTTTGGGAATTATATGTTTTAATTTGATATTAGCTTCTTACTTAATATTTGTTTATGTGTTTTGATTTATTGTCTTTCGTAGAACTAATCACTTTAGGATTGTTTTAATAGTAGTTAGATGGTCTCCTTGACAGGGTGTTTAACTATTGAACCACCACATAATGTCTAGTGTCGATATTATTTATGACAAAACATGATTCTAACTAGATAGTCATTAGGGTTTGTTTTAATCACCATATCACCAGGATTGCAATATTTGTTTAGGGCCTTAGAGGCGTTTGATAACCCTATTCTTCATCACTTCTTGGTTGTGCCGTAGCCCCCTTAGTCGCTCTCAAGGTCTAAGGTATGGGAATTTAGAATCCTGACTAAGTATACCAAGAGCTAATATTCTCCCTTATTAACTAGAGTTATAGATAGATATAGAAGGATTAGTGCATACTAGCAAAACCTGAGTTATACTTCTCATCTCATATTTCTTATCTTTTATTTTACTGTCTTTATTTTCCTAGTTTTAATTCTTAATTTTCGAAATCTGTTCCCTTTAGTTTTCTGTCTTTAATTATTTACTTCTTACTCGTTATTCCTACTCACGCGATTAACACACTTAAGTCCCTGAGAACGAACTCTATTTATCATTAAAACTTGCATACGTCCTGTAATACTTGCAGTACTGTGCCTGTCTAGGGTGAGAGTGCGTAGTTTCTTGGCTTATTTTAATCTTATTTTTATCACACCCTAGGCACCACCACTTAAGCATAATTAAGTAATTGTATAAGCTTCAGGTTTTAGATTATAAGTGTCAGGTTTTAGATTATAAGTGAGAAGGCTCAAATGTTTATTGATCAAGTAAGAATCTACATGCCTTGGCTGCAAAACCTGTTCCATTCAAGGGAAGTAGGCAAAAGCCTACATTCTTAACACAAGCCATCTGAATTGCTCAGCCAAGAATAGACCATCGAAGAAACAAAAATGAAAAAAGAACTTGATTTAATTACACTCATGAGTAGTATATTTATACATGAACCCCACAATGTTTTTTTTCCAAATCCAGCAACGTTCATAAACATGAGCGTTGGAAGCTTTTAATTACCATATATTCAATATATTATGCGTGTGTAAGTTTTGTGGGGCCATGATATGACAAGAGTGTTGGAGTTTGCAATTTGCTCTAATATAGACTCACTTAGTATAAGTATAGCCAGTCTAGGAAAATTAGTCGGAGAAATACACACAACATACAATAGAAGAGCCATACCAATTAAGTATAATCGTTGACTGTGTAAAAGGTTAAGCTTCGAAATTCAAGCATGTGAGACTCAAATCTTAATGATAAAGCAAGAGTTTAACAAGCCGTGGCTGCAACCCAAAAATATTCAGTCAAACTTAAATGGAGGCTGCTATTTAATAAAATACAAATGGGTTATTTTTCCCCTTTTTTTTCGAAGAGAATTGATTCTCTCATATCACTTTAGTGATATGTATCGAGAACATGAACAACATTACATTGTTGTACTAGTCAAAGCTGAGGTTTTGACTTTTTTTTTCATGACAGTAGTGATAACTATAGTCTTAGTATAGTCTTAACTATGGTCAATAAGTTGTTAAGCTAGAAGACAAAACTAGTTTGTTAAAAGGAATATTAGTACGTGAGTGTATTGAGTCTTGATTGTACACACTCACTCCTATATAATGTACTATCTTTTATCACAATCAATACAACATTATTTTCATATCATTTATCAAAATCATAACATGGCATCTGAGCCATTGAGAAGCTCTTATGAAGCTTAAATTTTTTTTTTCCACCATTAACGGTGTTCTTCATTAGCTTCGCTTCTCTACTATAAACTCGATCCTCTTCCGCTCTCTTCGTTTTATCCTTTATGGCGTCGTCTTCATCGACTCCTTCTTCTCCTCATATAACATCGAGTTCTTCGATTCCTGCTGGTCTTCTTCTCCTTCGTCAAAATTGGAGTAGTTTAGTCCAAGTCAAGCTGGATTCATCTAATTATGTGTTATGGCGGTCTCAAATTGAGGCTGTTCTTGATGCCCATGGTTACTTAGGTCATTTAAATGGCACTGTCACTATGCCCTTGTCGTCTGATCCGACGTATGCGACATGGTTGATAGAGGACCAACAACTCAAGGTCTCTTTATTATCGTCGATGATTCCATCGATTTTATCTCAGGTGGTTCGTTTGTCTCGTGCTGGTGATTTCTTGAGTAAATTAGAAGAGACATTCATCACTCAATGCAGAACTCATGTTCATCAACTCAAGATGAAACTCTGCAACATTAAAAAAGGTGATCTTAAAATGAGCGATTACTTAGCTTCTATTCAATCAATTTGCGATGGTCTTGAAACGGCTTCTGAAGCTTTACCCTTAGAAGATATAATTATGTATACGCTTAAAGGTTTACCTGCTGAATACAATCAATTTAAATCAAGTATTCGAATAACTAATGCTCATTCTACTCCTATTAGTTTTCATTCTTTAAGTAGCTTATTAGTTTCAGAGGAGCTTCATATGAATATGATTGAACAATCTGACACTACTGTGCAATCTCATACTGCTCTTTATTCGAATTCATCTTCCTCTACACATACTCGAGGCCGTGGTTCACATCAACGAGGTAGATGCCGTGGTTTCTTTGGTAGAGGTCGTGGTGTAAATTCTTATACACCTTCGAATTTGGGAGCTCAATCCTCTGTTTCTCAGAATGGTGTACACTCTTCTTTACCTACATGTCAAATTTGCTCTAAAATTGGGCATAATGCTTTGGATTGCTGGTATCGTACTGATTTTGTTACCTTTCCTTCACCAAGAGCTAATCGTATTGCTTTGGCTGCTCAAGCTCATACACAGTCTTCAACACAGTCCTCACATAATTCTCAATCATTACCTTCATCTTCTTATGATGCTGAACAATGGTTTTTGGACTCAGGTGCGAATAGTCATATTACAAATGATCTCAATCTCCTTCACAGTTCATCTCCATATCAAGGAGGTAATAATGTTTCAGTTGGTAATGGTGCTGCTCTTGAGATTGCCAATACAGGTCATAGTAAGCTTCTTACACCCTCTACTGTTTTTCACCTTAATTCCATTCTTCATGTTCCTCAAATATCTTCTAATCTTTTATCTATCTCTCGTTTTACGCTTGACAACCACTGTTCTATAACTTTTAATGCCTCTTCTGTGTCTATAATTGATAATCATTCAAATAACATTCTATTTCAGGGCCCTTGTAGAGATGGTTTGTATCCTATCTCGTTTTCTGGTGGTGGTTCAGTGTCCCCTTCTTCAAGTCTTCTTTGTTTGTCCTCCAAGTCTCAAGCCTCTTCAGCTATGATTTGGCATTTTCGGTTGGGTCATCCTTCAGCAAATGCCTCTTCTATTTTAGCACCTCTATTAGAAACTAAACTAAACTTTCATGGTGTTGATTGTGTAGCTTGTTCTGTGTCTAAAGCTCATAAGTTACCATTTACTTCCTCTGTAACTAAGAGTTTAACACCCTTTACGTTTATTCATTCGGATGTATGGGGACCTTCTCCTATTAACTCTTGTTCATCTTTTAAATACTATGTAATTTTCATTGATGATTTTAGCAAATTCTCTTGGGTTTATCCTTTGAAGTTCAAATCCGATGTTCTTTCTGTATTTCAAACCTTTTATAAAATGGTTCAAACTCAATTCAATAAATCAATTAAAATTTTACGCACCGATAATGGAGGTGAATATTTGAATAAAGCCTTTTCTATATTTCTTCAATCAAATGGTGTAATCCATCAAACTAGCTGTCCTCACACTCCTGAGCAAAATGGGGTGTCTGAGAGGAAGCACAGGCATTTACTTGAAACTGCTAGAACTCTTCTTAGTCATAGTTCTATGCCTCCTAAGTATTGGCTTGAAGCCTTAGCTGCCTCCGTCTATCTTATCAATATTTTACCATCTCCCAACTTGAACAATATTAGCCCTTATGAATTATTATATCAAATTAGTCCTTCTTATACACATCTCAAGGTTTTTGGTTGTCAATGTTTTCCTTGGCTTAAACCTTATGCCTCACACAAATTAGCTCCTAAATCAATCTCATGTGTCTTTATGGGATATTGTAACTTCTCAAAAGGTTACAAATGTCTTGACTTAAACTCTCAGAAAATATATATATCAAGACATGTATCTTTTAATGAACATGTTTTTCCTTTTGTTTCCTCTGCTCAATCATCAATATCCTCTTGTTCAAATGATGAGCCTTCATCCTATTTTGATTTATTCAATTCTAATATTAATCCACAGTCTTTGTCTCATCCTTTTGATCCAATTCTCCCATCACCTCAACCTTCAGTTGAGTCATCATCTACTTCAGTCTCAAATTCTTCTACACCATCCTCATCTCCATCTCCTCCACCTTCTCATATACAACCACCACCTATACGTCATCCCATGATTACTCGTAGACAAACAGGATTTTTAAAACCATCCTATAAATGTCAACACACTCTTGAATCTTCTTCTCTCCCTATTGAACCTACCACATATAAAGAAGCTTCTATGTTATCTTGTTGGCAATCTGCTATGCAGGTTGAATATAATGCTTTACTTGATCAACATACATGGACTTTTAGTTCCACCACCACTTGGGAGATCACCTATTTCATGTAAATGGGTTTATAAAGTCAAACGTAAGGCTGATGGATCAATTGCGAGGTATAAAGCACGCCTTGTTGCACGTGGTTTTTTACAAGAATATGGACTAGATTATACTGAAACATTTAGTCCAGTCGTTAAGCATCAAACTATTAGAGTAGTTCTTTCTTTAGCAGCCTCTTATAATTGGAATATTATACAATTGGATGTCTCAAATGCCTTTTTACATGGCACGCTTGATGAAGAGGTTTATATGATTCAACCTTCTGGATTTATTAATGCTCAACATCCTAATTATGTATGTAAACTAAATCGTTCTTTATACGGTTTAAGACAAGCCCCAAGGGCCTGGTACCAATTACTTGCTACCTTTTTAACTACTCATGGTTTTCAATCAAGCTCTGCAGATTCTTCTATGTTCATTAAAGGTTCAAGTTCTTCTTTAACTATTATTCTTGTTTATGTGGATGATATACTAGTTACGGGAGCAGATAATGTTGCTATTTCTAGTATTATTGCAGCTCTAAAAACACGTTTTATGATGAAAGATCTTGGGACTCTTTCTTATTTTTTGGGTCTTGAAATTACAAGATCAAATAACTCTATCTGTGTAACTCAATCATCTTATGCTCAATCTATTCTTCAAAAAGCTGGTTTAAGTGATTGTAAGCATAGTTCAACTCCTACACCAAGTAAATATACAGTTAAAACAGAGCATGATCTACTTCCTTATGAAAATCCTACTCATTTTCGAAGTATCACAGGAGCTCTGCAATATTTGACTATTACTAGACCGGACATTACTTATGCGGTTAATCAAGTTTGTCAAACTATGCACAATCCTACGAATTCAGATTATGCTGCCTTGAAGAAACTCTTGCGTTATGTTAAAGGTACTATACACTATAGTCTTTCTTTCAATGCTTCATCGTCTACACTTCGTGCTTTCTCTGATTCTGATTGGGCGAGTAATATATCTACTAGACGTTCTACGACGGGTTATTGTATATTTTTGGGTGATAATTTGATCTCATGGGGTTCTAAACGGCAAACCACGGTATCTCGATCGTCCACTGAAGCTGAATATCGAGCCTTAGCCTATGTTTCTGCAGAAATTAAGTGGCTAACATATATGCTCATGAGTTTGAAGATTAACGTTATCACTCCTACTATTTCGTGTGACAATATGTCAGCTATCGCTTTAGCTTCAAATCCAGTGTTTCATTCACGAACACGCCATATTGATATTGATTTTCACTTTGTTCGTGAACAAGTACAAAGCAAATCACTTAATCTACTCTTTGTGCCTACTCAATCTCAATTTGCCGATGTTTTCACTAAGGGACTTTCTCCTTCTCTTTTCTCCTCACTTGTTAGCAAGCTTCCCCTTCTAAAACGAGGCTCAGCTTGAGGGGGGATGATAACTATAGTCTTACTATAGTCTTAACTATGGTCAATAAGTTGTTAAGCTAGAAGACAAAACTAGTTTGTTAAAAGGAATATTAGTACGTGAGTGTATTGAGTCTTGATTGTACACACTCACTCCTATATAATGTACTATCTTTTATCACAATCAATACAACATTATTTTCATATCATTTATCAAAATCATAACAACTGATAACTATAGTCTTACTATAGTCTTAACTATGGTCAATAAGTTGTTAAGCTAGAAGACAAAACTAGTTTTGTCTTCTAGCTTAACAACTTATTGACCATAGTTAAGACTATAGTAAGACTATAGTTATCAAGTAGCACATGTTTTAATTTTTGGTTTCTCATTGGAAGCAACATTCCAGTAACAAGGAGCTAATTTCCATCAAATGTAAGATATGATATGATGGTATTTTTTTTTTTCACGATCACAAATTCACAATAGTGAAACAAAATAAAATTAATATGAAATACATGACTTTCGTTCACAGTTGAGCTTTTTCACAAGAATACATTGTATTCTTTTCTTTCACAATTGTGATTGCCCACTCAACACAATTTTGCTGCACAGATTCCTCACGTGTTTGTTAACACAGTCATGATTCAATATACATAAAAAAAAAAAAAAATCTTGGTCGAATTTTCATGGCATTGATAATACCTAATATGTGATATATAATTTTCTAATTACAATTAGTCAATTTTTTCTTTTCATTCACAGAGGTGAATGGATTGTTTTGTGAACTTCTTTTGAATTTCTTTAAAAAATCCGTTTGATATTTTTTTTAACATTTCACTGTGGTGAAATTTATTCGATAATTCATAGTAGAAATTTGATAAATAATGTACTATTTTCATGAAAAAAAGAATTACCTAGTATTTGGATAAAGGATAGAAACCATCGTGCTGATAACGTGTTATAAACAAAGAGAATTGAGACTGTATTGAGTATATGAAAGTATGAGATTACATAGTAAAGAGCCTATTTATAGAGAATAGGTAAACATAACCTTAGTATTCATGGACTTGACTACTAACCCATAGGCTGGAATGAATATCCACTAAATGGGTTTATAACACTAAATATTATAATTTTAATCTACCGGTCAAAGAAATCAACCCTATAATCTCTTTTTTTATTGGAAATCAATACTAAATGATATTTATAATTTGAGCCTCTGGAATAGTTTCCTGGATTGGCCCGATAAAAGTTTACATACTATAAAATACACATAAATTGATGGGCCTGCTTGACAGACTCAAATATTTTATTTATGAAATTATCTAGAGCACTCGCTTTAATCGCCTTTGTAGTGATGATAAGATTAGCCTGTATTTTTAGAAATTTAATCTAATTTAAACAAATTTGATTATATTTTAAGAAGTTTAATTTTAATTTCCAAAATTTGAAAAATAATATTAAAACCTTAGTTTTCTATGTTAACCTACCCTAAGCCCAAATTGAAAAATAAAACCTAACTAATACTTATAAATTATACGTAAATAAGTCACAGAATACACTATCTACAGAATATTATCATAACGGCTGTATTTACACTAAACAGGTACTCTTCAAGGCTTTGTTAATTAGTTTGGGCATGTTTTGCTATTAAATTTTGATCTTGTTATATACTTTATATTATGCTTTAATATGTTTTTACACTAATTTGTGATAGTATCAGCATATATATAACAGAAAGCTCGAGAGAGGAGCGGCCAATCGATTCTGGTATTTAAATCGAATGCTCTTGCTAACGTAACTTGGTTATTTTAAATTAGTATAGATCATTAGGTTTGTGTTAAAAGTAGCGTAGAATTGTTAATATCTCATGCTGCAATTTTTAGCGTCTAACTCATTTATCACATTGTTTAACTTCAGTTATATATTTTATATTCAAAATCTAGATTCTTACAGCGATACTAATATATATTTCTTTTTCATAGATGAAAAATATGGACCTTGCTGGAACTGGAATGAAAGTACCTGATAATGTAATTGTTGATATTTTGAGCCGATTGCCAGTAAAATCTGTACTAAGATTTAAATGTGTTTGCAAGTCATGGTTAATGATTACTCAGCAAAAGTCTTTCATTGAGAAGCATCAGGGTAGGAGCCAAATTGTTTATGAATCCAAACAAACATATGCTAATCATTATTTTTGTGGAGATTCCATCAATGGCTTAGTGCTGGAGAGAAATTGCGAAACTAATCTGCATCGCATAAGAAACCCAGCCACTAAGCAAGTACTTCAAGTAACATCAGAAGTTTTTAAGAAATCCTTTAGATACAGGATTGGTTTTGATCCATCAACTAGTATGTATAAGTTGATTCATTTTTACTTCAAGGAAGAAATAGGTGGTAATATAGGTGTTCGTATGTTAACTATTGGAAGTGATGATGATCATGCTTGGAGATACCTTGATGATGTTAATCTATATTGGTGTAACTGTAGAACACCACGTCATATATACCACAACGATATTAGTTACACTGCAACTTATTCTTTTGAAGAATTAGAGAAAACAGATATACTTAGATTACCCATGGATGGGAAGAGCTCCATGAACATCAAGGTCCCTCAGAATTTTAAAACGGTTCGAGGAATTAAATATAAAATTGGATTACAGATGTTTATTTTGGGTGATGAGAAGCTGTCACTTGGGTTCATAATAGGACATAACCTCCATGTGTGGGTGTTGGAGAATTACAAGAAACACATTTGGTCAGAGGAAAAGATTATTCCTCTGGATTTTATGAAGGATTATCCAGATGTGGATTATATTACTGTGCAGCCATCGCCAAATTTGGATAAACTACGTGCTACTCTTGATAATCATTATGTGGAATATGATGTTCACTCCAAAACATATATATTCTTAGCCAAGGTACCTCCAGGCAAATGGTTCGCGTATAAGATAACTCCTTCTCTTGTATCCCTAAAAGGAATGCGTTCGGAATCAGAAGATTCTGCACCATGCATTACATGTTTTCGCTCTCTATAATTGAATATATTTATGATTGATTATATTTTTCTTATTTTTCTCTTTCTACATCGTTGTAGTAACAAGTATCAATTCATGTGCTACAAATATCAAGTAACGCCTCCTGGTTTTGTGATACTCGACGCAAAAACTATTTTTAAAAGTGGTCCTTTATATAAGTAATAGAAGTTGAGAGATAAATTTTTTTTTAATTGAAATATTAGGAGGTAAAAATGGAATTATACAAAATATCATATATATATATACTCTTTTTAGTATTGTGTCATGAGAATAAGGGGGTGTTAGTTTGTTTTTCTTATCCTATTCAAATCTGAATGACTCTTAACGGGTATGTTTCATTAAGATTTCAAACTAAGTCTGAATCATTGACACTACCTCTTAACAAAATAAGTCATATTCAGCGGTTCATTTAATATTCATCACTTATTACTTAAAAAAACAAACGACGCCTAAATAGATTTAATGTCGGTCACCTTTCTATATTTAATATTAACTTTACTTTTATAAAAGAAAGGTGATGCAGCAACTTAGGCTAAGTGCCCGTTTGAAAGGTGTTTTTTTTGGAATGTTTAGAGTTTTTTTTGTCCTGAAAAATATTTTTATTTGGTGCTTATTGAAAAAAAAAATTAAAATAATTTTAGATTTTGAAATTATTTTTGATAATATTTTAAAATTTAAAACTTTATTCTTAAAGCTCATTTTTACTCTAAAATAAGCACTTCTAAACGAGCCTTAAGTCCAATAGCTCTTTAGATCTTTAACTAGAATTGAGAGTCGAACTACCCGTTTCTCTTAGATATTACCTTCTTGCAACAACTTTACTTCAACCGCTTTCCTTTTTCAACCTCCAATTTTAAAATTTATATTTAAACTTTATTCTATAATATTTCTTTATTTATATATTTTACAAAAAATATTTTTATATTATTATTTTGTTCTATATCTTTGTAATTTAAAGAAACATATTATTTTATTTTTTAAAAAATATTATATAATTTATGGATTTTTCTTTTAAAATTTAAAAATAAGTTTTAATATAGAAAGTGTATTTTAAGATAGTCAGAAAAAGAAATAACTTTGAAAAATAAAGAAATTTAAATTTGAATTTTAACGTGTAAAATGAAAAAAATAAAAAAAAAATAGTGCTAACACCTGCAGAATGAATTATCAAACAAAAAAATGTAGCCAACAGTGTAACAAAAAGAAATGTAGCTTATCTTATACAACTCCTCATTTTAGCTTTTTGCTAGGAGAACTATTAGACTTAACCTTATGAGATATGGCCTTTCATAGTAAGAATAGTGTAGAGTATTTTTCATCATTTAAATGTATATAATTTATGTAATATAAAAAAGAACCAATTGTTGATTGATGCCTATTAAAAAATTTATTTAGAAAAAGGTGCCTAGAAAAAAATATTTATTGAAAACAGCCCCATCCCAAATTACTCTTATAATTAACAATTAAAAAATAAGAAAAAAACTAATAAACACGCGAGCGTCCGTGAATTTTTTTTAAAATCGTCATAACTAATTCAAAAAAAATCAGAAAAAATTATATTTAGATAAATCAAATTAATATTTACGTCTATGATTTTTTTCGTAATTTTCGGAATTTTTTGATTTTTTTCGATTTTTTTAATTTTTTTTTCGCAGACACGAAATTTCATGTTTTAAACATGGAATTTCATGTTTAAAACATGGAATTTCATGTTTATTTCACGGTTTAAAACACGGAATTCCATGTTTTCTGCGGAAAAAAATTCAAAAAAACTCAAAAAATTCAAAAAAAATCAAAAAAATTCATAGACGTAAATATTAATTAGATTTATTCAAAAATATTTTTTTTTTTAATTTTCTGATTTTTTTTTAATTTTCTGATTTTTTTTGAATTAGTTATGACGATTTTAAAAAAATTTCACGGGCGCGCGCATGTGATGGAATTAGTAAAGGTATAGAAAATATAAAGGGGATGTTTTCTATAAATAATTACTTCATTAGACATTTTTTTATAAATAAGATTATTGAAGGCATAAAAAAACAATTAGAGAATTTAATGAGGATGTTATCAACAATAACCCCTATAAAAAAAGGTATAAATGTATATTTTCATCTAAATTAATTCTTTCTTTTCCATTCTATTTCTAATCCAAACAAAGAATGTTATGATCCGTCATTTTCCTTTCCTTTATAAATAAATATATATAAAATCCAAACAAAAGAATTCATTTCTTTTCTTTTCCTTTATTATTTATCTTTTCCTTTCTTTTCTTTTCCTTTAGTAAATTGAATCCATACATAGCATTAAAGAGAAGAGAAGGTCTATGGTTCGAATCTCCTTCCTAACAGATGTAAAGTAAAAGGTACAAGACTCGAACTCCTCCCTCCATGAACATGGGTCACTTAGTTCTAATTTACTTCGGAATATACACAGGTCACCTAGTTCTAATTGAATAGAGGGCCACATGAGATATGTTGATACATATTTTTGTGTGTATATTATATATGTCTCTTAGTGTAATAAATTGGAAAGAAAAATATCTTTAGAGTAAAAAAACTTTTTTTAAAAGAAAAACTGCTGCGATATTTTGCTCCACATTTTGCGTACAAAAAATAACAACTTTTCAAACCACAATGGTAACAACGCCGCCACTTTTGGCCGGCGTGACACCACCTCCTGACCGAGCACCAGAGCCGATGGAGGAGGGAACCAAAGCTGTGATAGCAGCGCCTGTTATCTCGCCTTCACAGGACCTTCAAATGACAGAATTTCCGGAGTTAATTAGCGTAGTCCAGGAAGGGAGAACGGGCAAAAGAGCTCGTTCAAACCCAGAAAGTGCCGCTGTTACTGAGAAAATTGTCAACAACCCTGCTACAGAAGGTGTTAACAACGCTGTTATTATGGGTAACCCGCCATCGACCTCTGGTGCACCAAAAAATAACAGTTTCATAGCTGCTGCAACATTGCCAAATCCGCAGAGAGGTAACACTTCAAACTCGTTTATTAGGCCAAATCTAGGTAGTTGGAAAGGAACTGTGACTGGTAACAACATAATTATTCCAATTATCGAAGATAACGATGAAATTAAGGCTAATCATGCATTGGGGGAAGAGGATTATTATGAATTAGAGGGGTTAATAGAAGACGATGATGATGAGATAATAATTGATTCTATTCCGACTGTGGTTAGAACGAGGGAGGAGATACAAGAGGGAGTAAGGTTATGGCGGAATACTGCTGTAATTAGATTATTAGGTAGAGAGGTGGGCTTTACATATTTGCATTCGAAATTGAGACAAATCTGGGCTCCAAAAGGGCTTTTTGAATTAGTTGATGTGGGGTTCGGGTACTACATGGTTAAGTTTGAGAAAAGAGAGGATTTTGATTTCGCGCTCTCAGGGGGTCCGTGGATGATTCTGGATCATTATTTGATTGTAAGAGAATGGACTCCGGCGTTTAATGCGGCATCAAACTCAATCACAACGACAACAGCATGGGTAAGAGTTTCGAATGTAGGAATGCATAACTACACCGTTCGTATCTTGAGAAAAATAGGGAATAAACTTGGCCGGACTATCAAGATTGATCCTATGACAAAGGGGAGGCTAAGAGGGAACTATGCTAGACTTGCTATTGAATTGGACTTGAAAAAACCATTGGAGCCGGAGGTAAGGATTGGGACGGATGTATGTAAAGTTGAATATGAAGGTCTTCACTTGATTTGCTTCGATTGTGGCAACTTTGGACATAAAAAGGAAAATTGTCCTCCTAATGTTGTGGTTAGAATGGAAATGGAAAGGGATATCGAAAAGGGGAAGGAACCCGTTGTAGTGGAGAACATGGAAACAATGGTTCCTAAAGCGAAATATGGGGAATGGATGACTGTTAGGCGAGGGAATAGAGGGAACGGGAAAAGTATTGGGAATAATGTAGCTAAAACGCAAGTGAATAATAATCTGGGAAACCGTTTTGATGCTTTAAGAATGGACGAGTACCCGAGTATAATGCGCTTTAATGCCCAAGGAATAATGAATAAGGGTCAAACCTCGGGATCGAAACCAAATGCGTATAAAGGGAAAGGTGTGGCAGGGACTAATTTGGGAAATAAAAAATCAGGTGGATCGAAAGGACATGGGGTAATAACAACACCCAACTTTGAGCAAAGAAGAGTCTTAATAGATGAGGTGGAGGTGAGTGACATGGGCGATGTTGAGGTTCTTAATGTGGCAAAGAAGACGGGAAAAAAGGGTGCAATAGTGGGATAATCTAAAGGTAATGCGAGTAGAGGTGGCGAGGTTGAAGGGGCTGAAGTTGATGGCTGTAACAGGCCCTCGGTAGGGGCGGTTGTTGGTGGCTGTAACAGGCCCTTGGTAGGGGCTGGAGCAGGGGCCGAAGCTGAAGTTTTGGTCGAGGTTATGGTGGCTGGTGGGAGGGAAAGTAACAGGTACTGTTTTGCAATAAATACAAAACTTGCACCTGCTATTTCTGGACCGCCAACCCCACAGCACACGGGACTTTCTGCAGCAGAACAGCTAGCTTTGGAATCGCCAAGAGGCTGTGTTGATTTATCGGCTATAATTCCAGCACCGCTACCTCAGGACCCGCTGTGGGATGTCACAATTAGCGAGGAAAATGGTGATGCAGCGTGGCTCGAAAGCCAAGTCCCGGAAACGGCAGTAGCTAATTTACAGAAGCATGACCAGGAGGAGCGTAGAACGGATGAGGACACTGACATGGAAACTCGCGCCTAATGCGCCACGAGGTCACTATGTTTTCAATGATAAGAGAATGTGGTGCTTTGCTTAGTAGATTTCTGTATATTGAGCTTAACCATGTTTTTCGTGAAGCTAATCTTTGTGCTGATAAACTAGCTAAAGAAAGAGCGATGATGTCTTCTCAACCCGTGATACTTAAAGAGCCACATGAATATCTTTGGAAACTAATTAGACGTGATAGAAGCGGTTATGCAACTTTTAGAGTTGCTTTAGATAGTTAAAAGAACATTTGTTCTTCATGTAATCTGTTTTTTCTTAACGGCTTTATAGCCTCTCATGTATGCAAAAAAAAAAAATTGGAAAGAAAAATAAGACAAAACAGATGCGTATACTGTGTGTAGAGGTTTTAATCAGTTTTGTTGGTTTAAACTTAGAGCCCGTTTGGAAGTGCTTATTTTAGAGTAAAAAAGCGCTTTTGGAATAAAATTCAAAATTTAAAAAAATTGTTAAAAATAATTTTGAAATCTAAAATTATTGTAAGTGCTTTTTTTTAAGAAGCACATATTTGGTGCTTTTCAGAAAAAGTGTTTTTCAAGGTAAAAAAAACTCTTGAAATACTAAAAGCACTTTTAAGTGCTTCTCCAAAAAAGCACTTCTAAACGGGCACTTAATAGAAGTTATAAATGGGTTGGTTTAAAAAAATAAAATGGAAGGAAAATGGGTATTAAAGAATAAGTACTTACTTTTAGGAATTGGCTATGTTATGGAATTGTAGTCCAACACGAAAGAACATGAAATGAGGGAACATGGAATTTTTTGCGTTTATATAGGTATTAAAAATTCCATGGTCCTTTTTTTTTTTGGACATCGAGAGGGTGCAAAGGCACCCCGCAAAAAACAAAGAAAATTATCCTATTCCTAGTTTACTAAAGGCCGCTGAGAGATCGGAGATACTAAGCGTATTCCGATTAACAAAAGTTGTTGTGTGCCTAGCTTCCTTCGCTAATTTATCCGCATTCCTGTTGAGCTTCCTGTTGATGTGTTTGAAAGTAATCTGTCCGAGCTCCTCAGAAGTGCAAATAACTTTTCGAAGAACGGGTTGGATATTCCAACGTGCTGCTGACACCTGCTTTATACCTTGAATCACTTCAAGGTTATCTGAGTGGATGGTGACTTTTTTATCGTGATACCTTCTTGCTATTTTTGTAGCTTCCAAAACCGCTATTGCTTCTCCTTCTATTACTGTGTTGCAGTCGATAGTCTTGCTAATTTTTTATTTTACGTTGTTCTCTCTTTGTTCCCATACTATTGCTATTCCCGTTGGTTCCCACTTGTTTGAAAAGGAAGCGTCACAATATATGCTGACTTCGTCCTCATAATCTGTGTCCCTTGTTTCACTTTGTACTGTTAGGTTATTGAAGCCCTTATAACCTTCTTTAATCCAGTTAATGCCGTGGATTTCTTGCATAAGTTTTGTCGATGCTTTGTTTATTACTGTTCCATTCGCTGCAGTTCCTTCATGAAGGCCTTTCATTTTTGCTTTCCAAATGTTCCACAGGTTGATCATTATAAAGTCTCGAACCACTTTCTCGTCCCACCCTCCCTTTTTGAAAGATTTAACAGTTTTTAGGAACCAATCTTCTATATTATCATCCAGTTTATCTTGAATTTTGATTTGTAAGAACGATCCTGCCCAGATATCTTTGCACATATTACACTGAAGGAGTAGATGTTCCACATCTTCTTTGTCCTGGTTGCACCAAAGACAGTTTTTACCATCTGCACATTTCCTTTTGGAAAGATTAACTCTAGTAGGTAAAGCATTATTGACCACCCTCCACATAAATAATCTAATTTTTTTTGGGATATTTGATTTCCATATTTTTTTCCATATTTTAGTTTCTTGCATAACCCTTGTTTTAGTAGTGGTCGCCTTGTTCTTGTTGTGTTCTTCTATAATTATTTTGTATCCCGTTTTCGTATCGTAATTCCCATTTTTTGAATAAGGCCATATGAATCTATCTTTAGTATCTTATTCTTTGATCTTTGCTTTCTTTATCACATTTATCATAGGTTCATGGAAAAGGTTATCTAGAATTTCGAGGTTCCATTCCTCTTCTCCTTCCTTCATGAGTTCATTCACTTTTATGAAGTTCGATCCTTTCGGTTTCTCTAATTCCCATTCTGTATCTAACCATTTTTCATTCCATATATCCGTGTCTTTCCCATTTCCTATTTTTTTGATACCGTATTTTTTAATAAAGTCTCTACCTTCCATTAAACTTGCCCAACTCCAAGTTCTACTTTGTTTAACTCTACACGATAAAAAACTAGATTTATTAAAATAAATACCTTTGAGGAGTCTAGCTGCCAGGTTGTTTGGACTATGCATAATTCTCCACGCTTGGGCAGCTAGAAGAACTGTGTTCATCTTCTTGAAATCTTTAAAGCCGAGTCCCCCTATGATTTTATTCACCGTTATTTTTTCCCATGCCACCCAATGAATCTTATTTCTTTCACCTGAATTCCACCAGAAATTAGAAATAGCTGAGATAAGTTTATTACAAAAATTAGTAGGAAAAGAAAAAATGGACATATAATAATTCGGAATAGCTTGAAGGATTGCTTTGATGAGCACTTCTTTGCCCCCTTCCGATAGGAGTTTAGCTTTCCAACCTTCTGTATATTTAAACACCTTATTTGCTATCCATTCAAGAGAATCTACCTTTGACCTTTTATGACATAATGGAACACCCAAATAGTGTCCCAAGTCTCCCGTTTCTTTGATACCCATTTTTTCCGTTACGGAATTTTTGATCTCTTCTGTTGTTTCTTTACTAAAAATGATTGCCGATTTATTAAGGTTGATAGCCTGTCCAGATCCTTCGCAGTATATATCCACACATTCTTTAAAAGAATCAATATCAGAATTGTCTAAGTCTAAAAAGAAAAGAGAGTCATCTGCAAATAAAAGATGAGAGATAATAGGGCAGTTTCTATTAATTCTTATACCATTATAAAATTTATTATTGACAAAATGGTCCACAATACTAATTAGAGATTCAGTCATAATAGAGAAAAGGAAGGGGGAAAGAGGATCCCCTTGCCTGAGTCCTCTTCCTGGCTTAAAATTTTCAAGTCTTTCTCCATTGATGTTGATATTGAAAGACACTGAAGTAATGCAATTCCTTATCCAATCTATCCATTTGCTACAAAACCCTAATTTACTTAAAACTTTAAATAAGAAATGCCATCTTACCTGATCATAAGCTTTTGCCATATCTATTTTGATTGCCGCCAAATTTTTCTTGTCTTTCCTCTTCCTACTCATAAAAAAAGAGATTTCTTGGGCAATAAGTATGTTGTCCTGTATGGCCCTACCTTTGATGAAAGCTGATTGTGTGGGTGAGATAATTTTGTCCATGATTTCCCTTAATCGCTTGGAGAGAATCTTTGTAATAATTTTATAAATAAAGTTGACGCATGAAATAGGTCTAAAATCTCCTAGATTCTCTTGTATATTCCCGTTTGGGATCAGTGTAATAAGTGTATCGTTGATAGTTTCTACAGACCGATTGTTTTCAAAAAAATCCATAACAACCTGTGTCACATCGTTTTTAATAATTTCCCAGAATTCTTTATAAAACTTACCATTTAACCCATCCGGTCCTGGTGCTTTTGCTGCTGATAAATCCTTAACAGCTCTTTCTATTTCTTCAGTATTTGGTTTTTTTGTTAACTCTTTATTCATATCCTCCGTGATACGTGGTGAAATATATTCAACTGCTTTATTCATTGCTTCTTCTTCACCCCCTTTTTCTTTAAAAAGATTTTTATAAAATTCTTGGAAGTTCTCTTTGATATTCTCAGAATCATCTGTCCACCTGCCTTCCAAGTCTTTAATTCTATTTATTCTATTAAGTTTCCTTCTCTTAATAGTAGCTAAATGAAAATATTTTGTATTCTTGTCACCATAGGTGAGCCAATTAAGTCTAGCTCTATCACACCAGTATTTCTCTTCTCTCTCATACTCTTTTTTTATTTTTTCTTTGATAGTGATTTCTTCATCAGTAGTATCTTTGTCTATTATGTTGTTCAGCTTAATCAGCTTATCTTGGAGTTTTTTAATGGTAATTTCATGATTTTTAAAGTTTTTCCTACTCCAAAAACTAAGTTCTTTTTTTGTATACTCCCGTTTCTTAATGAAGTTTGGTATAGGGCTATTGTAATTAGGGATAGGCCAACTCTCTTCAATAATTTTTTTGCAATTCTCATCTTCAAGCCATCTAGTTTCAAATTTAAATTGTTTTTCCTTAATTTTTAAATTAAAATCGAAATAGAGGATTAAAGGAGAGTGGTCCGACCCTATAGCTGGTGGGATGTGTATAAGTGATCTTGGGAAGTGTTCCATCCATTCGTAGGTAGCAAGACCCCTATCGATTCTTGTCTTGACATTCTTTTCACCAACCATCCTATTGGACCATGTAAAAAAACACCCATTAGAGTTAATTTCTGCAAGAGAATTACAACAAGTAAAATCGATGAAAGCATTAATATGATCCATATTGGCCCTATTATTGCTATTTTTTTATGTAATGTTGAGAATTTCATTGAAGTCTCCAATAATTGTCCACGGTTCTGTGAAGCTTTCGCCCCATTTTGTTATTTCTTTCCATGTTTCTAATCTTTGTTTAAAATCATTGGGAGCATGAATAAACACAATATAATAACTAAAGGAAAGTTCATTAATACGGGCGATAATAAAGGAATTACAACTAAAGACAATATTAAGATGCACGTAAGAGTGCCACAAAACCAGGAACCCTCCTGAATGAAAAGCATTTCCAGTGGGTTCCACAAAAAACGAGTTATCAAAACCAAACCGAGCCAAAACATCTTGAGAGTCCACTTCTCTCAACATCGTCTCACAAAACGCCACCACACAAGGTCTAAATTGAGCCACCAACGAGCTAGCTTTTGTTAATGTTAAGGGCGCTCGTAAACCCTGAACATTCCAAAATAATGTCGTCACTTAATCTTTGCGGCTTTTTTGGAGTTGCCGCCTCCATTATTGTTTTCGAAAACCTCCTCTTCATCCTCAAAAGCATCAGCATACTGGAAATTCATGTCATGGTCCTCTCCTCCACCTTCATAGTCTTTCTCAAAGTAGTTTTCACTACTTTCAAAGTTCCCCTCATCCTCCTCCTCAGGTTCATATTGCGAGTTCTCCTCGTCCACCTCTTTTGTAACCTTCTTCGAGTCCTTCCCTTTCTCTTTGGGTATATTGTTCCTTTCTGCTTCTTCTTTTTCATCCTCTAGGATGCTGAATTGATTTTTATTAACGAAATCTTCAATTGGATCCACCACCCTTAATTTTTTAAAATTACCAGCCATTTTTGAATTAACTTCCCCACTTCCAGTCTCAATTCTAATTCCTCTCGCTTCCCTCCTTCTTTTAATAGTTTGTTGAGAGTTTGACGAAGTCTCCATGTATTGATTAGAAGTGTTGTTGGAATTTGCCACGTATTTCCCTTTGATCTTCCTCATTTGTTCTTCAAATGCCATAAGCGCAGCTCGAATGCTTCCTTCATTCCCTTCCTCATTCTCATCCGTTATTCCATGAGTTCTTTTGAATGCTTCCATTTTCAAAGAGGATTCATGTAGCTCATTGCGCAGGTCATGTATTTGCTTATTCCAGCTCTCCCATTCTCGTTCCTCTGTGTCATTATCCTCGTCTTCTTGCTGCTTCTTGCTCATTTTCCCTTCACCACTCTTCTTTGTGTAGTTGAATTTGCTAAGAACATCCTCATCTTCTTCTCGGATCTGGATACCCTTGGTTGGATTGTTAACTCTATTACTTGGACCTGCATTTTAATAGATTTATCACTATAAAAATAGTTAGTAAATTCTCCATTATTTTTAATATGTAGACCATAAATCGGGTTGAAAGGCGGGAATTTTGCCACATTGTCGATGCTCCATGAGACTTTCCTGCGCTCATCGATGTCTTCCACCTGTTTAATATTCTTATTAGGACAATCTCCGTATTGATGTCCTATCCTTCCACATCTGAAACAAAGTAACCCCGTATTTTCGTATTGGAACACAACCCAAGCTGGACCCTCTTCTTGGTAAAGATAAGCTCCAGGGGGTAGAGGATATTTGGTGTTGATTCTAGCTCTAAACCTCAATATCTTAACATCACAGTTTTGATTGTTGGGAAGATCCACGGCTTCAATTCTGATAAAGCAAACCTCGAGAGCTTTTATTGTGTCTAGGTTATTTTGTTTAAATGCCAAACCTCTAACTTGGACCCAGATTGAAGAATAATCTGTCCCCAAATCATTAAAATCGACAACAAGAGGCCACATGGTCATGCTTAAGTGTAGCTTTTGGTATAATCCTGGTCTCATTTCCCAAACTCTTTTGAACTCTTTCTCATTGAAAATCTCCAGCTTGAACATATTATTTTTGACATCAGTTAATCTATAGTGCCCTTGTATTCCCCATCTGTCCTCTATAAGCTTCCTGAGTTGCACAGCATAGATGGCAGAGTCTCCAATGGCCTTGATGAGAATTGCTTTTTCTTCCTTCATGCTTGCAGAAAGTCGAGCCTTAGAACCAATGTTGATAACTCCCAACTTACGAGCTTTATGGTCATTGAGAGGAATTATAGGTAAGGCGTGGTGTTCTCTTGAAGCCATGGTAGCACCTGGACAACCAATGAGCACAAATATACTAGAAAGCACAGTAATTAGGAGAAAATAAGAACAGGAATAAGTGAAGGGAAAAGTTTGAAGGGTGAGGGTGTTATCTGGAGAGTAGCAAGTATGAAAGCATAAACGAGGAGGTGGTAATGAGGCAGCTCCACTCTCTCCTTTGAGTATATATAGGCGCCATCCTTTACCCTCTTCATGGGGTATCTTAATTACCCTAAGGCTGGTTGAATTATCCTTCCCAAGGCTTCGGTAAATGGTGAATTCTTTCCTGTAACACTCTTTAATTATGAAAGAGTAATTATTATTACCTAGCTCTATGGTTGATCTTGGAGAGATCGAGGTGTAGTAGCTTCCTTTGATAGGTCTATACCGGCGTGCAATTGAAACCCTTCCAAGCTCGACTCTTCGCCTCCTCCACGCAAGAATAGCTTTTGTCGCTTTTGATTTCTGCACAAAAAGAGAACCGAAATCACATTATTTAATATCTTTATTACCTCGATGTAAGGTGGGATTTGGTCTGCAGCACTCAAGATTTCGAGAAGTTCAACCGACGCCTTCGTCTCTTCTTGACCTCCCTCATCATTAATTCCATTTCCCCATCTTTGTCTGCACCATTTTACTATTTTAATAGCTTTCCTGATTGTCGAATTAGGTTTGTTCTTCCCCAAATCCGAAAAAGTAAAAACCCTTTGTAACCCTAATAATCCATCTGACGAAATCCCCATTCCAAGATGAGGAAAGAGATGCGTGAAGCAAGAAGCAAGAAACCACTCACGAGATCACCACACCGAGGCGATGATAATCACGAGCAGATTTGATATTTTCGACTGAAAAATCGTACCCTATGAGTAGAGAGAGGAGAGAGCGTATTTTTTCCCATGGTCCTTTAAAGGAGTACTTTTAAAAAATTATATAGGTATTAAAGAATTTATTTTCTATACATATGTAAATTTATATATAGTTTTAGTGTATTGGGTTTGGAAAGAAGAGAAATTGTTGGATTTTACATATGAAATTTATATTTATACATATGTAAAACTGACTTAATGGGTTATAAATATTGGATTTTGTTTGGTCGCCTTGCAGGGTGGTTTGCATTCACAAAAGTTACAAAATTCGTCAAAACAATAAACACAAAATCCAGAAATTTAAATTTTTACAAGGTAATTTGCAACAACTAAAAGGTCCATAGGTTTCTCTCTTGTATAATGCTCTAGCATACTAAAAAAACACATTCACCAAGTTGCATTCAGCACTTATATACTCCACAACTAAAAATGCAGTATAACAGTAAATTGTTCTCAATCAAATGGTAAAATTCAGAAAATGAAGTACAACACCAAATTGTAAACATTCAACAACTTGGTGTAAGACCATATTTACTTACTCACCAACTTTGATATTCACTGCAAAACACTTCAGAAAATGCAATGTAAACCATTGTAAGATTTGTATAAATATATATAAATAAATAATTATACTTTAGAATATCGTTTACCTTGATCGGGGTTGTTTACATGGTTTATATAGGCATCATACCATGATTGTAAGATATCTTCACTTGTAGCAGCTTCACCAGTAGCAGCTTCAGTAGTAGCAGCTTCAGTAGCCAAAACCTGTTGCAAGATAAGGTACTAAACTTAAACTGTAAACGAGATAAACATGTTGCAAGATAAGGTACTAAACTGTAAAAATGTTAAAACGCTGCTTAGCTAACTTTATCAAATAAAACTAATACTAATACAATTTGATCTATGAATCATCCAACTAAAGACCGTCAAAATATCACATATCCAGTAACATAATTAACATATTACCTCAGAAAATGGATTAACAAATGAATCAGGAGACTCCACCTGAAAACAAAAACCAATCGTAGCATTAAATGAAGATAATTAAATTAACTATCTGATTTCGCACAAACCTGCAAATCAGCAGCTCTTGAAGTACAACAGGTACACCAGTACTTATATTCGAAACAAGTAAATATTAAGAAAACTAGAAAAAACAAATACACCAGTAATTAGACTCGAAAGTACCTTGAAAGAACAACGGTGATGTGTGGCTGGATCTTCAAGTTGAACCAATGTAGAAACACTTGGAGTATGCACGTAACTCTCGAATCGAGGAGCAGAAGGTATAATACGTGTACTTTTACGCTCTTTACAGAACATTGAGTCATACAAGCTACACAAACTTTTAGTTATCTTTCCGCGACCTTTTTTCAATGGACGTGTTATAGCATATTGCAGTTCAGTTTTTTCTCTTTCAAGAGATTGTATTTCCTGTTAACAAGACTGTTAATATATAACAACATAAACAAAACAAAATGACTCACCTTCTCATAATAGCTAACAAGAGATTCTTTCTCCCTTTTCAATACTTCTTTATCTTCATCGAGTTTCCTCTTGTCCTATTAGATAATAATAAAAACATAAACAATGGTAACACCATATATGTATATTATAATTTAAAACATACCTCTGTTATAGTAACTATACGATTTTTATAATACGCAATATCACCATTCATGTCTGCTACCAAATTTGCTTTATCTTCTATTAGTTTCTTTCTCTCCTGTTCCATAATAATAATAAAAATAAGCAATTATAATCAATTATATATAAATTACAAATATAATCTCACTTCTTTTAATCTCTCGAAAAGTGAATGATCGTCTACCAAATTTGCAATCATTTCTTCCAGTTTCCTCACCTCCTGTTAGATAATAATAAAAAAATAAGATAACTCTAAAACAAAATGCAACTAACAATCAAACACACCTCTTTTGAACTCTTTAAAAGATCGTTGTATTTTTTGGTTAGTTCATCAAAGTCTTTGTTCCGATCAGTATTTGTGTCTTTATAAAGCTTCAAGGTATTCTCTATAATTTCCTTCTCATATTAAGCATGATATCCCTTTAGATTTTTAGGACTTTTCCATATGACCCGCACTCGAATCGCGATGCATAGACAGTTGTTTTAGAGCTTGAGTTTGGGGTGGTGGGTCCACCATTATGGGAATTGTTATTGGGTTGGGATTTTTGAGCTTATTAATTGTGCTTTTTGCTTTATATTGATGATGATTCACAGATTTTTATTGTAACCCTTTTCCGGGGTAATAGTGAATGAAAAAGAAGCTACGAGCTAAAATTGCCAACAAGGGCATTAAAAAGAAAAATATATATATGAGAAATTAGCATGATATCTCAACATTAAAAGAGAGTCATAGCTATAGAAAAATTTGATTTGAAAAGAAAAGAAATTATATATATTCGGACCGGCAAAGTGAATTTTTAGGTGAACATCTTAAGCTTTAATTGGGTTATTGGGGATGCGAAATTGTGCATCAAGGAATTCATTGGGTTGAGTGAGAAACGTTTATGAGAGAAACTCAAGCTCTAGGGCAATTCGTTGATGGCTAGTGAGGAGAGAGCCAAAAGCTCACTCCAAATTATCCAAATATACTATCATACCATCCCTAAGCCTACATTACAACCTTAAAGACCTTTTTGATTCTTTGCTATGTAATTGAGAAGTGGTGGTCCTTTGTGTGTTCTAAATAAATGCAAATAATAATCGAACCACAACCGCAAGTGTACGGTTGTCCCAAGTAGTATGTATGATAATACAGATTCGTTCCAAGGACGGATGGTTGATCACAATGTTTAGCAAGTAGTGATTTATGCACTTATGAAAATAAAAGACAATAAATTGTTTGTTTGGTTTTGTTTATTAATTCTAAATAAATGAAAGACAAATAATTAAATGCAAGTAGAAGCTGAGACGCAAGTAAAATAAGTGAAAACGCAATATGAGATGTAGTACTTGAGAACGCAAGGATCCTCCTAATTTTACTTTCTAACTTATGTTGTTTAAGGGCTAAATCAGTCAATTACAATGGTCGGGATTCTAAATTCCTTATACCCCCGTCAGGGTGGACTATAAGGCAATCCTAAAGTGTCACTAGTCCCGTCAGGGTAAATATGATCCACCGTTGGATGATTAAGATTTATTACCACTTTGGCCCTAGGATTAACTAAGTTCGTCAGAATCAATAGTTTTTATCCTAGATTGAACAATTATTTCTGTACCTAAACCCCCCGTCAGGATGATCCATACGCCACATATATGGAATAGCTTAGATACTAACACCTAATTTTAGTTCGCGACTCTAAAATCAGTAAACATTCACAAATTGTCGAAAAGAGTAAAAGCCCTAATTTAATTTAATTCAATAAAAACCCAAATTCAACATTCGTTATAATAATAAAATCAAGATTCACCCATTGTTTTGTTCTCAAGCACTAATTGAAATTTAGCTCATATTAAAATTAAAAACTGAATAAAAAGAAATGGAATTCATGTTCGTACAAAATTAAAATAAAAGAAAAACCTAATTTTCGGAATCAGAATGACTACGAACGGAGCTATAGACCCACTCCAGCTCTTGTAGCTTCTCCTTTCTTCCTGCTGTAGCTTCTCTGGTGTTTTTAATCTTGTGGAAAGTGAATTGTCTGTAAAATAGAAGTCCAGACCTCCTTTTATAATAAGAAAAACGGATTAGGGCTTGGACCAGAAATTAAAAGCCTAATTAAATGTCCAAGCCCACTCTTTAAGCCCAAAATCCCGTAACTGATGACAGGCCTCCACTAAAACTGCTTTTCCCGATGCGTTACAACTCCGATTGATCTCATTCCAGTTGCTACAGTTCCGTAACTCGATAAGGAATGATTTCTCTTCAAAGGTCAGTGGCTCAATCAGCTCTTAAGTACCTCGAAAACAGCAATCAAGGGCCTGGAAAATGGATTTTCAGCTCTAAAAATAAAATCTTCGGGATTTCTCTTCAAGTCTTGACTCTATCTTTTGATCTTTGACCTTATCTTCGGATTCCTTTCCTAGCTAACATCTAAAAAACCTGTAAACTTTACACTAAAAATACCAATATTACGCGCAAAAGTTTAATAAATTAAAAATGCTAGAAATAAAAAGGGAAATCCGAAATATTGCATATTTAGTCCAAAAGTCTATCAAATTAATTAAATAAACACCAAAAATGATGTCTCCTAAGGGTCTAAAATAAGAACAATTAGGGAGACATCAAGACCCCCAACTCAAACCTTTGTCGTCCCGACAAAGCAAAACAAAATAAAACGAGGGGTAGAAGCAAACGTATAAACACATAGAAGCTAGCAAATAAACCCTAAAGCAATTCTCAAAATAAATCTCATATAGCAAACTCTAGAAACTAATATACACATACACTAATCATGCAACATCAAACATAAATAATCTCAATCATAAAATTAAAGTCGCAATGCTTGAAGGTTACACTTGTACTCATCTCTGTATGATGGCTATAGGGTGGTCATTAATCCTAAATCGCTTTGAACGTTCCACCTAGTCTATTCCCTATCAACAGAATCATAAATTCACTATGCACTTAGGAATCACGAGGTCTTTACGGTTATAATATTGGCTTAAGGACGGGTATGGATGTATATTTGGTAAATTTGAAGTGAGCTTTTGGCTCTCTCCTCACTTACCATCAACAGTGTCCTCGAGCTTGAGTTAACGCTCAAAAAGATATTCTCACTCACCCATATACGCAACAATTTAGCGTCCCATGTCTACCCACTATTAACAAGATGATTTCAGAAAAATTCCACTTTGCCGGATGTTTTATTCATATGTATTTTTCTTTTTCTTTTTTCTTTTCTTTCTTTTCTTTTTTTTTTTTTTTTTTTTTTTTGTACAGAAGCAAACCGGGTTCCCGGTTTTGATGGATCCGGGTTCCCGGTTCCTACTGTATGATTTTTCAAATTTCTTCATTTTTTTTTTTTTTTTTTTTTTCATTTTTCTTCATTCCCGGCAAAGGGTTACAAGTATATATCATCTGCAATTGTGCTACAATACAAAACACATCAATCCCAACCCATTAAATTCCCCATATGTGGTCCCACCACCCCAAACTCAAGCTCGAGACATGTCTCAGGATTGTGATTCAAGTGCGGGTCATATGGTCATGCCTAATAATCTAAGGGATAATGGCTTATATCGTGGCTACAAAGAAAAGGCTACAGGCTCAAAGTGGGCTAAGACGGATAATAATTAATACAAGGGATAGAAAGCTAAAAAGGCACAAATGGCTAACAAAGAACTGCCCCTATCATTTTCCTAAGTACATAGCTTGTCTTTAGTTCATATCTAGGTGGGTTCTCTACTAATTAGGATTTCACGTTCTACACACCAAACATATTCCTTGAGTACAAGCTTACTTCATTTGCATTGTTAATTAATTTTTCCTATCAATTACCTATGTTCGCATGCAATTGTAAGTGCGTTTTATATCAATCCCTAAAGTCCACTATTTACTATCATAGATTTATCAAAAGTATGCTTAAAGGGATATTTAAAAATTTCTACAGTCAAACGCAACTCCGAAAATTCTTTTATTGAAAGCAAATAAAGCAAATAACACATAAAAATTGGGATGAGGCAACGAACCCCACCCCAAACTCAAAAATGAGTCGTGTCCCCACGACTCGAAAAGACTCAATAAAGCATTTAAACTAATCTACACTAAGAGGAAAGTTAGAAAACGTATCTTAACCAGCGCGAGGCTGGTTATCGGTGTTGCGTTCTGGACCTTTATCTCGCGTAACAGCATCATAAATCGCGTTTTGAAGTGTATTTACGCCTAGGATTAAATTCCGAAGCAGGTCCAATTCTTTTGTAACGTTTCCCAAGGTAGCAATCATCCTCTCCTGATTCTCTTCCAACACCTGAATCTTCGCTTCCAACTCAGGTACAGTTTTCGCTTTCTTTGATTGAGGAGTTCTTGGACTTCTTGTAGCTCGTGTTGCTTCTTCATGGATGTTCTTGATTGTGTTCAAAGCTATGCTCACACCAACTGAAACAGTATCAATATCTGCGTCCTTACGCGGAATCTTTGCGTCTAAACACAACTGAGTAATAGTACAAGGAAACTTCAGATTTTGTTGTTTCATTGGTGATTTCGCGAACTCCATGATTGTATCATAAATGATCTTGGCAACATCAAATGGTTTCTCCTCCAAAATACACTTAATAACAAATATGTGCTCTTTCTTCAACTCGGAAGTGTGTTTAATACCAAAGAAAGTGGGTATTATGAAACGAGACCAAACCTTAGCGCGAGGTGTCAAACTACTGCTGTAAAACTGTCCAGGATACCTTTCACCTTCAGGAATTGGGCTAGTCCCATCAACAAGCACGGTCCCCCAAAGGGATTCAAAATCAAAGGAAGGGTCATTAAGAGTTTCTTGGAAGGGGCATGTTCCAGAAAAGTTGGGTAGTTTCAATGATTTCCGAATACGTTCAATAGAGAAAGGAACTACCTTTTTGCGGATATCAATGGCATCATGTGAGGTAGCTAAACCTTCGTAAAATTCTCGCACAAAAGTAGGAATAAACTCAAGCTTCCTTTCTTGTAACTCTTTCCAACCAAACTTAGCACATGTCACAGCATATTCCTTGTAATCACTACTCATAATACCCTTAGGAAAATTCGTCTCCTCACCAAATTTCAAAAATTCAATTCTTTCACGAACCTGAGTATTCCAACAAGTGTAAACCCTCTTAGGCTTGTGGGCCCACATCTTCATACGCGGAGGTTTCGTAACGGGTGCTTCCGGAATCTCTTGTTCAGTTTTCTTCTCAATGTTCTTCGCAATTTCCTCTTCTGGTTCCTTCTCTCTTTCAATCTCATCAATCAATCTTCTCTTTAGACCTGTGATTTCTTTTCTGTTAGAAGCAAGCTTAACTTCGTCAATTTTTCGTTTAGGACGCGAATCAGGAATCTCAATAGCTTGTTCTTGAGAACCACCAATGGTGGTCTTTCTTCTAGGAGCAGTTCTTCGGAAATCACCGGTTCTGTTAGTCATCTCTTTTCACCCCAAACTCAAAACTTCAATTAATGAAAAACTTAGGGAAAAGTTTAGAATTTTGATGTTTTGAGGTTTAAGAATTTAAGAACTAGGTGAAATATGAGATGGGTCTTGGTTAATTTGTATGGGAGAAGAAAGAATTGGGTTTAATTTAAGGAATTGGGTGAAGAAGAATCTTGGGAAAAACTAAGGATTTGATGATATTTTGGAGAGGAGGTGAGTTGATCTTATGTTTTTGTGGTGAAAGAGGGTAGGATTTGATGTTATATAGTGTTTTGGTAGATGAATTTCGTAGGTGGGGAGGCTATTGGTGCGTTTTAGGTAAAAACTTGCAAAAGAGGCTAAGAAAACTAGGTTAAAATACCCAAAACCGCCTCTCACAGCTTTCAAACCGGGTTCCCGGATTTGGAAAACCGGGTCCCCGGTTCCGCGTCGCTGTGACGGCGCGGAAAAATAATTGTGGACTCTTTTTTTTTTTTTTTTTTTTTTTTTTTTTTTTTTTTTTTTTTTTTTTTTTTTTTTTTTTTTTTTTTTTTTTTTTTTTTTTGAAAACGCACCAAAACGCTGGACCCCAAGACGCTGGGTCAGGGATTTTGCTCGCCGAAACCGGGTACCCGGTTCTGTGGAATGCGGGTTCCCGGATTTTCTCGATGGCGCGAATGAAAACGCGCCAAAACGCAGCACCCTGAAACGCTGGACCAGAAAATTTCACCAACAGCAGCTCCGAAACCGGGTACCCGGTTCTGCCAAATGCGGGTACCCGGATTTGTGTCGATGGCGCGAATCAAAACGCACGAAAACGCAAGCCACCAAGACGCTGGGTCAGGGAATTTCAGAAATTACAGCACCAAAACCGGGTACCCGGTTCTGTGGAATGCGGGTTCCCGGTTTCTCCTGGACATCCAACCTCTTTTTCTTCTGTTTTCGCCAAATCGACCCCAAACTCAAGTCCTTTTTACCCCTGAAATCATCAAAAACAACTACCCTTCCTCATTTCTTAATAAAAACAATAAAATTACGAAAATCAAACTAATCTAAATTGCAAAAATAGAAAAACTCAGCTAATATACAAGTAATTGGCTTTTGTTTAACGTCGTTAAGCTCGACGGGTTACCTCACGCTTCTAAGGATTCTCGAGGAGATACATGACCTCCCCGGGATGTGGATCTTCCGAGCGATTGGTATCTTCACCTCCATGGTATATCTTTAATCTGTGACCGTTAACCATAAAGGTACGGTTCTCTAGCGGGTGTTCTATTTCTATCGCCCCATGAGGTGTAACTTTGGTCACTATGTATGGACCTGACCACTTAGATCTTAACTTACCCGGAAAATTGCTGAACTTTGAATTATACTTTAATACTTTTTGCCCCACTTCAAAGTTCTTTGGACGAATCCGATTGTCATGCCATTTCTTTGTATTTTCTTTGTAAAGTTTAGCATTTTCATAAGCATGCAATCGGAATTCGTCAAGTTCATTAAGCTTCATCATACGATTCTTTCCGGCTAAGATAGGATCTAAGTTCAACTGCGCAATTGCCCAATAGGCACCCATTTCAAGCTCTAAAGGTAAGTGACAAGCCTTACCATACACCATACGATAGGGGGATGCACCAACTGGAGTCTTAAACGCAGTACGATAGGCCCACAACGCATCATCTAACTTCATTGACCAATCTTTTCTTGTAGGACCAACGGTTTTCTCTAGGATTGACTTGACTTCACGATTCGAAACTTCAGCTTGCCCATTGGATTGTGGATGGTATGCAGTAGATACACGGTGTCTAACTCCATATTTCTCTAGAATAGTCTTCAGATATTTATTAACGAAATGAGATCCTCCATCGCTAATAATCACTCTAGGTGTGCCATGTCTAGTGAAGATATGTGATTTCAAGAACTTAATCACCACTCGTGAATCATTGGTAGGTAAAGCCACCGCTTCTACCCACTTAGACACATAATCCACAGCCAATAAGATATAGAGGTTACCATTTGAAGGAACGAAAGGACCCATAAAGTCTATGCCCCACACATCGAATATCTCAACCTCTAACACATTATTACGCGGCATCTCATCCCTCTTAGATATGTTTCCGGTAAACTGGCATCTCGTACATTTCTTAACATATTCATGACAATCTTTTATAAGAGAAGGCCAGTAAAAACCTGATTGAAATACCTTTGCAGCAGTTCTGTCTCCTTTGAAATGTCCTCCATATAATGAATCATGGCATCCAGCTATAATGGCTTGAGTCTCTTCCCTTGCTACACATCTTCGTATCATCTGGTCAGCACAAACTTTATAGAGGAACGGATCCTCCCAAAAGAACTGTCTAGCACGATGAGCTAACCTCTTTCTTTCTTGATAAGTAGAACCTTCAGGAAAAACACCACTCACCACTAAATTTGCAATATCTGCATACCAAGGAGCTTCATAATCTCGAACAACGAATAAACTCTCATCAGGAAACTCTTCTCTAACTGCTTCAGTACCACTATTCATCTCTGAACCCTCTAAGCGCGATAGATGATCTGCAACCTGATTCTCACAACCCTTTCTATCTTTGATCTCTAAATCGAACTCTTGAAGCAGTAACACCCATCTGATTAACCTTGGTTTCGCATCTTTCTTCTCCATAAGAAATCTGATCGCAGAATGATCTGTGTAAACAATAACTTTCGCTCCAAGAAGATAAGAGCGAAATTTATCAAACGAATAGACAACTGCTAGCAACTCTTTTTCTGTAACTGTGTAATTAATCTGAGCACCACTAAAAGTTTTGCTAGCATAGTAAATCGAATGAAAAATCTTCTCTTTTCTTTGTCCTAATACAGCTCCCATACACAAATCACTCGCATCACACATAACCTCAAACGGTAAATTCCAATCTGGAGGTAACACTATAGGAGCAGAAATAAGCTTTTCTTTGATTGCTTTGAAGGCCGTTAAACAAGCTTCATCAAAAAGGAACTTGCAATCCTTTTCGAGTAAGTTGCATAACGGTTTAGCAATCTTAGAAAAATCTTTAATAAAACGCCTATAAAAGCCAGCATGGCCAAGAAAACTCCTTACCCCTTTAACAGAAACAGGAGGGGGAAGAGTTTTAATTACCTCGATCTTTGCTCTATCAACCTCTAAACCAGCACTCGAAACTTTGTGACCCAGAACAATACCTTCGCGAACCATGAAATGACACTTCTCCCAGTTGAGCACCAAATCTGTTTCCTTGCATCTCACTAACACTTTCTCCAAGTTATCTAAACATATATCAAAATCATCACCAAACACGGAGAAATCGTCCATAAACACTTCAAGGAAATTATCTATCATATCCCAGAAGATAGCCATCATACACCTTTGAAAAGTAGCGGGAGCGTTACACAATCCAAATGGCATTCTACGATATGCAAAAGTACCAAATGGGCATGTAAAGGTAGTCTTATGTTGATCTTCTGGAGCCACGTAGATCTGATTGTACCCAGAGTAACCATCCAAGAAACAGTAATATTCCCTTCCGGCTAATTTGTCTAACATTTGATCAATGAAGGGCAAAGGGAAATGATCTTTTCTGGTGGCCTTGTTCAGCTTTCTGTAATCCATGCAAACTCTCCAACCAACTACTGTTCTTGAAGGGATCGCCTCATTTTTGTCATTAAGAACTGTTGTAATTCCTCCTTTCTTCGGTACACACTGAACTGGACTCACCCATTCACTACTTGAAATGGGATAAATAATCCCTGCATCTAAAAGCTTGATCACCTCTTTCTTTACCACATCTTTCATGGCTGGCATTAATCTTCTCTGACCTTCAACTGAGCGTGCATTAACATCTTCTAGTATGATTTTGTGTTGACAATAGGATGGACTAATGCCTTTGATATCAGCAATTGTCCAACCTATTGCTTCTTTGTTGGCTCTTAACACACGCAACAGTTTATCTTCTTGAGGACCTGTTAAATTAGCTGAAACAATAACAGGTAGAGTTTCATTAGTACCCAAATAAGCATACCTCAAGTGTGCTGGCAATGGTTTTTCTTCCAACTCCGGAGGAGATTCAATTGAAGGTTTCTTTTTAGGAATAATCTCCCCCGGTTCTCTCACAGGTTCATAGGCAAGACGCCTATATTTCGGATTTTCAGAATTTAGAGCTGCCACTGTTTCTGTAAGCTCCTCCATCATCTCAGGTGAATCTAGTGTCAAAGCAGCCTGCAAGATATCATCAAAATTTAAACAATTAAATACCTCTTGCGATGCTTGCTCTACTACATCCATTCTGAAGCAATCTTCCTGAGAATCTGGGAATTTCATGGCTCGAAATACATTGAATTTCACTTCCTCATCTTGTATCCTCATTGTCAATTCGCCATTCTCTACATCGATCAATGTCCTCCCTGTAGCTAGGAAGGGTCTACCCAAAATAATGGGGACATTTCTATCTGCATTGTATTCAAGAATTACGAAATCAACAGGAAATATAAGTGTACCTGCCTTAACAAGGACATCCTCAATACGGCCTTCAGGATGAGCAAGAGACCTGTCCGCCATTTGCAAGACCATAGAGGTAGGTCTTGCGTTTCCAATTTTAAGCTTATCAAAGACTGACTTGGGCATCAAGTTGATGCTTGCCCCCAAATCGCATAGTGCCTTTCCCTTCCATTCTTCTCCAATCGATATGGGAATCGTGAAACTCCCCGGATCAACTAACTTCGGAGGTAATTTGCTCTGGCAAATCGCACTACACTCTTCAGGAAGGCCAATCATCTCATTATCACAGTAGGGCCTTTTATTAGTGAGGGCCCTCTTCAAAAACTTCGTATACTTAGGAATATCTCGAATTGCCTCAAGTAACGGAATATTAATACTCAAACCCCTCACTCTATTGAAGAATTTCTGAAAATCACCCATATCACCCTTTTTCTGAACTCGCGATGGAAACGGTGGTGGAGGGCGATTTACCATACTATCATCTTTCTTCTTCGAAGCCTCTCTTGGCCTTACTATTTCTTCAACTTCATCTTCCTTCTCATTTTCTTTCTCATTTTCTTTCTCACCCACTTCCTTTTCTTTTCTTGGAACTTCTTTCTCTTTCATAACGGGAAAAGGAGGTGGGAGAAGGTTCTTACCACTTCTCAAGGTAACAGCTTTACAATCTTCACGTTGTGATGGATTTTCGGTATCGCTTGGAAGTTGTCCTTGTGGACGTTGATTGAGCTGTTTACTGATTTGACTCAGCTGATTCTGGAACATCTTCATATTTGCTTCAGCTGCATTTTGTCTTTCTATTGCAGCGTTCTGACGTTCTATTGCTGCGTTCTGACGTTCCATCGCTTGTGCTTGTAGAGCAATCAAATTTTCAACAGTTTTCTGAAGGGTGAGTACCCCTTCTTGTGGATGTGCAGGTAAAGCTTTCTGGTTTAGCGTTTCATCGTAAGTATTCTGAGGAGCTTGTCTTGGTACATAAGTATTCTGATTCTGTCCTCCTTGATAATTGTTTTGTGGTCTAGGATTATAGTTGTTACCTTGGGGACGCGGCTGATACGCATATGTAGGATTGGCTGCCCCATTAGGATTCGAATATTGAAACCCAGGATGGTTTCTGTTAGGTTGATATCCATTACCACTCGAATTAAAATTACCTCTGTTGGACATAAAATTCACTGATTCTTGATTATTCGGACAACTTTCCTCATCATGATCATCTACCTTACAAATTGAACACATATAAACTTCTTGTGCAGCATGCACAGCTACCTTCTTACCCGAAAATCCTTCTGTCACAGCTAGAGTAAGCTGCTTCAATTGTTGCTCTATGGTATTCTGGATCTTATTCTCAAACGTAGCAAATTTCTCTTCTATGTCAACATTATTTACTCCCTTGACTGGTGTTCTTACTGAGCTCCACCCAACTTCATTCTTGACTGTTCTCTCTAAAATGATCTTGGCATGAGCGGGTTGAACTTGAAGAAAACCTGCTCCACATAGTGTATCCAACTTCTCTCTCGAAATTCCATCAAGGCCTCTATAAAAGATCTTTAACTGTTGTTGTTCTGAAAAGCCATGATTAGGAACTTTACGCAAACACATCTGAAATCTTGTCCAACTCCTACCCACAGTTTCCTCATACTCTTGACGGAATTGTGTCAATTCTAGTTCAGCATCTAACCTCATGTTACTTGGGTAATACCTGTCAAAGAAAGCGATTTCTAATTGGTCCCAATTAGTAATCCTCGTAGGATCTTGCGTATCGTGCCATTCACTCGCTCCATCAATGACAAAGAATTTGAAAGCAGCAAAATACATCTGTTCTCTTGAAACCCCTTGTGTGATATAAGAATCACATATCTGCTTAAATTTTTGTACCGCTCTAAGAGGATCTTCCGATGGTCTTCCGCGAAAATTTCCAAAGTTTTGGAACTGAGCTAGCATACCCGGATCTGGACGGAATCTCGGAACATTAATATCTGGAGCACCTACTCCTATAGCTGGAGCGCGGAATGGAACTTCTGGAGGGCCATTAGTGAACCACGGATCATGATTCATCACTATCTGGACTGGAGGATTAGGATTTAGTGGTTGAACTTGAGGAATAACGCCTGGAGCTAAAGGTTGGCCATTTGCATCTAACTGGCCTTGTCCATTCTGTTGACCTTGAATAATGATATTCTCCATTCTGTTACTTAATTCTTCTACTTCTAAAGCTTCTCGTTCTCTTCTTCTTCTGTTCGCAAGTCTGATCAACGATTCTGGATTACTAAGGATCGGAGGTGCTGGCTCTAGATCCTTGAATAGCCTTCTTCGCATACACCAAACCTAAAAACCTGAAAAAGCTAACAAACAAAAAGCGTAAAACTGATAAAATAAAATAAATGCACTTATCACTAAAGGATAAACACCGTGGTCACACGCTACCGTCCCCGGCAGCGGCGCCAAAAACTTGGTGGTCCTTTGTGTGTTCTAAATAAATGCAAATAATAATCGAACCACAACCGCAAGTGTACGGTTGTCCCAAGTAGTATGTATGATAATACAGATTCGTTCCAAGGACGGATGGTTGATCACAATGTTTAGCAAGTAGTGATTTATGCACTTATGAAAATAAAAGACAATAAATTGTTTGTTTGGTTTTGTTTATTAATTCTAAATAAATGAAAGACAAATAATTAAATGCAAGTAGAAGCTGAGACGCAAGTAAAATAAGTGAAAACGCAATATGAGATGTAGTACTTGAGAACGCAAGGATCCTCCTAATTTTACTTTCTAACTTATGTTGTTTAAGGGCTAAATCAGTCAATTACAATGGTCGGGATTCTAAATTCCTTATACCCCCGTCAGGGTGGACTATAAGGCAATCCTAAAGTGTCACTAGTCCCGTCAGGGTAAATATGATCCACCGTTGGATGATTAAGATTTATTACCACTTTGGCCCTAGGATTAACTAAGTTCGTCAGAATCAATAGTTTTTATCCTAGATTGAACAATTATTTCTGTACCTAAACCCCCCGTCAGGATGATCCATACGCCACATATATGGAATAGCTTAGATACTAACACCTAATTTTAGTTCGCGACTCTAAAATCAGTAAACATTCACAAATTGTCGAAAAGAGTAAAAGCCCTAATTTAATTTAATTCAATAAAAACCCAAATTCAACATTCGTTATAATAATAAAATCAAGATTCACCCATTGTTTTGTTCTCAAGCACTAATTGAAATTTAGCTCATATTAAAATTAAAAACTGAATAAAAAGAAATGGAATTCATGTTCGTACAAAATTAAAATAAAAGAAAAACCTAATTTTCGGAATCAGAATGACTACGAACGGAGCTATAGACCCACTCCAGCTCTTGTAGCTTCTCCTTTCTTCCTGCTGTAGCTTCTCTGGTGTTTTTAATCTTGTGGAAAGTGAATTGTCTGTAAAATAGAAGTCCAGACCTCCTTTTATAATAAGAAAAACGGATTAGGGCTTGGACCAGAAATTAAAAGCCTAATTAAATGTCCAAGCCCACTCTTTAAGCCCAAAATCCCGTAACTGATGACAGGCCTCCACTAAAACTGCTTTTCCCGATGCGTTACAACTCCGATTGATCTCATTCCAGTTGCTACAGTTCCGTAACTCGATAAGGAATGATTTCTCTTCAAAGGTCAGTGGCTCAATCAGCTCTTAAGTACCTCGAAAACAGCAATCAAGGGCCTGGAAAATGGATTTTCAGCTCTAAAAATAAAATCTTCGGGATTTCTCTTCAAGTCTTGACTCTATCTTTTGATCTTTGACCTTATCTTCGGATTCCTTTCCTAGCTAACATCTAAAAAACCTGTAAACTTTACACTAAAAATACCAATATTACGCGCAAAAGTTTAATAAATTAAAAATGCTAGAAATAAAAAGGGAAATCCGAAATATTGCATATTTAGTCCAAAAGTCTATCAAATTAATTAAATAAACACCAAAAATGATGTCTCCTAAGGGTCTAAAATAAGAACAATTAGGGAGACATCAAGAAGTGATTGAGCCATTAGAGATTAGTTAAGTGGAGCTTTGAATACTAGTGAGAATCGATGAACAATCTATAGCTCTCTTGGGAAACTGAGTAAAGTCCCAATCCTTCTTACATTGCGAAACTAATCTGATCTTGAATTCAAGCCGTGTTGACTGTGGATATGAGAAGTGAACCGGTATGTAGTTTATAAATATTATTGAATGAAATTTTCTGAGTTATGTGCTTTAGGTTTATTCTATATATTCTGCTATGCTTTTTCCCATTGTGTTGAGAATTTTATAAGTGTGTATTTATAGACTTCCCTTTGTTTTTATCTTTATTGTATCGGGACGATACAACTTTGAGTTGGGGGTCTTGATGTCTCCTCATTTGTGATAGATTAATGTTAGGATGAGACATCATTTTTAGTGATTTAGAAGTCTTTAATGTCGATTTTCTTGAGAAATAGTGCACTTTCCTATTTTGAGTCTTGATTTAGTAAAATAATATTTTTAGAGCATATTGGGTTTAATTATTTATTTAGTGTGTAGCTGGTGGTCCTTTGTGTGTTCTAAATAAATGCAAATAATAATCGAACCACAACCGCAAGTGTACGGTTGTCCCAAGTAGTATAACTGATAAATCAGATTCGTTCCAAGGACGGAATGGTTGATCACAATGTCTAGCAAATAGTGATTGATGCACTTATGAAAATAAAAGACAATAATATGTTTGTTTGGTTTTTGTATTAATCCTAAGGAATGAAAGACTAATGCGAAAATGTAAATAAATAACTAAGACGCAAGTAAATAAAAGTGATACGCAAGTAAGAGCAGGTAGTACTTGAGAGACGCAAGGGTTTACCTAACTATCATTCATTTCATACATTGTTTAAGGGACAAATCGGTAAATTAGTATTGGTCGGGATTCTATAATCTCCTTACCCCCGTCAGGGTGGACTAAGGAGCAACTCTCAAATGCTACAAACCCCGTCAGGGTGATTATAGTCCACTCTCAAGTGTTTAAGTTCAAATTACCCAATAGGCCATAGGTTTAATTAAGCTCGTCAGAGTCAATAATTTCTAACCTACATTCATTAACTAGTTCGGTACCTAAACCCCCCGTCAAGGTGATCCAATCGCCACTAATTGGAATAGCTTAGATACTAAGTCCTATCATTGATTGATCAGGTCAAAAATAGTAGATAAAGTGCAAATTAAAGAAAAATACAATTCACCCAATTTGATTTAAATAATAATAATCCCAATTCCAAATGTATAAAACGAAATCAAATTGGGATTAACCCATTATGCGTTCTCAAGCACTAATTTAGTTTAGCTCATAATAATTGAAAAGATACAAACTAAAGTAAAAATAAAGGAATTCATATTTGATTACAAAATTAAAGATAAGAAAAACCTAATTTCCGGAATATGAATGACTACGAACGGAGATATAGACCCTCTCCAGCTCTTGTAGCTTCTTCTTCTTCCTTCCGTTGACTTCTCTCTGGTGTTTAATCTTGTAGAATGTGAATTGTCTTGACACTCTCTTCTAAGGATTTGTAAATTGAAGAAAATATGAGAGGTGAATAATAATGAGGTCAAAATCTCCTTTTATAAGGTTAAAAACGGATTAGGGCTTGGACCAGAAAATAAAACACTAATTAAATGTCCAAGTCCAAATTCTAAGCCCAAAATCCCGTAACTGCTGATACACCTTCACTAAAACGGCTTTTCCCGATGCGTTACGACTCCGATTGACCTCATTCCAGTTTCTAAAGTTCCGTAACTCGATAAGGAATGATTTCTCTTCAAAGGTCAACAGCTAAATCATCGCTTAAGCACCTCGAAATCAGCAATCTATAGCCTGGAAAATGGATTTTCAGCTCTAAAAATAATATCTTCGGGATTTATCTTCGAGTTTTGACTCTATCTCTTGATCTTTGACTTTCTCCTCGGATTCCTCTTCTAGCTAACATCTAAAACCTGTAAAATCTTCACTAAAAATACCAATATTACGCGCAAAAGCTTAATAAATCAAAAATGCTAGAAATAAAAGAGGAAAATCATATTATCGCATATTTAGTCCAAAAGTCTATCGAAATGATTAAATAAACACCAAAAATGATGTCTCCTAAGGGTCGAAAATAAGAACATTTAAGGAGACATCAGTAGCTTTAAAGATAATTATGGAGCTTAATTAGAGTCCAAGTTAAAGATTACAACTAAGGGAAAGAGATTTGCATGGTAATTGGAGATAAGGAAACAAAAGCTAAAAAGATGGAAAAGGAAAAGCTGCCTAATCTAGGATTCGCAGTACACACCTAAAGAAGTGCTATTCTACCCAAGAAATAGGCCGATTTTGGTAATTTCCTTTCATAGGTGCAGAGATAATTCTGTTGCGATTCTTTTGGTATCTTATGGAGCTCAAACCGACCAATAACGAAGAAGATATGCTCAAAACGGTCCATCAGTGTTTATCTTTATTTCCATACGAATTTGAGTTGGGCTAGAAGTCCAATACCTTACCTCTTCCTCAAGAAAACGAATTAGGTCTTCTAAACACCTATAAATACACCTTTATATCACTTGTAAAATCATCCTTGCTTAGAAAAACCTTAATATTATTCCTTAGTCATTGTAGAGAGCAAGATGATGTCTTTTGTAATTTCTTTTAGTTTATTTCCTTCAGGTATGAACTAAACTCCCCATAGCTTGGGTTTTGCATAATGTATAATCTATGAATTCTAATTCTTCTATCTAAGTTTCTTTGGGAATTATATGTTTTAATTTGATATTAGCTTCTTACTTAATATTTGTTTATGTGTTTTGATTTATTGTCTTTCCTAGAACTAATCACTTTAGGATTGTTTTAATAGTAGTTAGATGGTCTCCTTGACAGGGTGTTTAACTATTGAACCACCACATAATGTCTAGTGTCGATATTAGTTATGACAAAACATGATTCTAACTAGATAGTCATTAGGGTTTGTTTTAATCACCATATCACCAGGATTGCAATATTTGTTTAGGGCCTTAGTGGCGTTTGATAACCCTATTCTTCATCACTTCTTGGTTGTGCCGTAGCCCCCTTAGTCGCTCTCAAAGTCTAAGGTATGGGAATTTAGAATCCTGACTAAGTATACCAAGAGCTAATATTCTCCCTTATTAACTAGAGTTATAGATAGATATAGAAGGATTAGTGCATACTAGCAAAACCTGAGCTATACTTCTCATCTCATATTTCTTATCTTTTATTTTACTGTCTTTATTTTCCTAGTTTTAATTCTTAATTTTCGAAATCTGTTCCCTTTAGTTTTCTGTCTTTAATTATTTACTTCTTACTCGTTATTCCTACTCACGCGATTAACACACTTAAGTCCCTGAGAACGAACTCTATTTATCATTAAAACTTGCATACGTCCTGTAATACTTGCAGTACTGTGCCTGTCTAGGGTGACAGTGCGTAGTTTCTTGGCTTATTTTAATCTTATTTTTATCACACCCTAGGCACCACCACTTAAGCATAATTAAGTAATTGTATAAGCTTCAGGTTTTAGATTATAAGTGTCAGGTTTTAGATTATAAGTGAGAAGGCTCAAATGTTTATTGATCAAGTAAGAATCTACATGTCTTGGCTGCAAAACCTGTTCCATTCAAGGGAAGTAGGCAAAAGCCTACATTCTTAACACAAGCCATCTGAATTGCTCAGCCAAGAATAGACCATCGAAGAAACAAAAATGAAAAAAGAACTTGATTTAATTACACTCATGAGTAGTATATTTATACACGAACCCCACAATGTTTTTTTTCCAAATCCAGCAACGTTCATAAACATGAGCGTTGGAAGCTTTTAATTACCATATATTCAATATATTATGCGTGTGTAAGTTTTGTGGGGCCATGATATGACAAGATTGTTGGAGTTTGCAATTTGCTCTAATATAGACTCACTTAGTATAAGTATAGCCAGTCTAGGAAAATTAGTCTGAGAAATACACACAACATACAATAGAAGAGCCATACCAATTAAGTATAATCGTTGACTGTGTAAAAGGTTAAGCTTCGAAATTCAAGCATGTGAGACTCAAATCTTAATGATAAAGCAAGAGTTTAACAAGCCGTGGCTGCAACCCAAAAATATTCAGTCAAACTTAAATGGAGGCTGCTATTTAATAAAATACAAATGGGTTATTTTTCCCCTTTTTTTTCGAAGAGAATTGATTCTCTCATATCACTTTAGTGATATGTATCGAGAACATGAACAACATTACATTGTTGTATTAGTCAAAGCTGAGGTTTTGACTTTTTTTTTCATGACAGTAGTGATAACTATAGTCTTACGATAGTCTTAACTATGGTCAATAAGTTGTTAAGCTAGAAGACAAAACTAGTTTGTTAAAAGGAATATTAGTACGTGAGTGTATTGAGTCTTGATTGTACACACTCACTCCTATATAATGTACTATCTTTTATCACAATCAATACAACATTATTTTCATATCATTTATCAAAATCATAACATGGCATCAGAGCCATTGAGAAGCTCTTATGAAGCTTAAATTTTTTTTTCCACCATTAACGGTGTTCTTCATTAGCTTCGCTTCTCTACTATAAACTCGATCCTCTTCCGCTCTCTTCGTTTTATCCTTTATGGCGTCGTCTTCATCGACTCCTTCTTCTCCTCATATAACATCGAGTTCTTCGATTCCTGCTGGTCTTCTTCTCCTTCGTCAAAATTGGAGTAGTTTAGTCCAAGTCAAGCTTGATTCATCTAATTATGTGTTATGGCGGTCTCAAATTGAGGCTGTTCTTGATGCCCATGGTTACTTAGGTCATTTAAATGGCACTGTCACTATGCCCTTGTCGTCTGATCCGACGTATGCGACATGGTTGATAGAGGACCAACAACTCAAGGTCTCTTTATTATCGTCGATGATTCCATCGATTTTATCTCAGGTGGTTCGTTTGTCTCGTGCTGGTGATGTCTTGAGTAAATTAGAAGAGACATTCATCACTCAATGCAGAACTCATGTTCATCAACTCAAGATGAAACTCTGCAACATTAAAAAAGGTGATCTTAAAATGAGCGATTACTTAGCTTCTATTCAATCAATTTGCGATGGTCTTGAAACGGCTTCTGAAGCTTTACCCTTAGAAGATATAATTATGTATACGCTTAAAGGTTTACCTGCTGAATACAATCAATTTAAATCAAGTATTCGAATAACTAATGCTCATTCTACTCCTATTAGTTTTCATTCTTTAAGTAGCTTATTAGTTTCAGAGGAGCTTCATATGAATATGATTGAACAATCTGACACTACTGTGCAGTCTCATACTGCTCTTTATTCGAATTCATCTTCCTCTACACATACTCGAGGCCGTGGTTCACATCAACGAGGTAGATGCCGTGGTTTCTTTGGTAGAGGTCGTGGTGTAAATTCTTATACACCTTCGAATTTGGGAGCTCAATCCTCTGTTTCTCAGAATGGTGTACACTCTTCTTTACCTACATGTCAAATTTGCTCTAAAATTGGGCATAATGCTTTGGATTGCTGGTATCGTACTGATTTTGTTACCTTTCCTTCACCAAGAGCTAATCGTATTGCTTTGGCTGCTCAAGCTCATACACAGTCTTCAACACAGTCCTCACATAATTCTCAATCATTACCTTCATCTTCTTATGATGCTGAACAATGGTTTTTGGACTCAGGTGCGAATAGTCATATTACAAATGATCTCAATCTCCTTCACAGTTCATCTCCATATCAAGGAGGTAATAATGTTTCAGTTGGTAATGGTGCTGCTCTTGAGATTGCCAATACAGGTCATAGTAAGCTTCTTACACCCTCTACTGTTTTTCACCTTAATTCCATTCTTCATGTTCCTCAAATATCTTCTAATCTTTTATCTATCTCTCGTTTTACGCTTGACAACCACTGTTCTATAACTTTTAATGCCTCTTCTGTGTCTATAATTGATAATCATTCAAATAACATTCTATTTCAGGGCCCTTGTAGAGATGGTTTGTATCCTATCTCGTTTTCTGGTGGTGGTTCAGTGTCCCCTTCTTCAAGTCTTCTTTGTTTGTCCTCCAAGTCTCAAGCCTCTTCAGCTATGATTTGGCATTTTCGGTTGGGTCATCCTTCAGCAAATGCCTCTTCTATTTTAGCACCTCTATTAGAAACTAAACTAAACTTTCATGGTGTTGATTGTGTAGCTTGTTCTGTGTCTAAAGCTCATAAGTTACCATTTACTTCCTCTGTAACTAAGAGTTTAACACCCTTTACGCTTATTCATTCGGATGTATGGGGACCTTCTCCTATTAACTCTTGTTCATCTTTTAAATACTATGTAATTTTCATTAATGATTTTAGCAAATTCTCTTGGGTTTATCCTTTGAAGTTCAAATCCAATGTTCTTTCTGTATTTCAAACCTTTTATAAAATGGTTCAAACTCAATTCAATAAATCAATTAAAATTTTACGCACCGATAATGGAGGTGAATATTTGAATAAAGCCTTTTCTATATTTCTTCAATCAAATGGTGTAATCCATCAAACTAGCTGTCCTCACACTCCTGAGCAAAATGGGGTGTCTGAGAGGAAGCACAGGCATTTACTTGAAACTGCTAGAACTCTTCTTAGTCATAGTTATATGCCTCCTAAGTATTGGCTTGAAGCCTTAGCTGCCTCCATCTATCTTAGCAATATTTTACCATCTCCCAACTTGAACAATATTAGCCCTTATGAATTATTATATCAAATTAGTCCTTCTTATACACATCTCAAGGTTTTTGGTTGTCAATGTTTTCCTTGGCTTAAACCTTATGCCTCACACAAATTAGCTCCTAAATCAATCTCATGTGTCTTTATGGGATATTGTAACTTCTCAAAAGGTTACAAATGTCTTGACTTAAACTCTCAGAAAATATATATATCAAGACATGTATCTTTTAATGAACATGTTTTTCCTTTTGTTTCCTCTGCTCAATCATCAATATCCTCTTGTTCAAATGATGAGCCTTCATCCTATTTTGATTTATTCAATTCTAATATTAATCCACAGTCTTTGTCTCATCCTTTTGATCCAATTCTCCCATCACCTCAACCTTCAGTTGAGTCATCATCTACTTCAGTCTCAAATTCTTCTACACCATCCTCATCTCCATCTCCTCCACCTTCTCATATACAACCACCACCTATACGTCATCCCATGATTACTCGTAGACAAACAGGATTTTTAAAACCATCCTATAAATGTCAACACACTCTTGAATCTTCTTCTCTCCCTATTAAACCTACCACATATAAAGAAGCTTATATGTTATCTTGTTGGCAATCTGCTATGCAGGTTGAATATAATGCTTTACTTGATCAACATACATGGACTTTTAGTTCCACCACCACTTGGGAGATCACCTATTTCATGTAAATGGGTTTATAAAGTCAAACGTAAGGCTGATGGATTAATTGCGAGGTATAAAGCACGCCTTGTTGCACGTGGTTTTTTACAAGAATATGGACTAGATTATACTGAAACATTTAGTCCAGTCGTTAAGCATCAAACTATTAGAGTAGTTCTTTCTTTAGCAGCCTCTTATAATTGGAATATTATACAATTGGATGTCTCAAATGCCTTTTTACATGGCACGCTTGATGAAGAGGTTTATATGATTCAACCTCCTGGATTTATTAATGCTCAACATCCTAATTATGTATGTAAACTAAATCGTTCTTTATACGGTTTAAGACAAGCCCCAAGGGCCTGGTACCAATTACTTGCTACCTTTTTAACTACTCATGGTTTTCAATCAAGCTCTGCAGATTCTTCTATGTTCATTAAAGGTTCAAGTTCTTCATTAACTATTATTCTTGTTTATGTGGATGATATACTAGTTACGGGAGCAGATAATGTTGCTATTTCTAGTATTATTGCAGCTCTAAAAACACGTTTTATGATGAAAGATCTTGGGACTCTTTCTTATTTTTTGGGTCTTGAAATTACAAGATCAAATAACTCTATCTGTGTAACTCAATCATCTTATGCTCAATCTATTCTTCAAAAAGCTGGTTTAAGTGATTGTAAGCATAGTTCAACTCCTACACCAAGTAAATATACAGTTAAAACAGAGCATGATCTACTTCCTTATGAAAATCCTACTCATTTTCGAAGTATCACAGGAGCTCTGCAATATTTGACTATTACTAGACCGGACATTACTTATGCGGTTAATCAAGTTTGTCAAACTATGCACAATCCTACGAATTCAGATTATGCTGCCTTGAAGAAACTCTTGCGTTATGTTAAAGGTACTATACACTATAGTCTTTCTTTCAATGCTTCATCGTCTACACTTCGTTCTTTCTCTGATTCTGATTGGGCGAGTAATATATCTACTAGACGTTCTACGACGGGTTATTGTATATTTTTGGGTGATAATTTGATCTCATGGGGTTCTAAACGGCAAACCACGGTATCTCGATCGTCCACTGAAGCTGAATATCGAGCTTTAGCCTATGTTTCTGCAGAAATTAAGTGGCTAACATATATGCTCATGAGTTTGAAGATTAACGTTATCACTCCTACTATTTCGTGTGACAATATGTCAGCTATCGCTTTAGCTTCAAATCCAGTGTTTCATTCACGAACACGCCATATTGATATTGATTTTCACTTTGTTCGTGAACAAGTACAAAGCAAATCACTTAATCTACTCTTTGTGCCAACTCAATCTCAATTAGCCGATGTTTTCACTAAGGGACTTTCTCCTTCTCTTTTCTCCTCACTTGTTAGCAAGCTTCCCCTTCTAAAACGAGGCTCAGCTTGAGGGGGGATGATAACTATAGTCTTACTATAGTCTTAACTATGGTCAATAAGTTGTTAAGCTAGAAGACAAAACTAGTTTGTTAAAAGGAATATTAGTACGTGAGTGTATTGAGTCTTGATTGTACACACTCACTCCTATATAATGTACTATCTTTCATCACAATCAATACAACATTATTTTCATATCATTTATCAAAATCATAACAACTGATAACTATAGTCTTACTATAGTCTTAACTATGGTCAATAAGTTGTTAAGCTAGAAGACAAAACTAGTTTTGTCTTCTAGCTTAACAACTTATTGACCATAGTTAAGACTATAGTAAGACTATAGTTATCAAGTAGCACATGTTTTAATTTTTGGTTTCTCATTGGAAGCAACTTTCCAGTAACAAGGAGCTAATTTCCATCAAATGTAAGATATGATATGATGGTATTTTTTTTTCACGATCACAAATTCACAATAGTGAAACAAAATAAAATTAATATGAAATACATGACTTTCGTTCACAGTTGAGCTTTTTCACAAGAATACATTGTATTCTTTTCTTTCACAATTGTGATTGCCCACTCAACACAATTTTGCTGCACAGATTCCTCACGTGTTTGTTAACACAGTCATGATTCAATATACATAAAAAAAAAATTCTAGGTCGAATTTTCATGGCATTGATAATACCTAATATGTGATATATAATTTTCTAATTACAATTAGTCAATTTTTTCTTTTCATTCACAGAGGTGAATGGATTGTTTTGTGAACTTCTTTTGAATTTCTTTAAAAAATCCGTTAAATATTTTTTTAACATTTCACTGTGGTGAAATTTATTCGATAATTCATAGTAGAAATTTGATAAATAATGTACTATTTTCATGAAAAAAAGAATTACCTAGTATTTGGATAAAGGATAGAAACCATCGTGCTGATAACGTGTTATAAACAAAGAGAATTGAGACTGTATTGAGTATATGAAAGTATGAGATTACATAGTAAAGAGCCTATTTATAGAGAATAGGTAAACATAACCTTAGTATTCATGGACTTGACTACTAACCCATAGGCTGGAATGAATATCCACTAAATGGGTTTATAACACTAAATATTATAATTTTAATCTACCGGTCAAAGAAATCAACCCTATAATCTCTTTTTTTATTGGAAATCAATACTAAATGATATTTATAATTTGAGCCTCTGGAGTAGTTTCCTGGATTGGCCCGATAAAAGTTTACATACTATAAAATACACATAAATTGATGGGCCTGCTTGACAGACTCAAATATTTTATTTATGAAATTATCTAGAGCACTCGCTTTAATCGCCTTTGTAGCGATGATAAGATTAGCCTGTATTTTTAGAAATTTAATCTAATTTAAACAAATTTGATTATATTTTAAGAAGTTTAATTTTAATTTCCAAAATTTGAAAAATAATATTAAAACCTTAGTTTTCTATGTTAACCTACCCTAAGCCCAAATTGAAAAATAAAACCTAACTAATACTTATAAATTATACGTAAATAAGTCACAGAATACACTATCTACAGAATATTATCATAACGGCTGTATTTACACTAAACAGGTACTCTTCAAGGCTTTGTTAATTAGTTTGGGCATGTTTTGCTATTAAATTTTGATCTTGTTATATACTTTATATTATGCTTTAATATGTTTTTACACTAATTTGTGATAGTATCAGCATATATATAACAGAAAGCTCGAGAGAGGAGCGGCCAATCGATTCTGGTATTTAAATCGAATGCTCTTGCTAACGTAACTTGGTTATTTTAAATTAGTATAGATCATTAGGTTTGTGTTAAAAGTAGCGTAGAATTGTTAATATCTCATGCTGCAATTTTTAGCGTCTAACTCATTTATCACATTGTTTAACTTCAGTTATATATTTTATATTCAAAATCTAGATTCTTACAGCGATACTAATATATATTTCTTTTTCATAGATGAAAAATATGGACCTTGCTGGAACTGGAATGAAAGTACCTGATAATGTAATTGTTGATATTTTGAGCCGATTGCCAGTAAAATCTGTACTAAGATTTAAATGTGTTTGCAAGTCATGGTTAATGATTACTCAGCAAAAGTCTTTCATTGAGAAGCATCAGGGTAGGAGCCAAATTGTTTATGAATCCAAACAAACATATGCTAATCATTATTTTTGTGGAGATTCCATCAATGGCTTAGTGCTGGAGAGAAATTGCGAAACTAATCTGCATCGCATAAGAAACCCAGCCACTAAGCAAGTACTTCAAGTAACATCAGAAGTTTTTAAGAAATCCTTTAGATACAGGATTGGTTTTGATCCATCAACTAGTATGTATAAGTTGATTCATTTTTACTTCAAGGAAGAAATAGGTGGTAATATAGGTGTTCGTATGTTAACTATTGGAAGTGATGATGATCATGCTTGGAGATACCTTGATGATGTTAATCTATATTGGTGTAACTGTAGAACACCACGTCATATATACCACAACGATATTAGTTACACTGCAACTTATTCTTTTGAAGAATTAGAGAAAACAGATATACTTAGATTACCCATGGATGGGAAGAGCTCCATGAACATCAAGGTCCCTCAGAATTTTAAAACGGTTCGAGGAATTAAATATAAAATTGGATTACAGATGTTTATTTTGGGTGATGAGAAGCTGTCACTTGGGTTCATAATAGGACATAACCTCCATGTGTGGGTGTTGGAGAATTACAAGAAACACATTTGGTCAGAGGAAAAGATTATTCCTCTGGATTTTATGAAGGATTATCCAGATGTGGATTATATTACTGTGCAGCCATCGCCAAATTTGGATAAACTACGTGCTACTCTTGATAATCATTATGTGGAATATGATGTTCACTCCAAAACATATATATTCTTAGCCAAGGTACCTCCAGGCAAATGGTTCGCGTATAAGATAACTCCTTCTCTTGTATCCCTAAAAGGAATGCGTTCGGAATCAGAAGATTCTGCACCATGCATTACATGTTTTCGCTCTCTATAATTGAATATATTTATGATTGATTATATTTTTCTTATTTTTCTCTTTCTACATCGTTGTAGTAACAAGTATCAATTCATGTGCTACAAATATCAAGTAACGCCTCCTGGTTTTGTGATACTCGACGCAAAAACTATTTTTAAAAGTGGTCCTTTATATAAGTAATAGAAGTTGAGAGATAAATTTTTTTTTAATTGAAATATTAGGAGGTAAAAATGGAATTATACAAAATATCATATATATATATATACTCTTTTTAGTATTGTGTCATGAGAATAAGGGGGTGTTAGTTTGTTTTTCTTATCCTATTCAAATCTGAATGACTCTTAACGGGTCTGTTTCATTAAGATTTCAAACTAAGTCTGAATCATTGACACTACCTCTTAACAAAATAAGTCATATTCAGCGGTTCATTTAATATTCATCACTTATTACTTAAAAAAACAAACGACGCCTAAATAGATTTAATGTCGGTCACCTTTCTATATTTAATATTAACTTAACTTTTATAAAAGAAAGGTGATGCAGCAACTTAGGATAAGTGCCCGTTTGGAAGGTGTTTTTTTTAGAATGTTTAGAGTTTTTTTTGTCCTGAAAAATATTTTTATTTGGTGCTTATTGAAAAAAAAATTAAAATAATTTTAGATTTTGAAATTATTTTTGATAATATTTTAAAATTTAAAACTTTATTCTTAAAGCTCATTTTTACTCTAAAATAAGCACTTCTAAACGAGCCTTAAGTCCAATAGCTCTTTAGATCTTTAACTAGAATTGAGAGTCGAACTACCCGTTTCTCTTAGATATTACCTTCTTGCAACAACTTTACTTCAACCGCTTTCCTTTTTCAACCTCCAATTTTAAAATTTATATTTAAACTTTATTCTATAATATTTCTTTATTTATATATTTTACAAAAAATATTTTTATATTATTATTTTTTTCTATATCTTTGTAATTTAAAGAAACATAATATTTTATTTTTTAAAAAATATTATATAATTTATGGATTTTTCTTTTAAAATTTAAAAATAAGTTTTAATATAGAAAGTGTATTTTAAGATAGTCAGAAAAAGAAATAACTTTGAAAAATAAAGAAATTTAAATTTGAATTTTAACGTGTAAAATGAAAAAAAAAAAAAAAAATAGTGCTAACACATGCAGAATGAATTATCAAACAAAAAAATGTAGCCTACAGTGTAACAAAAAGAAATGTAGCTTATCTTATACAACTCCTATTTTAGCTTTTTGCTAGGAGAACTATTAGACTTAACCTTATGAGATATGGCCTTTCATAGTAAGAATAGTGTAGAGTATTTCTCATCATTTAAATGTATATAATTTATGTAATATAAAAAAGAACCAATGGTTGATTGATGCCTATTAAAAAATTTATTTAGAAAAAGGTGCCTAGAAAAAAATATTTATTGAAAACAGCCCCATCCCAAATTACTCTTATAATTAACAATTAAAAATAAGAAAAAAACTAATAAACACGCGCGCGTCCGTGAAATTTTTTTAAAATCGTCATAACTAATTCAAAAAAAATTATATTTAGATAAATCAAATTAATATTTACGTCTATGATTTTTTTCGTAATTTTCGGAATTTTTTGATTTTTTTCGATTTTTATAATTTTTTTTTTCGCAGACACGAAATTTCATGTTTTAAACATGGAATTTCATGTTTAAAACATGGAATTTCATGTTTATTTCACGGTTTAAAACACGGAATTCCATGTTTTCTGCGGAAAAAAAATTCAAAAAAACTCAAAAAATTCAAAAAAAATCAAAAAAATTCATAGACGTAAATATTAATTAGATTTATTCAAAAATATTTTTTTTTAATTTTCTGATTTTTTTTGAATTAGTTATGACGATTTTAAAAAAATTTCACGGACGCGCGCATGTGATGGAATTAGTAAAGGTATAGAAAATATAAAGGGGATGTTTTCTATAAATAATTACTTCATTAGACATTTTTTTATAAATAAGATTATTGAAGGCATAAAAAAACAATTAGAGAGTTTAATGAGGATGTTATCAACAATAACCCCTATAAAAAAAGGTATAAATGTATATTTTCATCTAAATTAATTCTTTCTTTTCCATTCTATTTCTAATCCAAACAAAGAATGTTGTGATCCGTCATTTTCCTTTCCTTTATAAATAAATATATATAAAATCTAAACAAAAGAATTCATTTCTTTTCTTTTCCTTTATTATTTATCTTTTCCTTTCTTTTCTTTTCCTTTAGTAAATTGAATCCATACATAGCATTAAAGAGAAGAGAAGGTCTATGGTTCGAATCTCCTTCCTAACAGATGTAAAGTAAAAGGTACAAGACTCGAACTCCTCCCTCCATGAACATGGGTCACTTAGTTCTAATTTACTTCAGAATATACACAGGCCACCTAGTTCTAATTGAATAGAGGGCCACATGAGATATGTTGATACATATTTTTGTGTGTATATTATATATGTCTCTTAGTGTAATAAATTGGAAAGAAAAATATCTTTAGAGTAAAAAAACTTTTTTTTAAAGAAAAACTGCTGCGATATTTTGCTCCACATTTTGCGTACAAAAAATAACAACTTTTCAAACCACAATGGTAACAACGCCGCCACTTTTGGCCGGCGTGACACCACCTCCTGACCGAGCACCAGAGCCGATGGAGGAGGGAACCAAAGCTGTGATAGCAGCGCCTGTTATCTCGCCTTCACAGGACCTTCAAATGACAGAATTTCCGGAGTTAATTAGCGCAGTCCAGGAAGGGAGAACGGGCAAAAGAGATCGTTCAAACCCAGAAAGTGCCGCTGTTACTGAGAAAATTGTGAACAACCCTGCTACAGAAGGTGTTAACAACGCTGTTATTATGGGTAACCCGCCATCGATCTCTGGTGCACCAAAAAATAACAGTTTCATAGCTGCTGCAACATTGCCAAATCCGCAGAGAGGTAACACTTCAAACTCGTTTATTAGGCCAAATCTAGGTAGTTGGAAAGGAACTGTGACTGGTAACAACATAATTATTCCAATTATCGAAGATAACGATGAAATTAAGGCTAATCATGCATTGGGGGAAGAGGATTATTATGAATTAGAGGGGTTAATAGAAGACGATGATGATGAGATAATAATTGATTCTATTCCGACTGTGGTTAGAACGAGGGAGGAGATACAAGAGGGAGTAAGGTTATGGCGGAATACTGCTGTAATTAGATTATTAGGTAGAGAGGTGGGCTTTACATATTTGCATTCGAAATTGAGACAAATCTGGGCTCCAAAAGGGCTTTTTGAATTAGTTGATGTGGGGTTCGGGTACTACATGGTTAAGTTTGAGAAAAGAGAGGATTTTGATTTCGCGCTCTCAGGGGGTCCGTGGATGATTCTGGATCATTATTTGATTGTAAGAGAATGGACTCCGGCGTTTAATGCGGCATCAAACTCAATCACAACGACAACAGCATGGGTAAGAGTTTCGAATGTAGGAATGCATAACTACACTGTTCGTATCTTGAGAAAAATAGGGAATAAACTTGGCCGGACTATCAAGATTGATCCTATGACAAAGGGGAGGCTAAGAGGGAACTATGCTAGACTTGCTATTGAATTGGACTTGAAAAAACCATTGGAGCCGGAGGTAAGGATTGGGACGGATGTATGTAAAGTTGAATATGAAGGTCTTCACTTGATTTGCTTCGATTGTGGCAACTTTGGACATAAAAAGGAAAATTGTCCTCCTAATGTTGTGGTTAGAATGGAAATGGAAAGGGATATCGAAAAGGGGAAGGAACCCGTTGTAGTGGAGAACATGGAAACAATGGTTCCTAAAGCGAAATATGGGGAATGGATGACTGTTAGGCGAGGGAATAGAGGGAACGGGAAAAGTATTGGGAATAATGTAGCTAAAACGCAAGTGAATAATAATCTGGGAAACCGTTTTGATGCTTTAAGAATGGACGAGTACCCGAGTATAATGCGCTTTAATTCCCAAGGAATAATGAATAAGGGTCAAACCTCGGGATCGAAACCAAATGCGTATAAAGGGAAAGGTGTGGCAGGGACTAATTTGGGAAATAAAAAATCAGGTGGATCGAAAGGACATGGGGTAATAACAACACCCAACTTTGAGCAAAGGAGAGTCTTAATAGATGAGGTGGAGGTGAGTGACATGGGCGATGTTGAGGTTCTTAATGTGGCAAAGAAGACGGGAAAAAAGGCGGGCAAAAAGGGTGCAATAGTGGGATCATCTAAAGGTAATGCGAGTAGAGGTGGCGAGGTTGAAGGGGCTGAAGTTGATGGCTGTAACAGGCCCTCGGTAGGGGCGGTTGTTGGTGGCTGTAACAGGCCCTTGGTAGGGGCTGGAGCAGGGGCCGAAGCTGAAGTTTTGGTCGAGGTTATGGTGGCTGGTGGGAGGGAAAGTAACAGGGACTGTTTTGCAATAAATACAAAACTTGCACCTGCTATTTCTGGACCGCCAACCCCACAGCACACGGGACTTTCTGCAGCGGAACAGCTAGCTTTGGAATCGCCAAGAGGCTGTGTTGATTTATCGGCTATAATTCCAGCACCGCTACCTCAGGACCCGCTGTGGGATGTCACAATTAGCGAGGAAAATGGTGATGCAGCGTGGCTCGAAAGCCAAGTCCCGGAAACGGCAGTAGCTAATTTACAGAAGCATGACCAGGAGGAGCGTAGAGTGGATGAGGACACTGACATGGAAACTCGCGCCTAATGCGCCACGAGGTCACTATGTTTTCAATGATAAGAGAATGTGGTGCTTTGCTTAGTAGATTTCCGTATATTGAGCTTAACCATGTTTTTCGTGAAGCTAATCTTTGTGCTGATAAACTAGCTAAAGAAAGAGCGATGATGTCTTCTCAACCCGTGATACTTAAAGAGCCACCTGAATATCTTTGGAAACTAATTAGACGTGATAGAAGCGGTTATGCAACTTTTAGAGTTGCTTTAGATAGTTAAAAGAACATTTGTTCTTCATGTAATCTGTTTTTTCTTAACGGCTTTATAGCCTCTCATGTATGCAAAAAAAAAAAAAAATTGGAAAGAAAAATAAGACAAAACAGATGCGTATACTGTGTGTAGAGGTTTTAATCAGTTTTGTTGGTTTAAACTTAGAGCCCGTTTGGAAGTGCTTATTTTAGAGTAAAAAAGCGCTTTTGGAATAAAATTCAAAATTTAAAAAAATTGTTAAAAATAATTTTGAAATCTAAAATTATTGTAAGTGCTTTTTTTTAAGAAGCACATATTTGGTGCTTTTCAGAAAAAGTGTTTTTCAAGGTAAAAAAACTCTTGAAATGCTAAAAGCACTTTTAAGTGATTCTCCAAAAAAACACTTCCAAACGGGCACTTAATAGAAGTTATAAATGGGTTGGTTTAAAAAAATAAAATGTAAGGAAAATGGGTATTAAAGAATAAGTACTTACTTTTAGGAATTGGCTATGTTATGGAATTGTAGTCCAACACGAAAGAACATGAAATGAGGGAACATGGAATTTTTTGCGTTTATATAGGTATTAAAAATTCCATGGTCCTTTTTTTTTTTGGACATCGAGAGGGTGCAAAGGCACCCCGCAAAAAACAAAGAAAATTATCCTATTCCTAGTTTACTAAAGGCCGCTGAGAGATCGGAGATACTAAGCGTATTCCGATTAACAAAAGTTGTTGTGTGCCTAGCTTCCTTCGCTAATTTATCCGCATTCCTGTTGAGCTTCCTGTTGATGTGTTTGAAAGTAATCTGTCCGAGCTCCTCAGAAGTGCAAATAACTTTTCGAAGAACGGGTTGGATATTCCAACGTGCTGCTGACACCTGCTTTATACCTTGAATCACTTCAAGGTTATCTGAGTGGATGGTGACTTTTTTATCGTGATACCTTCTTTCTATTTTCGTAGCTTCCAAAACCGCTATTGCTTCTCCTTCTATTACTTTGTTGCAGTCGATAGTCTTGCTAATTTTTTATTTTACGTTGTTCTCTCTTTGTTCCCATACTATTGCTATTCCCATTGGTTCCCACTTGTTTGAAAAGGAAGCGTCACAATATATGTTGACTTCGTCCTCATAATCCGTGTCCCTTGTTTCACTTTGTACTGTTAGGTTATTGAAGCCCTTATAACCTTCTTTAATCCAGTTAATGTCGTGGATTTCTTGCATAAGTTTTGTCGATGCTTTGTTTATTACTGTTCCATTCGCTGCAGTTCCTTCATGAAGGCCTTTAATTTTTGCTTTCCAAATGTTCCACAGGTTGATCATTATAAAGTCTCGAACCACTTTCTCGTCCCACCCTCCCTTTTTGAAAGATTTAACAGTTTTTAGGAACCAATCTTCTATATTATCATCCAGTTTATCTTGAATTTTGATTTGTAAGAACGATCCTGCCCAGATATCTTTGCACATATTACACTGAAGGAGTAGATGTTCCACATCTTCTTTGTCCTGGTTGCACCAAAGACAGTTTTTACCATCTGCACATTTCCTTTTGGAAAGATTAACTCTAGTAGGTAAAGCATTATTGACCACCCTCCACATAAATAATCTAATTTTTTTTGGGATATTTGATTTCCATATTTTTTTCCATATTTTAGTTTCTTGCATAACCCTTGTTTTAGTAGTGGTCGCCTTGTTCTTGTTGTGTTCTTCTATAATTATTTTGTATCCCGTTTTCGTATCGTAATTCCCATTTTTTGAATAAGGCCATATGAATCTATCTTTAGTATCTTATTCTTTGATCTTTGTTTTCTTTATCACATTTATTATAGGTTCATGGAAAAGGTTATCTAGAATTTCGAGGTTCCATTCCTCTTCTCCTTCCTTCATGAGTTCATTCACTTTTATGAAGTTCGATCCTTTCGGTTTCTCTAATTCCCATTCTGTATCTAACCATTTTTCATTCCATATATCCGTGTCTTTCCCATTTCCTATTTTTTTGATACCGTATTTTTTAATAAAGTCTCTACCTTCCATTAAACTTGCCCAACTCCAAGTTCTACTTTGTTTAACTCTACACGATAAAAAACTAGATTTATTAAAATAAATACCTTTGAGGAGTCTAGCTGCCAGGTTGTTTGGACTATGCATAATTCTCCACGCTTGGGCAGCTAGAAGAACTGTGTTCATCTTCTTGAAATCTTTAAAGCCGAGTCCCCCTATGATTTTATTCACCGTTATTTTTTCCCATGCCACCCAATGAATCTTATTTCTTTCACCTGAATTCCACCAGAAATTAGAAATAGCTGAGATAAGTTTATTACAAAAATTAGTAGGAAAAGAAAAAATGGACATATAATAATTCGGAATAGCTTGAAGGATTGCTTTGATGAGCACTTCTTTGCCCCCTTCCGATAGGAGTTTAGCTTTCCAACCTTCTGTATTTTTAAACACCTTATTTGCTATCCATTCAAGAGAATCTACCTTTGACCTTTTATGACATAATGGAACACCCAAATAGTGTCCCAAGTCTCCCGTTTCTTTGATACCCATTTTTTCCGTTACGGAATTTTTGATCTCTTATGTTGTTTCTTTACTAAAAATGATTGTCGATTTATTAAGGTTGATAGCCTGTCCAGATCCTTCGCAGTATATATCCACACATTCTTTAAAAGAATCAATATCAGAATTGTCTAAGTCTAAAAAGAAAAGAGAGTCATCTGCAAATAAAAGATGAGAGATAATAGGGCAGTTTCTATTAATTCTTATACCATTATAAAATTTATTATTGACAAAATGGTCCACAATACTAATTAGAGATTCAGTCATAATAGAGAAAAGGAAGGGGGAAAGAGGATCCCCTTGCCTGAGTCCTCTTCCTGGCTTAAAATTTTCAAGTCTTTCTCCATTGATGTTGATATTGAAAGACACTGAAGTAATGCAATTCCTTATCCAATCTATCCATTTGCTACAAAACCCTAATTTACTTAAAACTTTAAATAAGAAATGCCATCTTACCTGATCATAAGCTTTTGCCATATCTATTTTGATTGCCGCCAAATTTTTCTTGTCTTTCCTCTTCCTACTCATAAAAAAAGAGATTTCTTGGGCAATAAGTATGTTGTCCTGTATGGCCCTACCTTTGATGAAAGCTGATTGTGTGGGTGAGATAATTTTGTCCATGATTTCCCTTAATCGGTTGGAGAGAATCTTTGTAATAATTTTATAAATAAAGTTGACGCATGAAATAGGTCTAAAATCTCCTAGATTCTCTTGTATATTCCCTTTTGGGATCAGTGTAATAAGTGTATCGTTTACCATTTACTTCCTCTGTAACTAAGAGTTTAACACCCTTTACGCTTATTCATTCGGATGTATGGGGACCTTCTCCTATTAACTCTTGTTCATCTTTTAAATACTATGTAATTTTCATTGATTATTTTAGCAAATTCTCTTGGGTTTATCCTTTGAAGTTCAAATCCGATGTTCTTTCTGTATTTTAAACCTTTTATAAAATGGTTCAAACTCAATTCAATAAATCAATTAAAATTTTACGCACCGATAATGGAGGTGAATATTTGAATAAAGCCTTTTCTATATTTCTTCAATCAAATGGTGTAATCCATCAAACTAGCTGTCCTCACACTCCTGAGCAAAATGGGGTGTCTGAGAGGAAGCACAGGCATTTACTTGAAACTGCTAGAACTCTTCTTAGTCATAGTTCTATGCCTCCTAAGTATTGGCTTGAAGCCTTAGCTGCCTCCATCTATCTTAGCAATATTTTACCATCTCCCAACTTGAACAATATTAGCCCTTATGAATTATTATATCAAATTAGTCCTTCTTATACACATCTCAAGGTTTTTGGTTGTCAATGTTTTCCTTGGCTTAAACCTTATGCCTCACACAAATTAGCTCCTAAATCAATCTCATGTGTCTTTATGGGATATTGTAACTTCTCAAAAGGTTACAAATGTCTTGACTTAAACTCTCAGAAAATATATATATCAAGACATGTATCTTTTAATGAACATGTTTTTCCTTTTGTTTCCTCTGCTCAATCATCAATATCCTCTTGTTCAAATGATGAGCCTTCATCCTATTTTGATTTATTCAATTCTAATATTAATCCACAGTCTTTGTCTCATCCTTTTGATCCAATTCTCCCATCACCTCAACCTTCAGTTGAGTCATCATCTACTTCAGTCTCAAATTCTTCTACACCATCCTCATCTCCATCTCCTCCACCTTCTCATATACAACCACCACCTATACGTCATCCCATGATTACTCGTAGACAAACAGGATTTTTAAAACCATCCTATAAATGTCAACACACTCTTGAATCTTCTTCTCTCCCTATTGAACCTACCACATATAAAGAAGCTTATATGTTATCTTGTTGGCAATCTGCTATGCAGGTTGAATATAATGCTTTACTTGATCAACATACATGGACTTTTAGTTCCACCACCACTTGGGAGATCACCTATTTCATGTAAATGGGTTTATAAAGTCAAACGTAAGGCTGATGGATTAATTGCGAGGTATAAAGCACGCCTTGTTGCACGTGGTTTTTTACAAGAATATGGACTAGATTATACTGAAACATTTAGTCCAGTCGTTAAGCATCAAACTATTAGAGTAGTTCTTTCTTTAGCAGCCTCTTATAATTGGAATATTATACAATTGGATGTCTCAAATGCCTTTTTACATGGCACGCTTGATGAAGAGGTTTATATGATTCAACCTCCTGGATTTATTAATGCTCAACATCCTAATTATGTATGTAAACTAAATCGTTCTTTATACGGTTTAAGACAAGCCCCAAGGGCCTGGTACCAATTACTTGCTACCTTTTTAACTACTCATGGTTTTCAATCAAGCTCTGCAGATTCTTCTATGTTCATTAAAGGTTCAAGTTCTTCTTTAACTATTATTCTTGTTTATGTGGATGATATACTAGTTACGGGAGCAGATAATGTTGCTATTTCTAGTATTATTGCAGCTCTAAAAACACGTTTTATGATGAAAGATCTTGGGACTCTTTCTTATTTTTTGGGTCTTGAAATTACAAGATCAAATAACTCTATCTGTGTAACTCAATCATCTTATGCTCAATCTATTCTTCAAAAAGCTGGTTTAAGTGATTGTAAGCATAGTTCAACTCCTACACCAAGTAAATATACAGTTAAAACAGAGCATGATCTACTTCCTTATGAAAATCCTACTCATTTTCGAAGTATCACAGGAGCTCTGCAATATTTGACTATTACTAGACCGGACATTACTTATGCGGTTAATCAAGTTTGTCAAACTATGCACAATCCTACGAATTCAGATTATGCTGCCTTGAAGAAACTCTTGCGTTATGTTAAAGGTACTATACACTATAGTCTTTCTTTCAATGCTTCATCGTCTACACTTCGTTCTTTCTCTGATTCTGATTGGGCGAGTAATATATCTACTAGACGTTCTACGACGGGTTATTGTATATTTTTGGGTGATAATTTGATCTCATGGGGTTCTAAACGGCAAACCACGGTATCTCGATCGTTCACTGAAGCTGAATATCGAGCCTTAGCCTATGTTTCTGCAGAAATTAAGTGGCTAACATATATGCTCATGAGTTTGAAGATTAACGTTATCACTCCTACTATTTCATGTGACAATATGTCAGCTATCGCTTTAGCTTCAAATCCAGTGTTTCATTCACGAACACGCCATATTGATATTGATTTTCACTTTGTTCGTGAACAAGTACAAAGCAAATCACTTAATCTACTCTTTGTGCCTACTCAATCTCAATTAGCCGATGTTTTCACTAAGGGACTTTCTCCTTCTCTTTTCTCCTCACTTGTTAGCAAGCTTCCCCTTCTAAAACGAGGCTCAGCTTGAGGGGGGATGATAACTATAGTCTTACTATAGTCTTAACTATGGTCAATAAGTTGTTAAGCTAGAAGACAAAACTAGTTTGTTAAAAGGAATATTAGTACGTGAGTGTATTGAGTCTTGATTGTACACACTCACTCCTATATAATGTACTATCTTTCATCACAATCAATACAACATTATTTTCATATCATTTATCAAAATCATAACAACTGATAACTATAGTCTTACTATAGTCTTAACTATGGTCAATAAGTTGTTAAGCTAGAAGACAAAACTAGTTTTGTCTTCTAGCTTAACAACTTATTGACCATAGTTAAGACTATAGTAAGACTATAGTTATCAAGTAGCACATGTTTTAATTTTTGGTTTCTCATTGGAAGCAACTTTCCAGTAACAAGGAGCTAATTTCCATCAAATGTAAGATATGATATGATGGTATTTTTTTTTCACGATCACAAATTCACAATAGTGAAACAAAATAAAATTAATATGAAATACATGACTTTCGTTCACAGTTGAGCTTTTTCACAAGAATACATTGTATTCTTTTCTTTCACAATTGTGATTGCCCACTCAACACAATTTTGCTGCACAGATTCCTCACGTGTTTGTTAACACAGTCATGATTCAATATACATAAAAAAAAAAATTCTAGGTCGAATTTTCATGGCATTGATAATACCTAATATGTGATATATAATTTTCTAATTACAATTAGTCAATTTTTTCTTTTCATTCACAGAGGTGAATGGATTGTTTTGTGAACTTCTTTTGAATTTCTTTAAAAAATCCGTTAAATATTTTTTTAACATTTCACTGTGGTGAAATTTATTCGATAATTCATAGTAGAAATTTGATAAATAATGTACTATTTTCATGAAAAAAAGAATTACCTAGTATTTGGATAAAGGATAGAAACCATCGTGCTGATAACGTGTTATAAACAAAGAGAATTGAGACTGTATTGAGTATATGAAAGTATGAGATTACATAGTAAAGAGCCTATTTATAGAGAATAGGTAAACATAACCTTAGTATTCATGGACTTGACTACTAACCCATAGGCTGGAATGAATATCCACTAAATGGGTTTATAACACTAAATATTATAATTTTAATCTACCGGTCAAAGAAATCAACCCTATAATCTCTTTTTTTATTGGAAATCAATACTAAATGATATTTATAATTTGAGCCTCTGGAGTAGTTTCCTGGATTGGCCCGATAAAAGTTTACATACTATAAAATACACATAAATTGATGGGCCTGCTTGACAGACTCAAATATTTTATTTATGAAATTATCTAGAGCACTCGCTTTAATCGCCTTTGTAGCGATGATAAGATTAGCCTGTATTTTTAGAAATTTAATCTAATTTAAACAAATTTGATTATATTTTAAGAAGTTTAATTTTAATTTCCAAAATTTGAAAAATAATATTAAAACCTTAGTTTTCTATGTTAACCTACCCTAAGCCCAAATTGAAAAATAAAACCTAACTAATACTTATAAATTATACGTAAATAAGTCACAGAATACACTATCTACAGAATATTATCATAACGGCTGTATTTACACTAAACAGGTACTCTTCAAGGCTTTGTTAATTAGTTTGGGCATGTTTTGCTATTAAATTTTGATCTTGTTATATACTTTATATTATGCTTTAATATGTTTTTACACTAATTTGTGATAGTATCAGCATATATATAACAGAAAGCTCGAGAGAGGAGCGGCCAATCGATTCTGGTATTTAAATCGAATGCTCTTGCTAACGTAACTTGGTTATTTTAAATTAGTATAGATCATTAGGTTTGTGTTAAAAGTAGCGTAGAATTGTTAATATCTCATGCTGCAATTTTTAGCGTCTAACTCATTTATCACATTGTTTAACTTCAGTTATATATTTTATATTCAAAATCTAGATTCTTACAGCGATACTAATATATATTTCTTTTTCATAGATGAAAAATATGGACCTTGCTGGAACTGGAATGAAAGTACCTGATAATGTAATTGTTGATATTTTGAGCCGATTGCCAGTAAAATCTGTACTAAGATTTAAATGTGTTTGCAAGTCATGGTTAATGATTACTCAGCAAAAGTCTTTCATTGAGAAGCATCAGGGTAGGAGCCAAATTGTTTATGAATCCAAACAAACATATGCTAATCATTATTTTTGTGGAGATTCCATCAATGGCTTAGTGCTGGAGAGAAATTGCGAAACTAATCTGCATCGCATAAGAAACCCAGCCACTAAGCAAGTACTTCAAGTAACATCAGAAGTTTTTAAGAAATCCTTTAGATACAGGATTGGTTTTGATCCATCAACTAGTATGTATAAGTTGATTCATTTTTACTTCAAGGAAGAAATAGGTGGTAATATAGGTGTTCGTATGTTAACTATTGGAAGTGATGATGATCATGCTTGGAGATACCTTGATGATGTTAATCTATATTGGTGTAACTGTAGAACACCACGTCATATATACCACAACGATATTAGTTACACTGCAACTTATTCTTTTGAAGAATTAGAGAAAACAGATATACTTAGATTACCCATGGATGGGAAGAGCTCCATGAACATCAAGGTCCCTCAGAATTTTAAAACGGTTCGAGGAATTAAATATAAAATTGGATTACAGATGTTTATTTTGGGTGATGAGAAGCTGTCACTTGGGTTCATAATAGGACATAACCTCCATGTGTGGGTGTTGGAGAATTACAAGAAACACATTTGGTCAGAGGAAAAGATTATTCCTCTGGATTTTATGAAGGATTATCCAGATGTGGATTATATTACTGTGCAGCCATCGCCAAATTTGGATAAACTACGTGCTACTCTTGATAATCATTATGTGGAATATGATGTTCACTCCAAAACATATATATTCTTAGCCAAGGTACCTCCAGGCAAATGGTTCGCGTATAAGATAACTCCTTCTCTTGTATCCCTAAAAGGAATGCGTTCGGAATCAGAAGATTCTGCACCATGCATTACATGTTTTCGCTCTCTATAATTGAATATATTTATGATTGATTATATTTTTCTTATTTTTCTCTTTCTACATCGTTGTAGTAACAAGTATCAATTCATGTGCTACAAATATCAAGTAACGCCTCCTGGTTTTGTGATACTCGACGCAAAAACTATTTTTAAAAGTGGTCCTTTATATAAGTAATAGAAGTTGAGAGATAAATTTTTTTTTAATTGAAATATTAGGAGGTAAAAATGGAATTATACAAAATATCATATATATATATATATATATACTCTTTTTAGTATTGTGTCATGAGAATAAGGGGGTGTTAGTTTGTTTTTTTTATCCTATTCAAATCTGAATGACTCTTAACGGGTCTGTTTCATTAAGATTTCAAACTAAGTCTGAATCATTGACACTACCTCTTAACAAAATAAGTCATATTCAGCGGTTCATTTAATATTCATCACTTATTACTTAAAAAAAAAACGACGCCTAAATAGATTTAATGTCGGTCACCTTTCTATATTTAATATTAACTTAACTTTTATAAAAGAAAGGTGATGCAGCAACTTAGGCTAAGTGCGCGTTTGGAAGGTGTTTTTTTTTGGAATGTTTAGAGTTTTTTTTGTCCTGAAAAATATTTTTATTTGGTGCTTATTGAAAAAAAAAAATTAAAATAATTTTAGATTTTGAAATTATTTTTGATAATATTTTAAAATTTAAAACTTTATTCTTAAAGCTCATTTTTACTCTAAAATAAGCACTTCTAAACGAGCCTTAAGTCCAATAGCTCTTTAGATCTTTAACTAGAATTGAGAGTCGAACTACCCGTTTCTCTTAGATATTACCTTCTTGCAACAACTTTACTTCAACCGCTTTCCTTTTTCAACCTCCAATTTTAAAATTTATATTTAAACTTTATTCTATAATATTTCTTTATTTATATATTTTACAAAAAATATTTTTATATTATTATATCTTTGTAATTTAAAGAAACATATTATTTTATTTTTTAAAAAATATTATATAATTTATGGATTTTTCTTTTAAAATTTAAAAATAAGTTTTAATATAGAAAGTGTATTTTAAGATAGTCAGAAAAAGAAATAACTTTGAAAAATAAAGAAATTTAAATTTGAATTTTAACGTGTAAAATGAAAAAAATAAAAAAAAAATAGTGCTAACACCTGCAGAATGAATTATCAAACAAAAAGTAGCCTACAGTGTAACAAAAAGAAATGTAGCTTATCTTATACAACTCCTCATTTTAGCTTTTTGCTAGGAGAACTATTAGACTTAACCTTATGAGATATGGCCTTTCATAGTAAGAATAGTGTAGAGTATTTTTCATCATTTAAATGTATATAATTTATGTAATATAAAAAAGAACCAATTGTTGATTGATGCCTATTAAAAAATTTATTTAGAAAAAGGTGCCTAGAAAAAAATATTTATTGAAAACAGCCCCATCCCAAATTACTCTTATAATTAACAATTAAAAAATAAGAAAAAAACTAATAAACACGCGCGCGTCCGTGAAATTTTTTTAAAATCGTCATAACTAATTCAAAAAAAATCAAAAAAATCAAAAAAAAATTATATTTAGATAAATCAAATTAATATTTACGTCTATGATTTTTTTCGTAATTTTCGGAATTTTTTGATTTTTTTCGATTTTTTTTAATTTTTTTTTTTCGCAGACACGAAATTTCATGTTTAAAACATGGAATTTAACCAAGGAAATACCCAAGATGATTGGAAACAAGATCGATACAAGCCAAGAGGTTAAGAGGATCATTAGAAGTCAATACACCAAATCTAGAAATACGGATTCATCCACTTGAAAAAATCACAAATTAATAATTGGTAAGGAATCTGATCATGAAACTTGCATACAAGATATATCTTGGAGTCTAGTATGCCTGAGATGAAAGGATGATCAATTCCAAGTTGAGACAAAAAAGTTATGTATTTCTTGGCAAGATGACTTGAGCAATCTAGATTTATTAAACCATGACTTAAACCATTCAATTTTCTAGTATGCATTAGTAGTTTTATATTTTTAGACACACTTTACTTATTATTAACTGTTGAAACAAGAAAGAAGTAAGGAAAAAAAAGAAAAGTAACACCATAATTCATTTTTTGTAATTTTTCTATCCTTATACTCCATATTATATCTTTGTTTTTATTTTTTATTTTAAATTTGAGTATGAGCTAAATAACATATTAGTTTTAGATATCTAATTCATGAACTATTAAGACAACTTTTAAATATTTATGATTATCTTTGTTTAGCATGACATGTTGAAGAGGTAATTTTTTAATAATAATATTGGGCGACTAAACAGTTATTCAATTCTCTCGTATCCTTGTTGGGTCATGGTATCAAGGTTTGACTCGCATCTATCATTATTCTCAGTTTCGTGACTCCATGTATTCTCGTTGTTTTCATGCAAACACTCTTCGAATTGAGTAAATGTATATTTCTCCCTTCAAGTTGTTTGTGTTAGATCATCTTATTTTGCATAGTCCTTTTTCACCACCCCTTCCAAAACTATTTATTAGGCAACAAGATGTTTATTAGAATATTTTAATTAAATACCACATGATTATTAGGTTCTAAGGAGATGGTGATATAAAGGTAGAGAAAATATGAATCTGAGTATTATGTTTATAATTGATATAAACCTTATTCGAGTGACATCTCAACACAATTTTCACAAACTAAATATAGAAGGGAAAGTTACCACGAGTGACTTCTCAACACAATTTTCACAAACTAAATAAAGAAGAGAAAGTTACCAAAACGATAATACATCGTAAATGTAAACAATACAAGAATGTTCCATACGTATCTTAAGTATATGAAGAAAATCAAGTAATAAAGAATCCATTAGGGACAAGAAGGAAGCAAAATTAACCTAACATGCAGATGAATTCATTACCTAGACTTGAAAGCCCAAATTTACAATCTCAACTTATTCGGAAGCCCTTTTCCTTCATAAATAGATTATAAAACACTTTATCTTATTATTGACATTTTCATTAGTCGAAATTGAGTACTTTTTTTTGATATATGGGTGTCCGAGCAGCTTTCGCGCTCCACGACTATTCCCATTGGAAATATACAAGTCTCCTCAAGAATATTCCCACTTAATAAGAACTAATGTTCAGGGAAGGGATTCGAACCCTGTACCTCTTGTTTTCTCGAAATTGAGTACTTGTTTCCTTTGTCTGTTCTTACAGGTGCGGAAGCCCATGAAGTAATAAGCTCTTTCATATAAGAGTAACTATATATATATAAATAGAAGGTTCAGAGTTATATATAGAAATTACGAAATTAACCTCAATTTTCAAAAATTTAAATTGATCAAAGAAAAACTTACATCCTTGCATTAACTGTACCTAAATCTCGGCCTAACATCTATGAACACCCCTTGTGGTGAAAAACTAACTTATGGATACATTAAAACAAGTACATATATATATATTGGTCATTCATCTTGGACGCCTTGATAGATCTTCGTGTTCAAACTGCCGTAATTTAAAGCGGAAAAAGTTTGCATAACCGGACGAATGATTTTCTGGAGGACGAAGCTTGAAGATGTATGGGATTTCTCTCGAGACAACCATTGGCTTGCTGGTGATCACTTTATTAAACGGTTCCCCTAAACATTGTTCATCAAAGGGGAACGACTCATTCAGAATGAAGAAACCTTCTCAGGCTAACTTCTCCCCCTGAAGCAACATCATTCGTAATAATTCAAAATTTACTAAATAGAAAAAATTGAAGTTAAAAGAAATTTAGGCGTACCTGTGATTGACAAAATCTTAGATTGTTCATGGTAAGAATAACCTGAACATCTTTGTGTGAATCCGCTATTATACGAACGGCTAGAAACTGGAAGAAAGTTTGTATGAGACTTTTATGTCCTTCACTGTTTTCATCGCTAATTTTCAGGAACCACAATATGCACTTAATTTTCTTCCAAGAATCTTTACTCACACCTGCTCCAGACAATAATGTCTGGTAGGGATGGGACAGGCCCCAAAGAATCTGAAAGCCTTCAACTGAGGCTTTATCATCCGAACAATAATCCCGAGTTGTAGTGACAATCATAGGGGATGGATCATATAGAGGTGTAAGATATAAGGAAAACTGGAAATTAGTGTCGTCTAATATCAAAACATATTCATCTGTCGCTAAAGGGAACAATCCCAAAAGAGATGCTATACCAGCATCTTCTTCTTGTGGCCGACAATCATTTGTGTTGTTCCCCAAAAGAGATGCTAAGGGGTCTGCCTAATGAGAATATGAACAGGAGGTTCCATTTCGACATCCTTGTAGATACACAAAACCCAAATAATTAATAACATTAGAACTCAACAATGACTAATGATCTGTAGTAGAGTACGTGTGCAAAAGGAAAAGCAATTATTATGAATTTAATCATGATATATAATGTTCAGCATTGTCATTTCTAACTTTAATTAGTGCGATGAACGGTGGTTAAGTAAAATCACATCTTATTGTTTAAAGAATGTGAATATTGCCTTTCAACTTTCAAGTTTATATTTATATATAGTTTTAAAATATTATATGTATACGTTAAATAATCCTTATGAAATATATTGGTATAAGAAAGTTCAAACAATGGACGGAGGTTTTCAATTGAATTTTCAGTACACATGAATGTAAAATAAATTAATATAAATATAGGAAGATTATATCTTATATTCCATCTTTCTATACTATAAGAAGGTAAAATGTAAAAAATATTTTTATATTATGGCATATAGTAAAGTTATATACCTTATATAAATGTTATTTGTGTTTGAAATGGCACGATCAACGATCTTTTCCTTGAGATAATATAATTTCGGTATCGAAAAAATTACCTACAAGAGGTATGAAACTGGTTAGATATATATTTGGTCGAATAATTATGCATCAATGCTTATCGTTCCTTTCTTTTATTAAAGGAGTAATTCTATATATCACTCCTTTCATACAACCTTCATACCACCCCCTTATTGCAAATTAATTTTTTTCCAATCAAATCACGCCACATAAAGAGGTAATATGAGGATAATGTAAAACTTTACTTTTTATAAATTAAAAAAATATATATATGAGCAACATTAAATCTTATATCAACATACAAAATTAATATGAAACAAAATGTTAATTTTATGAATCATAACCAAAAATATTCAACAATTATACAAATGAGCAAGAAAGTCATTTAATTTCATTTGTGCAAATAAATAAACATATATTAACTTCATTTGTTCAAATAAACATACATATATTACTAGATATTATACCAATAAAATGGATTAAAAGAAAAATGTACCACAATAGAAGCGAGATCCAATTCATTTTACAACTTATAAAATAATTAAGTTACATAATGCATAAAACTTAATCACTAAACTTGATATATACATATACGATGATACACATCGAAATTACTCAATTAGAACTTCAATTAGATGCATTTCATATATGACGAGAATTACTAATATCTAAGATACTTACCATCAAGATCTATTTTAAAAATCAATTACATAACTCGAAGAGATAAAAATTATATTTATTGGTACGCTATATAGATCGATATTACTGTATATCGTAGGAGATTAGATGTTTGAATTATAGCGATGAAAAAATAAAGATAGATTAGAGACGGCGGTTTGAAGAAGAGAAATATACAGGAATGAGAGAGTACGGCTAGGGTTACAAAGAAAAATAAAGAGAAAAAAATGAAAAAGAAAGAATGTGTAATAAAGTATATGTAAGAGGAAGTTTCTATAGTTTCATCTAAATAGAAAAGATTTTATTCAAATTAAGGGATAAATGTAATAATATATATATATATATTAAATTAAATGACAGTAATTTTTTTACAAAACATAAAGAGATATCGGTGGGTTCAAGTCTTACATAATTGATGCTCAACTATAAGATTACTCGTTAATAATTATAGACTATCATGATATTGGATATTGACGCAAGAAGAGGATTTCACCTAATATTGTTGAAAAACAGTATTTGGCAAAAAATATTCTATGGGTCACCGAATAAATTCCTCATGTTGTATCCAAAGAATCATTGATAGGATTTTTGGTACCCATAATATCAAAACATGTATTGATGTCCCCAATCTTTCGAAAAATGTCTCTACCTCCATCCAATTCAAGTGTTAAACTCTATGTGGACATTTATATGAGGGACATCGTAGGATATTTTAATAAAATCCTATTGATGTCTCCCTATTTGTGATGAATTAATCTAGGTTAGAGACATAATTTTATGTGTATTAGGCTAGTTAATAATCGATTTTTTTTGCATATTATTATATTTTCCCATTTCTTGTCTTGATTTGATGATTTATTATTTTCAGAGGATATTTGGTTTAATTTGTGTGTTAACGTGAATATTTAAAGATATATGGAAATTATTTAGATGCCAAATCAATTCTAAAGAGATAAAGGAAAGAAGATAAGGATGGAAATTGGACATAAAAGAAAGTAAAGATAAAACAGAAAAAAAAAAGTTGTTAAGTAAATCTAAATTTCAGTAGCCACGTACATTAGAGTTATCATAACTTAAAATAGGCTAGGAATTTGGAGATGCAGTCCAAATATAGAGTGTAGAGATTTTCGACGCGGTCGTTTCGATATAAAGTAGGCGAAAATCGGAGCAATATTGAATAAGTTACGGCCAAAACAAGACAACAACAGTTTTTCCCCTTTCCTATATTTTAGGAAACGAATTTGATTTGGAAAAGAAGTCCAATTGCTTGCCTCCTACTCCAAGAAATCCGAATTAGGGCTTCCTATACTCCTATAAATACACCCTTTACTATTGTAAACATGTCCTTGCTCAGTTCTAAGCCCTAGCTTAGTCCTTGCTTCCCACAATTAGTCCTTGAGTTTTATTCATCATTAGAAGTCATTCAAGAGAACAAGTTGACAATATGTATCTTTCTTTTAGTTTATTTCTTTCTAGTATGAACTAATTTCCTCATAGCTTGGGTTTTTCATATGTATAATTTATGAATTCTTTTTTTCTTCTATCTATGTTGTTTGGAAGAACTATTTTAGATTGATTCTAGCTACTTAACCATATATTTGTTTTATGTGCTTTGATTTATTGTGTATCTTAAACCTGATCAGTTTAGGGATTTTCTAATAGTAGTTAGATGGTCACCCAGAAGGGGTGTCTAATTATTGAAACACCACATAAGCGTCTAGTGTGTGGTAGTGATCTGGAAGGGCTTGCCTAGCTAGATAGTCATTAGGGTTTGGTATTTCACCACCGATCATTATTTGTAGGCCAGTCTCATCTAAGAACCTAGTGGCGTAGAAGCACCTTAGTTAAGTCCCCTGGTAATTGTGAGGTCGCCACCTAACTCCACCCGAAAGGGGGTTAGGAGGAATTTAGAATCCTGACTACTTATCTAAGAGCTATAATCACCCTTATTAAATAGTAGAAGAAATAGAAGGATTAGTGCATACTCGCAAAACCTGAGCTATATTCTCTCATCTTATTTCTCTCGTATTTAATTTACTTGTCTTTAATTATTTAGTTTAATCTTATCTTCTCAATCATATCTATTTGCTTTTCTGTCTTTTAATCATTAATTACTACGCTATTCTGTCTACCCATCCGTATAACACACTAAGTCCGTGGGAACTAGTCTTTATTTATCATTGAAACTTGCGTACGGCCCGTGATACTTGTAGTGAGTAACGTGTTTAGTCTAGGGTGTTAGTGCATCGTTTATCCGTCGTTTATTATCATATTTTTATCACACCTTAGGCGACACCACCAATTCTTGAGAAATAAAAAATATTAAATCCCTTAAGTTTAAAAATATTACAAAACTAGCTCCCTCCCTAAATTTTAAATCAACACCCCTCACCCTACTTCTTCTTGAAATATACAACATACCTAACCCAATTTAGGCTACACAAAAATGGTTCCTTCTTATTTTTCTTTCTTTCTATAGGGTTTGAGGAAAAAGATTACTATTAATTAATTCTTCTTTCTTCTCCATAGCTAACCCAGCCACGTAATCTTCACCACTATCACCTATCGTCATCAATAAATTCCATTGATTAGCTTGGATTTGAAGTTTTTTTATCGAATTTTTATGTTTCCCAGAATTCTTTATAAAACTTACCATTTAACCCATCCGGTCCTGGTGCTTTTGCTGCTGATAAATCCTTAACAGCTCTTTCTATTTCTTCAGTATTTGGTTTTTTTGTTAACTCTTTATTCATATCCTCCGTGATACGTGGTGAAATATATTCAACTGCTTTATTCATTGCTTCTTCTTCACCCCCTTTTTCTTTAAAAAGATTTTTATAAAATTCTTGGAAGTTCTCTTTGATATTCTCAGAATCATCTGTCCACCTGCCTTCCAAGTCTTTAATTCTATTTATTCTATTAAGTTTCCTTCTCTTAATAGTAGCTAAATGAAAATATTTTGTATTCTTGTCACCATAGGTGAGCCAATTAAGTCTAGCTCTATCACACCAGTATTTCTCTTCTCTCTCATACTCTTTTTTTTATTTTTTCTTTGATAGTGATTTCTTCATCAGTAGTATCTTTGTCTATTATGTTTTTCAGCTTAATCAGCTTATCTTGGAGTTTTTTAATGGTAATTTCATGATTTTTAAAGTTTTTCCTACTCCAAAAACTAAGTTCTTTTTTTGTATACTCCCGTTTCTTAATGAAGTTTGGTATAGGGCTATTGTAATTAGGGATAGGCCAACTCTCTTCAATAATTTTTTTGCAATTCTCATCTTCAAGCCATCTAGTTTCAAATTTAAATTGTTTTTCCTTAATTTTTAAATTAAAATCGAAATAGAGGATTAAAGGAGAGTGGTCCGACCCTATAGCTGGTGGGATGTGTATAAGTGATCTTGGGAAGTGTTCCATCCATTCGTAGGTAGCAAGACCCCTATCGATTCTTGTCTTGACATTCTTTTCACCAACCATCCTGTTGGACCATGTAAAAAAACACCCATTAGAGTTAATTTCCGCAAGAGAATTACAACAAGTAAAATCGATGAAAGCATTAATATGATCCATATTGGCCCTATTCTTGCTATTTTTTTCTGTAATGTTGAGAATTTCATTGAAGTCTCCAATAATTGTCCACGGTTCTGTGAAGCTTTCGCCCCATTTTGTTATTTCTTTCCATGTTTCTAATCTTTGTTTAAAATCATTGGGAGCATGAATAAACACAATATAATAACTAAAGGAAAGTTCATTAATACGGGCGATAATAAAGGAATTACAACTAAAGACAATATTAAGATGCACGTAAGAGTGCCACAAAACCAGGAACCCTCCTGAATGAAAAGCATTTCCAGTGGGTTCCACAAAAAACGAGTTATCAAAACCAAACCGAGCCAAAACATCTTGAGAGTCCACTTCTCTCAACATCGTCTCACAAAACGCCACCACACAAGGTCTAAATTGAGCCACCAACGAGCTAGCTTTTGTTAATGTTAAGGGCGCTCGTAAACCCTGAACATTCCAAAATAATGTCGTCACTTAATCTTTGCGGCTTTTTTGGAGTTGCCGCCTCCATTATTGTTTTCGAAAACCTCCTCTTCATCCTCAAAAGCATCAGCATACTGGAAATTCATGTCATGGTCCTCTCCTCCACCTTCATAGTCTTTCTCAAAGTAGTTTTCACTACTTTCAAAGTTCCCCTCATCCTCCTCCTCAGGTTCATATTGCGAGTTCTCCTCGTCCACCTCTTTTGTAACCTTCTTCGAGTCCTTCCCTTTCTCTTTGGGTATATTGTTCCTTTCTGCTTCTTCTTTTTCATCCTCTAGGATGCTGAATTGATTTTTATTAACGAAATCTTCAATTGGATCCACCACCCTTAATTTTTTAAAATTACCAGCCATTTTTGAATTAACTTCCCCACTTCCAGTCTCAATTCTAATTCCTCTCGCTTCCCTCCTTCTTTTAATAGTTTGTTGAGAGTTTGACGAAGTCTCCATGTATTGATTAGAAGTGTTGTTGGAATTTGCCACGTATTTCCCTTTGATCTTCCTCATTTGTTCTTCAAATGCCATAAGCGCAGCTCGAATGCTTCCTTCATTCCCTTCCTCATTCTCATCCGTTATTCCATGAGTTCTTTTGAATGCTTCCATTTTCAAAGAGGATTCATGTAGCTCATTGCGCAGGTCATGTATTTGCTTATTCCAGCTCTCCCATTCTCGTTCCTCTGTGTCATTATCCTCGTCTTCTTGCTGCTTCTTGCTCATTTTCCCTTCACCACTCTTCTTTGTGTAGTTGAATTTGCTAAGAACATCCTCATCTTCTTCTCGGATCTGGATACCCTTGGTTGGATTGTTAACTCTATTACTTGGACCTGCATCTTTAATAGATTTATCACTATAAAAATAGTTAGTAAATTCTCCATTATTTTTAATATGTAGACCATAAATCGGGTTGAAAGGCGGGAATTTTGCCACATTATCGATGCTCCATGAGACTTTCCTGCGCTCATCGATGTCTTCCACCTGTTTAATATTCTTATTAGGACAATCTCCGTATTGATGTCCTATCCTTCCACATCTGAAACAAAGTAACCCCGTATTTTCGTATTGGAACACAACCCAAGCTGGACCCTCTTCTTGGTAAAGATAAGCTCCAGGGGGTAGAGGATATTTGGTGTTGATTCTAGCTCTAAACCTCAATATCTTAACATCACAGTTTTGATTGTTGGGAAGATCCACGGCTTCAATTCTGATAAAGCAAACCTCGAGAGCTTTTATTGTGTCTAGGTTATTTTGTTTAAATGCCAAACCTCTAACTTGGACCCAGATTGAAGAATAATCTGTCCCCAAATCATTAAAATCGACAACAAGAGGCCACATGTTCATGCTTAAGTGTAGCTTTTGGTATAATCCTGGTCTCATTTCCCAAACTCTTTTGAACTCTTTCTCATTGAAAATCTCCAGCTTGAACATATTATTTTTGACATCAGTTAATCTATAGTGCCCTTGTATTCCCCATCTGTCCTCTATAAGCTTCCTGAGTTGCACAGCATAGATGGCAGAGTCTCCAATGGCCTTGATGAGAATTGCTTTTTCTTCCTTCATGCTTGCAGAAAGTCGAGCCTTAGAACCAATGTTGATAACTCCCAACTTACGAGCTTTATGGTCATTGAGAGGAATTATAGGTAAGGCGTGGTGTTCTCTTGAAGCCATGGTAGCACCTGGACAACCAATGAGCACAAATATACTAGAAAGCACAGTAATTAGGAGAAAATAAGAACAGGAATAAGTGAAGGGAAAAGTTTGAAGGGTGAGGGTGTTATCTGGAGAGTAGCAAGTATGAAAGCATAAACGAGGAGGTGGTAATGAGGCAGCTCCACTCTCTCCTTTGAGTATATATAGGCGCCATCCTTTACCCTCTTCATGGGGTATCTTAATTACCCTAAGGCTGGTTGAATTATCCTTCCCAAGGCTTCGGTAAATGGTGAATTCTTTCCTGTAACACTCTTTAATTATGAAAGAGTAATTATTATTACCTAGCTCTATGGTTGATCTTGGAGAGATCGAGGTGTAGTAGCTTCCTTTGATAGGTCTATACCGGCGTGCAATTGAAACCCTTCCAAGCTCGACTCTTCGCCTCCTCCACGCAAGAATAGCTTTTGTCGCTTTTGATTTCTGCACAAAAAGAGAACCGAAATCATAACAAACATTATTTAATATCTTTATTACCTCGATGTAAGGTGGGATTTGGTCTGCAGCACTCAAGATTTCGAGAAGTTCAACCGACGCCTTCGTCTCTTCTTGACCTCCCTCATCATTAATTCCATTTCCCCATCTTTGTCTGCACCATTTTACTATTTTAATAGCTTTCCTGATTGTCGAATTAGGTTTGTTCTTCCCCAAATCCGAAAAAGTAAAAACCCTTTGTAACCCTAATAATCCATCTGACGAAATCCCCATTCCAAGATGAGGAAAGAGATGCGTGAAGCAAGAAGCAAGAAACCACTCACGAGATCACCACACCGAGGCGATGATAATCACGAGCAGATTTGATATTTTCGACTGAAAAATCGTACCCTATGAGTAGAGAGAGGAGAGAGCGTATTTTTTCCCATGGTCCTTTAAAGGAGTACTTTTAAAAAATTATATAGGTATTAAAGAATTTATTTTCTATACATATGTAAATTTATATATAGTTTTAGTGTATTGGGTTTGGAAAGAAGAGAAATTGTTGGATTTTACATATGAAATTTATATTTATACATATGTAAAACTGACTTAATGGGTTATAAATATTGGATTTTGTTTGGTCGCCTTGCAGGGTGGTTTGCATTCACAAAAGTTACAAAATTCGTCAAAACAATAAACACAAAATCCAGAAATTTAAATTTTTACAAGGTAATTTGCAACAACTAAAAGGTCCATAGGTTTCTCTCTTGTATAATGCTCTAGCATACTAAAAAAAACACATTCACCAAGTTGCATTCAACACTTATATACTCCACAACTAAAAATGCAGTATAACAGTAAATTGTTCTCAATCAAATGGTAAAATTCAGAAAATGAAGTACAACACCAAATTGTAAACATTCAACAACTTGGTGTAAGACCATATTTACTTACTCACCAACTTTGATATTCACTGCAAAACACTTCAGAAAATGCAATGTAAACCATTGTAAGATTTGTATAAATATATATAAATAAATAATTATACTTTAGAATATCGTTTACCTTGATCGGGGTTGTTTACATGGTTTATATAGGCATCATACCATGATTGTAAGATATCTTCACTTGTAGCAGCTTCACCAGTAGCAGCTTCAGTAGTAGCAGCTTCAGTAGCCAAAACCTGTTGCAAGATAAGGTACTAAACTTAAACTGTAAACGAGATAAACATGTTGCAAGATAAGGTACTAAACTGTAAAAATGTTAAAACGCTGCTTAGCTAACTTTATCAAATAAAACTAATACTAATACAATTTGATCTATGAATCATCCAACTAAAGACCGTCAAAATATCACATATCCAGTAACATAATTAACATATTACCTCAGAAAATGGATTAACAAATGAATCAGGAGACTCCACCTGAAAACAAAAACCAATCGTAGCATTAAATGAAGATAATTAAATTAACTATCTGATTTCGCACAAACCTGCAAATCAGCAGCTCTTGAAGTACAACAGGTACACCAGTACTTATATTCGAAACAAGTAAATATTAAGAAAACTAGAAAAAACAAGTACACCAGTAATTAGACTCGAAAGTACCTTGAAAGAACAACGGTGATGTGTGGCTGGATCTTCAAGTTGAACCAATGTAGAAACACTTGGAGTATGCACGTAACTCTCGAATCGAGGAGCAGAAGGTATAATACGTGTACTTTTACGCTCTTTACAGAACATTGAGTCATACAAGCTACACAAACTTTTAGTTATCTTTCCGCGACCTTTTTTCAATGGACGTGTTATAGCATATTGCAGTTCAGTTTTTTCTCTTTCAAGAGATTGTATTTCCTGTTAACAAGACTGTTAATGTATAACAACATAAACAAAACAAAATGACTCACCTTCTCATAATAGCTAACAAGAGATTCTTTCTCCCTTTTCAATACTTCTTTATCTTCATCGAGTTTCCTCTTGTCCTATTAGATAATAATAAAAACATAAACAATGGTAACACCATATATGTATATTATAATTTAAAACATACCTCTGTTATAGTAACTATACGATTTTTATAATACGCAATATCACCATTCATGTCTACTACCAAATTTGCTTTATCTTCTATTAGTTTCTTTCTCTCCTGTTCCATAATAATAATAAAAATAAGCAATTATAATCAATTATATATAAATTACAAATATAATCTCACTTCTTTTAATCTCTCGAAAAGTGAATGATCGTCTACCAAATTTGCAATCATTTCTTCCAGTTTCCTCACCTCCTGTTAGATAATAATAAAAAAATAAGATAACTCTAAAACAAAATGCAACTAACAATCAAACACACCTCTTTTGAACTCTTTAAAAGATCGTTGTATTTTTTGGTTAGTTCATCAAAGTCTTTGTTCCGATCAGTATTTGTGTCTTTATAAAGCTTCAAGGTATTCTCTATAATTTCCTTCTCATATTAAGCATGATATCCCTTTAGATTTTTAGGACTTTTCCATATGACCCGCACTCGAATCGCGATGCATAGACAGTTGTTTTAGAGCTTGAGTTTGGGGTGGTGGGTCCACCATTATGGGAATTGTTATTGGGTTGGGATTTTTGAGCTTATTAATTGTGCTTTGTGCTTTATATTGATGATGATTCACAGATTTTTATTGTAACCCTTTTCCGGGGTAATAGTGAATGAAAAAGAAGCTACGAGCTAAAATTGCCAACAAGGGCATTAAAAAGAAAAATATATATATGAGAAATTAGCATGATATCTCAACATTAAAAGAGAGTCATAGCTATAGAAAAAATTGATTTGAAAAGAAAAGAAATTATATATATTCGGACCGGCAAAGTGAATTTTTAGGTGAACATCTTAAGCTTTAATTGGGTTATTGGGGATGCGAAATTGTGCATCAAGGAATTCATTGGGTTGAGTGAGAAACGTTTATGAGAGTAACTCAAGCTCTAGGGCAATTCGTTAGAGAGCCAAAAGCTCACTCCAAATTATCCAAATATACTATCATACCATCCCTAAGCCTACATTACAACCTTAAAGACCTTTTTGATTCTTTGCTATGTAATTGAGAAGTGATTGAGCCATTAGAGATTAGTTAAGTGGAGCTTTGAATACTAGTGATAATCGATGAACAATCTATAGCTCTCTTGGGAAACTGAGTAAAGTCCCAATCCTTCTTACATTGCGAAACTAATCTGATCTTGAATTCAAGCCGTGTTGACTGTGGATATGAGAAGTGAACAGGTATGTAGTTTATAAATATTATTGAATGAAGTTTTCTGAGTTATGTGCTTTAGGTTTATTCTATATATTCTGCTATGCTTTTTCCCATTGTGTTGAGAATTTTATAAGTGTGTATTTATAGACTTCCCTTTGTTTTTATCTTTATTGTATCGGGACGATACAACTTTGAGTTGGGGGTCTTGATGTCTCCTCATTTGTGATAGATTAATGTTAGGATGAGACATCATTTTTAGTGATTTAGAAGTCTTTAATGTCGATTTTCTTGAGAAATAGTGCACTTTCCTATTTTGAGTCTTGATTTAGTAAAATAATATTTTTAGAGCATATTGGGTTTAATTATTTATTTAGTGGGTAGCTTTAAAGATAATTATGGAGCTTAATTAGAGTCCAAGTTAAAGATTACAACTAAGGGAAAGAGATTTGCATGGTAATTGGAGATAAGGAAACAAAAGCTAAAAAGATGGAAAAGGAAAAGCTGCCTAATCTAGGATTCGCAGTACACACCTAAAGAAGTGCTATTCTACCCAAGAAATAGGGCGATTTTGGTAATTTCCTTTCATAGGTGCAGAGATAATTCTGTTGCGATTCTTTTGGTATCTTATGGAGCTCAAACCGACCAATAACGAAGAAGATATGCTCAAAACGGTCCATCAGTGTTTATCTTTATTTCCATACGAATTTGAGTTGGGCTAGAAGTCCAATACCTTACCTCTTCCTCAAGAAAACGAATTAGGTCTTCTAAACACCTATAAATACACCTTTATATCACTTGTAAAATCATCCTTGCTTAGAAAAACCTTAATATTATTCCTTAGTCATTGTAGAGAGCAAGATGATGTCTTTTGTAATTTCTTTTAGTTTATTTCCTTCAGGTATGAACTAAACTCCCCATAGCTTGGGTTTTGCATAATGTATAATCTATGAATTCTAATTCTTATATCTAAGTTTCTTTGGGAATTATATGTTTTAATTTGATATGAGATTCTTACTTAATATTTGTTTATGTGTTTTGATTTATTGTCTTTCCTAGAACTAATCACTTTAGGATTGTTTTAATAGTAGTTAGATGGTCTCCTTGACAGGGTGTTTAACTATTGAACCACCACATAATGTCTAGTGTCGATATTATTTATGACAAAACATGATTCTAACTAGATAGTCATTAGGGTTTGTTTTAATCACCATATCACCAGGATTGCAATATTTGTTTAGGGCCTTAGTGGCGTTTGATAACCCTATTCTTCATCACTTCTTGGTTGTGTCGTAGCCCCCTTAGTCGCTCTCAAGGTCTAAGGTATGGGAATTTAGAATCCTGACTAAGTATACCAAGAGCTAATATTCTCCCTTATTAACTAGAGTTATAGATAGATATAGAAGGATTAGTGCATACTAGCAAAACCTGAGTTATACTTCTCATCTCATATTTCTTATCTTTTATTTTACTGTCTTTATTTTCCTAGTTTTAATTCTTAATTTTCGAAATCTGTTCCCTTTAGTTTTCTGTCTTTAATTATTTACTTCTTACTCGTTATTCCTACTCACGCGATTAACACACTTAAGTCCCTGAGAACGAACTCTATTTATCATTAAAACTTGCATACGTCCTGTAATACTTGCAGTACTGTGCCTGTCTAGGGTGAGAGTGCGTAGTTTCTTGGCTTATTTTAATCTTATTTTTATCACACCCTAGGCACCACCACTTAAGCATAATTAAGTAATTGTATAAGCTTCAGGTTTTAGATTATAAGTGTCAGGTTTTAGATTATAAGTGAGAAGGCTCAAATGTTTATTGATCAAGTAAGAATCTACATGCCTTGGCTGCAAAACCTGTTCCATTCAAGGGAAGTAGGCAAAAGCCTACATTCTTAACACAAGCCATCTGAATTGCTCAGCCAAGAATAGACCATCGAAGAAACAAAAATGAAAAAAGAACTTGATTTAATTACACTCATGAGTAGTATATTTATACACGAACCCCACAATGTTTTTTTTCCAAATCCAGCAACGTTCATAAACATGAGCGTTGGAAGCTTTTAATTACCATATATTCAATATATTATGCGTGTGTAAGTTTTGTGGGGCCATGATATGACAAGAGTGTTGGAGTTTGCAATTTAATCTAATATAGACTCACTTAGTATAAGTATAGCCAGTCTAGGAAAATTAGTCGGAGAAATACACACAACATACAATAGAAGAGCCATACCAATTAAGTATAATCGTTGACTGTGTAAAAGGTTAAGCTTCGAAATTCAAGCATGTGAGACTCAAATCTTAATGATAAAGCAAGAGTTTAACAAGCCGTGGCTGCAACCCAAAAATATTCAGTCAAACTTAAATGGAGGCTGCTATTTAATAAAATACAAATGGGTTATTTTTCCCCTTTTTTTTCGAAGAGAATTGATTCTCTCATATCACTTTAGTGATATGTATCGAGAACATGAACAACATTACATTGTTGTATTAGTCAAAGCTGAGGTTTTGACTTTTTTTTCATGACAGTAGTGATAACTATAGTCTTACTATAGTCTTAACTATGGTCAATAAGTTGTTAAGCTAGAAGACAAAACTAGTTTGTTAAAAGGAATATTAGTACGTGAGTGTATTGAGTCTTGATTGTACACACTCACTCCTATATAATGTACTATCTTTTATCACAATCAATACAACATTATTTTCATATCATTTATCAAAATCATAACATGGCATCAGAGCCATTGAGAAGCTCTTATGAAGCTTAAATTTTTTTTCCACCATTAACGGTGTACTTCATTAGCTTCGCTTCTCTACTATAAACTCGATCCTCTTCCGCTCTCTTCGTTTTATCCTTTATGGCGTCGTCTTCATCGACTCCTTCTTCTCCTCATATAACATCGAGTTCTTCGATTCCTGTTGGTCTTCTTCTCCTTCGTCAAAATTGGAGTAGTTTAGTCCAAGTCAAGCTTGATTCATCTAATTATGTGTTATGGCGGTCTCAAATTGAGGCTGTTCTTGATGCCCATGGTTACTTAGGTCATTTAAATGGCACTGTCACTATGCCCTTGTCGTCTGATCCGACGTATGCGACATGGTTGATAGAGGACCAACAACTCAAGGTCTCTTTATTATCGTCGATGATTCCATCGATTTTATCTCAGGTGGTTCGTTTGTCTCGTGCTGGTGATGTCTTGAGTAAATTAGAAGAGACATTCATCACTCAATGCAGAACTCATGTTCATCAACTCAAGATGAAACTCTGCAACATTAAAAAAGGTGATCTTAAAATGAGCGATTACTTAGCTTCTATTCAATCAATTTGCGATGGTCTTGAAACGGCTTCTGAAGCTTTACCCTTAGAAGATATAATTATGTATACGCTTAAAGGTTTACCTGCTGAATACAATCAATTTAAATCAAGTATTCGAATAACTAATGCTCATTCTACTCCTATTAGTTTTCATTCTTTAAGTAGCTTATTAGTTTCAGAGGAGCTTCATATGAATATGATTGAACAATCTGACACTACTGTGCAGTCTCATACTGCTCTTTATTCGAATTCATCTTCCTCTACACATACTCGAGGCCGTGGTTCACATCAACGAGGTAGATGCCGTGGTTTCTTTGGTAGAGGTCGTGGTGTAAATTCTTATACACCTTCGAATTTGGGAGCTCAATCCTCTGTTTCTCAGAATGGTGTACACTCTTCTTTACCTACATGTCAAATTTGCTCTAAAATTGGGCATAATGCTTTGGATTGCTGGTATCGTACTGATTTTGTTACCTTTCCTTCACCAAGAGCTAATCGTATTGCTTTGGCTGCTCAAGCTCATACACAGTCTTCAACACAGTCCTCACATAATTCTCAATCATTACCTTCATCTTCTTATGATGCTGAACAATGGTTTTTGGACTCAGGTGCGAATAGTCATATTACAAATGATCTCAATCTCCTTCACAGTTCATCTCCATATCAAGGAGGTAATAATGTTTCAGTTGGTAATGGTGCTGCTCTTGAGATTGCCAATACAGGTCATAGTAAGCTTCTTACACCCTCTACTGTTTTTCACCTTAATTCCATTCTTCATGTTCCTCAAATATCTTCTAATCTTTTATCTATCTCTCGTTTTACGCTTGACAACCACTGTTCTATAACTTTTAATGCCTCTTCTGTGTCTATAATTGATAATCATTCAAGTAACATTCTATTTCAGGGCCCTTGTAGAGATGGTTTGTATCCTATCTCGTTTTCTGGTGGTGGTTCAGTGTCCCCTTCTTCAAGTCTTCTTTGTTTGTCCTCCAAGTCTCAAGCCTCTTCAGCTATGATTTGGCATTTTCGGTTGGGTCATCCTTCAGCAAATGCCTCTTCTATTTTAGCACCTCTATTAGAAACTAAACTAAACTTTCATGGTGTTGATTGTGTAGCTTGTTCTGTGTCTAAAGCTCATAAGTTACCATTTACTTCCTCTGTAACTAAGAGTTTAACACCCTTTACGCTTATTCATTCGGATGTATGGGGACCTTCTCCTATTAACTCTTGTTCATCTTTTAAATACTATGTAATTTTCATTGATGATTTTAGCAAATTCTCTTGGGTTTATCCTTTGAAGTTCAAATCCGATGTTCTTTTGGTATTTTAAACCTTTTATAAAATGGTTCAAACTCAATTCAATAAATCAATTAAAATTTTACGCACCGATAATGGAGGTGAATATTTGAATAAAGCCTTTTCTATATTTCTTCAATCAAATGGTGTAATCCATCAAACTAGCTGTCCTCACACTCCTGAGCAAAATGGGGTGTCTGAGAGGAAGCACAGGCATTTACTTGAAACTGCTAGAACTCTTCTTAGTCATAGTTCTATGCCTCCTAAGTATTGGCTTGAAGCCTTAGCTGCCTCCGTCTATCTTATCAATATTTTACCATCTCCCAACTTGAACAATATTAGCCCTTATGAATTATTATATCAAATTAGTCCTTCTTATACACATCTCAAGGTTTTTGGTTGTCAATGTTTTCCTTGGCTTAAACCTTATGCCTCACACAAATTAGCTCCTAAATCAATCTCATGTGTCTTTATGGGATATTGTAACTTCTCAAAAGGTTACAAATGTCTTGACTTAAACTCTCAGAAAATATATATATCAAGACATGTATCTTTTAATGAACATGTTTTTCCTTTTGTTTCCTCTGCTCAATCATCAATATCCTCTTGTTCAAATGATGAGCCTTCATCCTATTTTGATTTATTCAATTCTAATATTAATCCACAGTCTTTGTCTCATCCTTTTGATCCAATTCTCCCATCACCTCAACCTTCAGTTGAGTCATCATCTACTTCAGTCTCAAATTTTTCTACACCATCCTCATCTCCATCTCCTCCACCTTCTCATATACAACCACCACCTATACGTCATCCCATGATTACTCGTAGACAAACAGGATTTTTAAAACCATCCTATAAATGTCAACACACTCTTGAATCTTCTTCTCTCCCTATTGAACCTACCACATATAAAGAAGCTTCTATGTTATCTTGTTGGCAATCTGCTATGCAGGTTGAATATAATGCTTTACTTGATCAACATACATGGACTTTTAGTTCCACCACCACTTGGGAGATCACCTATTTCATGTAAATGGGTTTATAAAGTCAAACGTAAGGCTGATGGATTAATTGCGAGGTATAAAGCACGCCTTGTTGCACGTGGTTTTTTACAAGAATATGGACTAGATTATACTGAAACATTTAGTCCAGTCGTTAAGCATCAAACTATTAGAGTAGTTCTTTCTTTAGCAGCCTCTTATAATTGGAATATTATACAATTGGATGTCTCAAATGCCTTTTTACATGGCACGCTTGATGAAGAGGTTTATATGATTCAACCTCCTGGATTTATTAATGCTCAACATCCTAATTATGTATGTAAACTAAATCGTTCTTTATACGGTTTAAGACAAGTCCCAAGGGCCTGGTACCAATTACTTGCTACCTTTTTAACTACTCATGGTTTTCAATCAAGCTCTGCAGATTCTTCTATGTTCATTAAAGGTTCAAGTTCTTCTTTAACTATTATTCTTGTTTATGTGGATGATATACTAGTTACGGGAGCAGATAATGTTGCTATTTCTAGTATTATTGCAGCTCTAAAAACACGTTTTATGATGAAAGATCTTGGGACTCTTTCTTATTTTTTGGGTCTTGAAATTACAAGATCAAATAACTCTATCTGTGTAACTCAATCATCTTATGCTCAATCTATTCTTCAAAAAGCTGGTTTAAGTGATTGTAAGCATAGTTCAACTCCTACACCAAGTAAATATACAGTTAAAACAGAGCATGATCTACTTCCTTATGAAAATCCTACTCATTTTCGAAGTATCACAGGAGCTCTGCAATATTTGACTATTACTAGACCGGACATTACTTATGCGGTTAATCAAGTTTGTCAAACTATGCACAATCCTACGAATTCAGATTATGCTGCCTTGAAGAAACTCTTGCGTTATGTTAAAGGTACTATACACTATAGTCTTTCTTTCAATGCTTCATCGTCTACACTTCGTTCTTTCTCTAATTCTGATTGGGCGAGTAATATATCTACTAGACGTTCTACGACGGGTTATTGTATATTTTTGGGTGATAATTTGATCTCATGGGGTTCTAAACGGCAAACCACGGTATCTCGATCGTTCACTGAAGCTGAATATCGAGCCTTAGCCTATGTTTCTGCAGAAATTAAGTGGCTAACATATATGCTCATGAGTTTGAAGATTAACGTTATCACTCCTACTATTTCGTGTGACAATATGTCAGCTATCGCTTTAGCTTCAAATCCAATGTTTCATTCACGAACACGCCATATTGATATTGATTTTCACTTTGTTCGTGAACAAGTACAAAGCAAATCACTTAATCTACTCTTTGTGCCTACTCAATCTCAATTAGCCGATGTTTTCACTAAGGGACTTTCTCCTTCTCTTTTCTCCTCACTTGTTAGCAAGCTTCCCCTTCTAAAACGAGGCTCAGCTTGAGGGGGGATGATAACTATAGTCTTACTATAGTCTTAACTATGGTCAATAAGTTGTTAAGCTAGAAGACAAAACTAGTTTGTTAAAACGAATATTAGTACGTGAGTGTATTGAGTCTTGATTGTACACACTCACTCCTATATAATGTACTATCTTTTATCACAATCAATACAACATTATTTTCATATCATTTATCAAAATCATAACAACTGATAACTATAGTCTTACTATAGTCTTAACTATGGTCAATAAGTTGTTAAGCTAGAAGACAAAACTAGTTTTGTCTTCTAGCTTAACAACTTATTGACCATAGTTAAGACTATAGTAAGACTATAGTTATCAAGTAGCACATGTTTTAATTTTTGGTTTCTCATTGGAAGCAACTTTCCAGTAACAAGGAGCTAATTTCCATCAAATGTAAGATATGATATGATGGTATTTTTTTTTCACGATCACAAATTCACAATAGTGAAACAAAATAAAATTAATATGAAATACATGACTTTCGTTCACAGTTGAGCTTTTTCACAAGAATACATTGTATTCTTTTCTTTCACAATTGTGATTGCCCACTCAACACAATTTTGCTGCACAGATTCCTCACGTGTTTGTTAACACAGTCATGATTCAATATACATAAAAAAAAAATTCTAGGTCGAATTTTCATGGCATTGATAATACCTAATATGTGATATATAATTTTCTAATTACAATTAGTCAATTTTTTCTTTTCATTCACAGAGGTGAATGGATTGTTTTGTGAACTTCTTTTGAATTTCTTTAAAAAATCCGTTAAATATTTTTTTTAACATTTCACTGTGGTGAAATTTATTCGATAATTCATAGTAGAAATTTGATAAATAATGTACTATTTTCATGAAAAAAAGAATTACCTAGTATTTGGATAAAGGATAGAAACCATCGTGCTGATAACGTGTTATAAACAAAGAGAATTGAGACTGTATTGAGTATATGAAAGTATGAGATTACATAGTAAAGAGCCTATTTATAGAGAATAGGTAAACATAACCTTAGTATTCATGGACTTGACTACTAACCCATAGGCTGGAATGAATATCCACTAAATGGGTTTATAACACTAAATATTATAATTTTAATCTACCGGTCAAAGAAATCAACCCTATAATCTCTTTTTTTATTGGAAATCAATACTAAATGATATTTATAATTTGAGCCTCTGGAGTAGTTTCCTGGAAGTAAAAATGAATCAACTAGTATGTATAAGTTGATTCATTTTTACTTCAAGGAAGAAATAGGTGGTAATATAGGTGTTCGTATGTTAACTATTGGAAGTGATGATGATCATGCTTGGAGATACCTTGATGATGTTAATCTATATTGGTGTAACTGTAGACCACCACGTCATATATACCACAACGATATTAGTTACACTGCAACTTATTCTTTTGAAGAATTAGAGAAAACAGATATACTTAGATTACCCATGGATGGGAAGAGCTCCATGAACATCAAGGTCCCTCAGAATTTTAAAACGGTTCGAGGAATTAAATATAAAATTGGATTACAAATGTTTATTTTGGGTGATGAGAAGCTGTCACTTGGGTTCATAATAGGACATAACCTCCATGTGTGGGTGTTGGAGAATTACAAGAAACACATTTGGTCAGAGGAAAAGATTATTCCTCTGGATTTTATGAAGGATTATCCAGATGTGGATTATATTACTGTGCAGCCATCGCCAAATTTGGATAAACTACGTGCTACTCTTGATAATCATTATGTGGAATATGATGTTCACTCCAAAACATATATATTCTTAGCCAAGGTACCTCCAGGCAAATGGTTCGCGTATAAGATAACTCCTTCTCTTGTATCCCTAAAAGGAATGCGTTCGGAATCAGAAGATTCTGCACCATGCATTACATGTTTTCGCTCTCTATAATTGAATATATTTATGATTGATTATATTTTTCTTATTTTTCTCTTTCTACATCGTTGTAGTAACAAGTATCAATTCATGTGCTACAAATATCAAGTAACGCCTCCTGGTTTTGTGATACTCGACGCAAAAACTATTTTTAAAAGTGGTCCTTTATATAAGTAATAGAAGTTGAGAGATAAATTTTTTTTTAATTGAAATATTAGGAGGTAAAAATGGAATTATACAAAATATCATATATATATATATACTCTTTTTAGTATTGTGTCATGAGAATAAGGGGGTGTTAGTTTGTTTTTCTTATCCTATTCAAATCTGAATGACTCTTAACGGGTATGTTTCATTAAGATTTCAAACTAAGTCTGAATCATTGACACTACCTCTTAACAAAATAAGTCATATTCAGCTGTTCATTTAATATTCATCACTTATTACTTAAAAAAAAAAAACGACGCCTAAATAGATTTAATGTCGGTCACCTTTCTATATTTAATATTAACTTAACTTTTATAAAAGAAAGGTGATGCAGCAACTTAGGCTAAGTGCCCGTTTGGAAGGTGTTTTTTTTGGAATGTTTAGAGTTTTTTTTGTCCTGAAAAATATTTTTATTTGGTGTTTATTGAAAAAAAAAAAAATTAAAATAATTTTAGATTTTGAAATTATTTTTGATAATATTTTAAAATTTAAAACTTTATTCTTAAAGCTCATTTTTACTCTAAAATAAGCACTTCTAAACGAGCCTTAAGTCCAATAGCTCTTTAGATCTTTAACTAGAATTGAGAGTCGAACTACCCGTTTCTCTTAGATATTACCTTCTTGCAACAACTTTACTTCAACCGCTTTCCTTTTTCAACCTCCAATTTTAAAATTTATATTTAAACTTTATTCTATAATATTTCTTTATTTATATATTTTACAAAAAATATTTTTATATTATTATTTTGTTCTATATCTTTGTAATTTAAAGAAACATATTATTTTATTTTTTAAAAAATATTATATAATTTATGGATTTTTCTTTTAAAATTTAAAAATAAGTTTTAATATAGAAAGTGTATTTTAAGATAGTCAGAAAAAGAAATAACTTTGAAAAATAAAGAAATTTAAATTTGAATTTTAACGTGTAAAATGAAAAAAATAAAAAAAAAATAGTGCTAACACCTGCAGAATGAATTATCAAACAAAAAGTAGCCTACAGTGTAACAAAAAGAAATGTAGCTTATCTTATACAACTCCTCATTTTAGCTTTTTGCTAGGAGAACTATTAGACTTAACCTTATGAGATATGGCCTTTCATAGTAAGAATAGTGTAGAGTATTTTTCATCATTTAAATGTATATAATTTATGTAATATAAAAAAGAACCAATTGTTGATTGATGTCTATTAAAAAATTTATTTAGAAAAAGGTGCCTAGAAAAAAATATTTATTGAAAACAGCCCCATCCCAAATTACTCTTATAATTAACAATTAAAAAATAAGAAAAAAACTAATAAACACGCGCGCGTCCGTGAAATTTTTTTAAAATCGTCATAACTAATTCAAAAAAAATCAAAAAAATCAAAAAAAATTATATTTAGATAAATCAAATTAATATTTACGTCTATGATTTTTTTTCGTAATTTTCGGAATTTTTTGATTTTTTTTAATTTTTTTTTTCGCAGACACGAAATTTCATGTTTAAAACATGGAATTTAACCAAGGAAATACCCAAGATGATTGGAAACAAGATCGATACAAGCCAAGAGGTTAAGAGGATCATTAGAAGTCAAAACACCAAATCTAGAAATACGGATTCATCCACTTGAAAAAATCACAAATTAATAATTGGTAAGGAATCTGATCATGAAACTTGCATACAAGATATATCTTGGAGTCTAGTATGCCTGAGATGAAAGGATGATCAATTCCAAGTTGAGACAAAAAAGTTATGTATTTCTTGGCAAGATGACTTGAGCAATCTAGATTTATTAAACCATGACTTAAACCATTCAATTTTCTAGTATGCATTAGTAGTTTTATATTTTTAGACACACTTTACTTATTATTAACTGTTGAAACAAGAAAGAAGTAAGGAAAAAAAAGAAAAGTAACACCATAATTCATTTTTTGTAATTTTTCTATCCTTATACTCCATATTATATCTTTGTTTTTATTTTTTATTTTAAATTTGAGTATGAGCTAAATAACATATTAGTTTTAGATATCTAATTCATGAACTATTAAGACAACTTTTAAATATTTATGATTATCTTTGTTTAGCATGACATGTTGAAGAGGTAATTTTTTAATAATAATATTGGGCGACTAAACAGTTATTCAATTCTCTCGTATCCTTGTTGGGTCATGGTATCAAGGTTTGACTCGCATCTATCATTATTCTCAGTTTCGTGACTCCATGTATTCTCGTTGTTTTCATGCAAACACTCTTCGAATTGAGTAAATGTATATTTCTCCCTTCAAGTTGTTTGTGTTAGATCATCTTATTTTGCATAGTCCTTTTTCACCACCCCTTCCAAAACTATTTATTAGGCAACAAGATGTTTATTAGAATATTTTAATTAAATACCACATGATTATTAGGTTCTAAGGAGATGGTGATATAAAGGTAGAGAAAATATGAATCTGAGTATTATGTGTATAATTGATATAAACCTTATTCGAGTGACATCTCAACACAATTTTCACAAACTAAATATAGAAGGGAAAGTTACCACGAGTGACTTCTCAACACAATTTTCACAAACTAAATAAAGAAGGGAAAGTTAACAAAACGATAATACATCGTAAATGTAAACAATACAAGAATGTTCCATACGTATCTTAAGTATATGAAGAAAATCAAGTAATAAAGAATCCATTAGGGACAAGAAGGAAGCAAAATTAACCTAACATGCAGATGAATTCATTACCTAGACTTGAAAGCCCAAATTTACAATCTCAACTTATTCGGAAGCCCTTTTCCTTCATAAATAGATTATAAAACACTTTATCTTATTATTGACATTTTCATTAGTCGAAATTGAGTACTTTTTTTTGATATATGGGTGTCCGAGCAGCTTTCGCGCTCCACGACTATTCCCATTGGAAATATACAAGTCTCCTCAAGAATATTCCCACTTAATAAGAACTAATGTTCAGGGAAGGGATTCGAACCCTGTACCTCTTGTTTTCTCGAAATTGAGTACTTGTTTCCTTTGTCTGTTCTTACAGGTGCGGAAGCCCATGAAGTAATAAGCTCTTTCATATAAGAGTAACTATATATATAAATAGAAGGTTCAGAGTTATATATAGAAATTACGAAATTAACCTCAATTTTCAAAAATTTAAATTGATCAAAGAAAAACTTACATCCTTGCATTAACTGTACCTAAATCTCGGCCTAACATCTATGAACACCCCTTGAGGTGAAAAACTAACTTATGGATACATTAAAACAAGTACATATCTATATATTGGTCATTCATCTTGGACGCCTTGATAGATCTTCGTGTTCAAACTGCCGTAATTTAAAGCGGAAAAAGTTTGCATAACCGGACGAATGATTTTCTGGAGGACGAAGCTTGAAGATGTATGGGATTTCTCTCGAGACAACCATTGGCTTGCTGGTGATCACTTTATTAAACGGTTCCCCTAAACATTGTTCATCAAAGGGGAACGACTCATTCAGAATGAAGAAACCTTCTCAGGCTAACTTCTCCCCCTGAAGCAACATCATCCGTAATAATTCAAAATTTACTAAATAGAAAAAATTGAAGTTAAAAGAAATTTAGGCGTACCTGTGATTGACAAAATCTTAGATTGTTCATGGTAAGAATAACCTGAACATCTTTGTGTGAATCCGCTATTATACAAACGGCTAGAAACTGGAAGAAAGTTTGTATGAGACTTTTATGTCCTTCACTGTTTTCATCGCTAATTTTCAGGAACCACAATATGCACTTAATTTTCTTCCAAGAATCTTTACTCACACCTGCTCCAGACAATAATGTCTGGTAGGGATGGGACAGGCCCCAAAGAATCTGAAAGCCTTCAAGTGAGGCTTTATCATCCGAACAATAATCCCGAGTTGTAGTGACAATCATAGGGGATGGATCATATAGAGGTGTAAGATATAAGGAAAACTGGAAATTAGTGTCGTCTAATATCAAAACATATTCATCTGTCGCTAAAGGGAACAATCCCAAAAGAGATGCTATACCAGCATCTTCTTCTTGTGGCCGACAATCATTTGTGTTGTTCCCCAAAAGAGATGCTAAGGGGTCTGCCTAATGAGAATATGAACAGGAGGTTCCATTTCGACATCCTTGTAGATACACAAAACCCAAATAATTAATAACATTAGAACTCAACAATGACTAATGATCTGTAGTAGAGTACGTGTGCAAAAGGAAAAGCAATTATTATGAATTTAATCATGATATATAATGTTCAGCATTGTCATTTCTAACTTTAATTAGTGCGATGAACGGTGGTTAAGTAAAATCACATCTTATTGTTTAAAGAATGTGAATATTGCCTTTCAACTTTCAAGTTTATATTTATATATAGTTTTAAAATATTATATGTATACGTTAAATAATCCTTATGAAATATATTGGTAAAAGAAAGTTCAAACAATGGACGGAGGTTTTCAATTGAATTTTCAGTACACATGAATGTAAAATAAATTAATATAAATATAGGAAGATTATATCTTATATCCCATCTTTCTATACTATAAGAAGGTAAAATGTAAAAAATATTTTTATATTATGGCATATAGTAAAGTTATATACCTTATATAAATGTTATTTGTGTTTGAAATGGCACGATCAACGATCTTTTCCTTGAGATAATATAATTTCGGTATCGAAAAAATTACCTACAAGAGGTATGAAACTGGTTAGATATATATTTGGTCGAATAATTATGCATCAATGCTTATCGTTCCTTTCTTTTATTAAAGGAGTAATTCTATATATCACTCCTTTCATACAACCTTCATACCACCCCCTTATTGCAAATTAATTTTTTTCCAATCAAATCACGCCACATAAAGAGGTAATATGAGGATAATGTAAAACTTTACTTTTTATAAATTAAAAAAATATATATATGAGCAACATTAAATCTTATATCAACATACAAAATTAATATGAAACAAAATGTTAATTTTATGAATCATAACCAAAAATATTCAACAATTATACAAGTGAGCAAGAAAGTCATTTAATTTCATTTGTGCAAATAAATAAACATATATTAACTTCATTTGTTCAAATAAACATACATATATTACTAGATATTATACCAATAAAATGGATTAAAAGAAAAATGTACCACAATAGAAGCGAGATCCAATTCATTTTACAACTTATAAAATAATTAAGTTACATAATGCATAAAACTTAATCACTAAACTTGATATATACATATACGATGATACACATCGAAATTACTCAATTAGAACTTCAATTAGATGCATTTCATATATGACGAGAATTACTAATATCTAAGATACTTACCATCAAGATCTATTTTAAAAATCAATTACATAACTCGAAGAGATAAAAATTATATTTATTGGTACGCTATATAGATCGATATTACTGTATATCGTAGGAGATTAGATGTTTGAATTATAGCGATGAAAAAATAAAGATAGATTAGAGACGGCGGTTTGAAGAAGAGAAATATACAGGAATGAGAGAGTACGGCTAGGGTTACAAAGAAAAATAAAGAGAAAAAAATGAAAAAGAAAGAATGTGTAATAAAGTATATGTAAGAGGAAGTTTCTATAGTTTCATCTAAATAGAAAAGATTTTATTCAAATTAAGGGATAAATGTAATAATATATATATATATATATATTAAATTAAATGACAGTAATTTTTTTACAAAACATAAAGAGATATCGGTGGGTTCAAGTCTTACATAATTGATGCTCAACTATAAGATTACTCGTTAATAATTATAGACTATCATGATATTGGATATTGACGCAAGAAGAGGATTTCACCTAATATTGTTGAAAAACAGTATTTGGAAAAAAATATTCTATGGGTCACCGAATAAATTCCTCATGTTGTATCCAAAGAATCATTGATAGGATTTTTGGTACCCATAATATCAAAACATGTATTGATGTCCCCAATCTTTCGAAAAATGTCTCTACCTCCATCCAATTCAAGTGTTAAACTCTATGTGGACATTTATATGAGGGACATCGTAGGATATTTTAATAAAATCCTATTGATGTCTCCCTATTTGTGATGAATTAATCTAGGTTAGAGACATAATTTTATGTGTATTAGGCTAGTTAATAATCGATTTTTTTTGCATATTATTATATTTTCCCATTTCTTGTCTTGATTTGATGATTTATTATTTTCAGAGGATATTTGGTTTAATTTGTGTGTTAACGTGAATATTTAAAGATATATGGAAATTATTTAGATGTCAAATCAATTCTAAAGAGATAAAGGAAAGAAGATAAGGATGGAAATTGGACATAAAAGAAAGTAAAGATAAAACAGAAAAAGAAAAGTTGCTAAGTAAATCTAAATTTCAGTAGCTACGTACATTAGAGTTATCATAACTTAAAATAGGCTAGGAATTTGGAGATGCAGTCCAAATATAGAGTGTAGAGATTTTCGACGCGGTCGTTTCGATATAAAGTAGGCGAAAATCGGAGCAATATTGAATAAGTTACGGCCAAAACAAGACAACAACAGTTTTTCCCCTCTCCTATATTTTAGGAAACGAATTTGATTTGGAAAAGAAGTCCAATTGCTTGCCTCCTACTCCAAGAAATCCGAATTAGGGCTTCCTATACTCCTATAAATACACCCTTTACTATTGTAAACATGTCCTTGCTCAGTTCTAAGCCCTAGCTTAGTCCTTGCTTCCCACAATTAGTCCTTGAGTTTTATTCATCATTAGAAGTCATTCAAGATAACAAGTTGACAATATGTATCTTTCTTTTAGTTTATTTCTTTCTAGTATGAACTAATTTCCTCATAGCTTGGGTTTTTCATATGTATAATTTATGAATTCTTTTTTTCTTCTATCTATGTTGTTTGGAAGAACTATTTTAGATTGATTCTAGCTACTTAACCATATATTTGTTTTATGTGCTTTGATTTATTGTGTATCTTAAACCTGATCAGTTTAGGGATTTTCTAATAGTAGTTAGATGGTCACCCAGAAGGGGTGTCTAATTATTGAAACACCACATAAGCGTCTAGTGTGTGGTAGTGATCTGGAAGGGCTTGCCTAGCTAGATAGTCATTAGGGTTTGGTATTTCACCACCGATCATTATTTGTAGGCCAGTCTCATCTAAGAACCTAGTGGCGTAGAAGCACCTTAGTTAAGTCCCCTGGTAATTGTGAGGTCGCCACCTAACTCCACCCGAAAGGGGGTTAGGAGGAATTTAGAATCCTGACTACTTATCTAAGAGCTATAATCACCCTTATTAAATAGTAGAAGAAATAGAAGGATTAGTGCATACTCGCAAAACCTGAGCTATATTCTCTCATCTTATTTCTCTCGTATTTAATTTACTTGTCTTTAATTATTTAGTTTAATCTTATCTTCTCAATCATATCTATTTGCTTTTCTGTCTTTTAATCATTAATTACTACGCTATTCTGTCTACCCATCCGTATAACACACTAAGTCCGTGGGAACTAATCTTTATTTATCATTGAAACTTGCGTACGACCCGTGATACTTGTAGTGAGTAACGTGTTTAGTCTAGGGTGTTAGTGCATCGTTTATCCGTCGTTTATTATCATATTTTTATCACACCTTAGGCGACACCACCAATTCTTGAGAAATAAAAAATATTAAATCCCTTAAGTTTAAAAATATTACAAAACTAGCTCCCTCCCTAAATTTTAAATCAACACCCCTCACCCTACTTCTTCTTGAAATATACAACATACCTAACCCAATTTAGGCTACACAAAAATGGTTCCTTCTTATTTTTCTTTCTTTCTATAGGGTTTGAGGAAAAAGATTACTATTAATTAATTCTTCTTTCTTCTCCATAGCTAACCCAGCCACGTAATCTTCACCACTATCACCTATCGTCATCAATAAATTCCATTGATTAGCTTGGATTTGAAGTTTTTTTATCGAATTTTTATGTTTCCCAGAATTCTTTATAAAACTTACCATTTAACCCATCCGGTCCTGGTGCTTTTGCTGCTGATAAATCCTTAACAGCTCTTTCTATTTCTTCAGTATTTGGTTTTTTTGTTAACTCTTTATTCATATCCTCCGTGATACGTGGTGAAATATATTCAACTGCTTTATTCATTGCTTCTTCTTCACCCCCTTTTTCTTTAAAAAGATTTTTATAAAATTCTTGGAAGTTCTCTTTGATATTCTCAGAATCATCTGTCCACCTGCCTTCCAAGTCTTTAATTCTATTTATTCTATTAAGTTTCCTTCTCTTAATAGTAGCTAAATGAAAATATTTTGTATTCTTGTCACCATAGGTGAGCCAATTAAGTCTAGCTCTATCACACCAGTATTTCTCTTCTCTCTCATACTCTTTTTTTATTTTTTCTTTGATAGTGATTTCTTCATCAGTAGTATCTTTGTCTATTATGTTTTTCAGCTTAATCAGCTTATCTTGGAGTTTTTTAATGGTAATTTCATGATTTTTAAAGTTTTTCCTACTCCAAAAACTAAGTTCTTTTTTTGTATACTCCCGTTTCTTAATGAAGTTTGGTATAGGGCTATTGTAATTAGGGATAGGCCAACTCTCTTCAATAATTTTTTTGCAATTCTCATCTTCAAGCCATCTAGTTTCAAATTTAAATTGTTTTTCCTTAATTTTTAAATTAAAATCGAAATAGAGGATTAAAGGAGAGTGGTCCGACCCTATAGCTGGTGGGATGTGTATAAGTGATCTTGGGAAGTGTTCCATCCATTCGTAGGTAGCAAGACCCCTATCGATTCTTGTCTTGACATTCTTTTCACCAACCATCCTGTTGGACCATGTAAAAAAACACCCATTAGAGTTAATTTCCGCAAGAGAATTACAACAAGTAAAATCGATGAAAGCATTAATATGATCCATATTGGCCCTATTCTTGCTATTTTTTTCTGTAATGTTGAGAATTTCATTGAAGTCTCCAATAATTGTCCACGGTTCTGTGAAGCTTTCGCCCCATTTTGTTATTTCTTTCCATGTTTCTAATCTTTGTTTAAAATCATTGGGAGCATGAATAAACACAATATAATAACTAAAGGAAAGTTCATTAATACGGGCGATAATAAAGGAATTACAACTAAAGACAATATTAAGATGCACGTAAGAGTGCCACAAAACCAGGAACCCTCCTGAATGAAAAGCATTTCCAGTGGGTTCCACAAAAAACGAGTTATCAAAACCAAACCGAGCCAAAACATCTTGAGAGTCCACTTCTCTCAACATCGTCTCACAAAACGCCACCACACAAGGTCTAAATTGAGCCACCAACGAGCTAGCTTTTGTTAATGTTAAGGGCGCTCGTAAACCCTGAACATTCCAAAATAATGTCGTCACTTAATCTTTGCGGCTTTTTTGGAGTTGCCGCCTCCATTATTGTTTTCGAAAACCTCCTCTTCATCCTCAAAAGCATCAGCATACTGGAAATTCATGTCATGGTCCTCTCCTCCACCTTCATAGTCTTTCTCAAAGTAGTTTTCACTACTTTCAAAGTTCCCCTCATCCTCCTCCTCAGGTTCATATTGCGAGTTCTCCTCGTCCACCTCTTTTGTAACCTTCTTCGAGTCCTTCCCTTTCTCTTTGGGTATATTGTTCCTTTCTGCTTCTTCTTTTTCATCCTCTAGGATGCTGAATTGATTTTTATTAACGAAATCTTCAATTGGATCCACCACCCTTAATTTTTTAAAATTACCAGCCATTTTTGAATTAACTTCCCCACTTCCAGTCTCAATTCTAATTCCTCTCGCTTCCCTCCTTCTTTTAATAGTTTGTTGAGAGTTTGACGAAGTCTCCATGTATTGATTAGAAGTGTTGTTGGAATTTTCCACGTATTTCCCTTTGATCTTCCTCATTTGTTCTTCAAATGCCATAAGCGCAGCTCGAATGCTTCCTTCATTCCCTTCCTCATTCTCATCCGTTATTCCATGAGTTCTTTTGAATGCTTCCATTTTCAAAGAGGATTCATGTAGCTCATTGCGCAGGTCATGTATTTGCTTATTCCAGCTCTCCCATTCTCGTTCCTCTGTGTCATTATCCTCGTCTTCTTGCTGCTTCTTGCTCATTTTCCCTTCACCACTCTTCTTTGTGTAGTTGAATTTGCTAAGAACATCCTCATCTTCTTCTCGGATCTGGATACCCTTGGTTGGATTGTTAACTCTATTACTTGGACCTGCATCTTTAATAGATTTATCACTATAAAAATAGTTAGTAAATTCTCCATTATTTTTAATATGTAGACCATAAATCGGGTTGAAAGGCGGGAATTTTGCCACATTATCGATGCTCCATGAGACTTTCCTGCGCTCATCGATGTCTTCCACCTGTTTAATATTCTTATTAGGACAATCTCCGTATTGATGTCCTATCCTTCCACATCTGAAACAAAGTAACCCCGTATTTTCGTATTGGAACACAACCCAAGCTGGACCCTCTTCTTGGTAAAGATAAGCTCCAGGGGGTAGAGGATATTTGGTGTTGATTCTAGCTCTAAACCTCAATATCTTAACATCACAGTTTTGATTGTTGGGAAGATCCACGGCTTCAATTCTGATAAAGCAAACCTCGAGAGCTTTTATTGTGTCTAGGTTATTTTGTTTAAATGCCAAACCTCTAACTTGGACCCAGATTGAAGAATAATCTGTCCCCAAATCATTAAAATCGACAACAAGAGGCCACATGGTCATGCTTAAGTGTAGCTTTTGGTATAATCCTGGTCTCATTTCCCAAACTCTTTTGAACTCTTTCTCATTGAAAATCTCCAGCTTGAACATATTATTTTTGACATCAGTTAATCTATAGTGCCCTTGTATTCCCCATCTGTCCTCTATAAGCTTCCTGAGTTGCACAGCATAGATGGCAGAGTCTCCAATGGCCTTGATGAGAATTTCTTTTTCTTCCTTCATGCTTGCAGAAAGTCGAGCCTTAGAACCAATGTTGATAACTCCCAACTTACGAGCTTTATGGTCATTGAGAGGAATTATAGGTAAGGTGTGGTGTTCTCTTGAAGCCATGGTAGCACCTGGACAACCAATGAGCACAAATATACTAGAAAGCACAGTAATTAGGAGAAAATAAGAACAGGAATAAGTGAAGGGAAAAGTTTGAAGGGTGAGGGTGTTATCTGGAGAGTAGCAAGTATGAAAGCATAAACGAGGAGGTGGTAATGAGGCAGCTCCACTCTCTCCTTTGAGTATATATAGGCGCCATCCTTTACCCTCTTCATGGGGTATCTTAATTACCCTAAGGCTGGTTGAATTATCCTTCCCAAGGCTTTGGTAAATGGTGAATTCTTTCCTGTAACACTCTTTAATTATGAAAGTGTAATTATTATTACCTAGCTCTATGGTTGATCTTGGAGAGATCGAGGTGTAGTAGCTTCCTTTGATAGGTCTATACCGGCGTGCAATTGAAACCCTTCCAAGCTCGACTCTTCGCCTCCTCCACGCAAGAATAGCTTTTGTCGCTTTTGATTTCTGCACAAAAAGAGAACCGAAATCATAACAAACATTATTTAATATCTTTATTACCTCGATGTAAGGTGGGATTTGGTCTGCAGCACTCAAGATTTCGAGAAGTTCAACCGACGCCTTCGTCTCTTCTTGACCTCCCTCATCATTAATTCCATTTCCCCATCTTTGTCTGCACCATTTTACTATTTTAATAGCTTTCCTGATTGTCGAATTAGGTTTGTTCTTCCCCAAATCCGAAAAAGTAAAAACCCTTTGTAACCCTAATAATCCATCTAACGAAATCCCCATTCCAAGATGAGGAAAGAGATGCGTGAAGCAAGAAGCAAGAAACCACTCACGAGATCACCACACCGAGGCGATGATAATCACGAGCAGATTTGATATTTTCGACTGAAAAATCGTACCCTATGAGTAGAGAGAGGAGAGAGCGTATTTTTTCCCATGGTCCTTTAAAGGAGTACTTTTAAAAAATTATATAGGTATTAAAGAATTTATTTTCTATACATATGTAAATTTATATATAGTACTAGTGTATTGGGTTTGGAAAGAAGAGAAATTGTTGGATTTTACATATGAAATTTATATTTATACATATGTAAAACTGACTTAATGGGTTATAAATATTGGATTTTGTTTGGTCGCCTTGCAGGGTGGTTTGCATTCACAAAAGTTACAAAATTCGTCAAAACAATAAACACAAAATTCAGAAATTTAAATTTTTACAAGGTAATTTGCAACAACTAAAAGGTCCATAGGTTTCTCTCTTGTATAATGCTCTAGCATACTAAAAAAAACACATTCACCAAGTTGCATTCAGCACTTATATACTCCACAACTAAAAATGCAGTATAACAGTAAATTGTTCTCAATCAAATGGTAAAATTCAGAAAATGAAGTACAACACCAAATTGTAAACATTCAACAACTTGGTGTAAGACCATATTTACTCACTCACCAACTTTGATATTCACTGCAAAACACTTCAGAAAATGCAATGTAAACCATTGTAAGATTTGTATAAATATATATAAATAAATAATTATACTTTAGAATATCGTTTACCTTGATCGGGGTTGTTTACATGGTTTATATAGGCATCATACCATGATTGTAAGATATCTTCACTTGTAGCAGCTTCACCAGTAGCAGCTTCAGTAGTAGCAGCTTCAGTAGCCAAAACCTGTTGCAAGATAAGGTACTAAACTTAAACTGTAAACGAGATAAACATGTTGCAAGATAAGGTACTAAACTGTAAAAATGTTAAAACGCTGCTTAACTAACTTTATCAAATAAAACTAATACTAATACAATTTGATCTATGAATCATCCAACTAAAGACCGTCAAAATATCACATATCCAGTAACATAATTAACATATTACCTCAGAAAATGGATTAACAAATGAATCAGGAGACTCCACCTGAAAACAAAAACCAATCGTAGCATTAAATGAAGATAATTAAATTAACTATCTGATTTCGCACAAACCTGCAAATCAGCAGCTCTTGAAGTACAACAGGTACACCAGTACTTATATTCGAAACAAGTAAATATTAAGAAAACTAGAAAAAACAAATACACCAGTAATTAGACTCGAAAGTACCTTGAAAGAACAACGGTGATGTGTGGCTGGATCTTCAAGTTGAACCAATGTAGAAACACTTGGAGTATGCACGTAACTCTCGAATCGAGGAGCAGAAGGTATAATACGTGTACTTTTACGCTCTTTACAGAACATTGAGTCATACAAGCTACACAAACTTTTAGTTATCTTTCCGCGACCTTTTTTCAATGGACGTGTTATAGCATATAGCAGTTCAGTTTTTTCTTTTTCAAGAGATTGTATTTCCTGTTAACAAGACTGTTAATACATAACAACATAAACAAAACAAAATGACTCACCTTCTCATAATAGCTAACAAGAGATTCTTTCTCCCTTTTCAATACTTCTTTATCTTCATCGAGTTTCCTCTTGTCCTATTAGATAATAATAAAAACATAAACAATGGTAACACCATATATGTATATTATAATTTAAAACATACCTCTGTTATAGTAACTATACGATTTTTATAATACGCAATATCACCATTCATGTCTGCTACCAAATTTGCTTTATCTTCTATTAGTTTCTTTCTCTCCTGTTCCATAATAATAATAAAAATAAGCAATTATAATCAATTATATATAAATTACAAATATAATCTCACTTCTTTTAATCTCTCGAAAAGTGAATGATCGTCTACCAAATTTGCAATCATTTCTTCCAGTTTCCTCACCTCCTGTTAGATAATAATAAAAAAATAAGATAACTCTAAAACAAAATGCAACTAACAATCAAACACACCTCTTTTGAACTCTTTAAAAGATCGTTGTATTTTTTGGTTAGTTCATCAAAGTCTTTGTTCCGATCAGTATTTGTGTCTTTATAAAGCTTCAAGGTATTCTCTATAATTTCCTTCTCATATTAAGCATGATATCCCTTTAGATTTTTAGGACTTTTCCATATGACCCGCACTCGAATCGCGATGCATAGACAGTTGTTTTAGAGCTTGAGTTTGGGGTGGTGGGTCCACCATTATGGGAATTGTTATTGGGTTGGGATTTTTGAGCTTATTAATTGTGCTTTTTGCTTTATATTGATGATGATTCACAGATTTTTATTGTAACCCTTTTCCGGGGTAATAGTGAATGAAAAAGAAGCTACGAGCTAAAATTGCCAACAAGGGCATTAAAAAGAAAAATATATATATGAGAAATTAGCATGATATCTCAACATTAAAAGAGAGTCATAGCTATAGAAAAAATTGATTTGAAAAGAAAAGAAATTATATATATTCGGACCGGCAAAGTGAATTTTTAGGTGAACATCTTAAGCTTTAATTGGGTTATTGGGGATGCGAAATTGTGCATCAAGGAATTCATTGGGTTGAGTGAGAAACGTTTATGAGAGTAACTCAAGCTCTAGGGCAATTCGTTAGAGAGCCAAAAGCTCACTCCAAATTATCCAAATATACTATCATACCATCCCTAAGCCTACATTACAACCTTAAAGACCTTTTTGATTCTTTGCTATGTAATTGAGAAGTGATTGAGCCATTAGAGATTAGTTAAGTGGAGCTTTGAATACTAGTGATAATCGATGAACAATCTATAGCTCTCTTGGGAAACTGAGTAAAGTCCCAATCCTTCTTACATTGCGAAACTAATCTGATCTTGAATTCAAGCCGTGTTGACTGTGGATATGAGAAGTGAACAGGTATGTAGTTTATAAATATTATTGAATGAAATTTTCTGAGTTATGTGCTTTAGGTTTATTCTATATATTCTGCTATGCTTTTTCCCATTGTGTTGAGAATTTTATAAGTGTGTATTTATAGACTTCCCTTTGTTTTTATCTTTATTGTATCGGGACGATACAACTTTGAGTTGGGGGTCTTGATGTCTCCTCATTTGTGATAGATTAATGTTAGGATGAGACATCATTTTTAGTGATTTAGAAGTCTTTAATGTCGATTTTCTTGAGAAATAGTGCACTTTCCTATTTTAAGTCTTTATTTAGTAAAATAATATTTTTAGAGCATATTGGGTTTAATTATTTATTTAGTGGGTAGCTTTAAAGATAATTATGGAGCTTAATTAGAGTCCAAGTTAAAGATTACAACTAAGGGAAAGAGATTTGCATGGTAATTGGAGATAAGGAAACAAAAGCTAAAAAGATGGAAAAGGAAAAGCTGCCTAATCTAGGATTCGCAGTACACACCTAAAGAAGTGCTATTCTACCCAAGAAATAGGCCGATTTTGGTAATTTCCTTTCATAAGTGCAGAGATAATTCTGTTGCGATTCTTTTGGTATCTTATGGAGCTCAAACCGACCAATAACGAAGAAGATATGCTCAAAACGGTCCATCAGTGTTTATCTTTATTTCCATACGAATTTGAGTTGGGCTAGAAGTCCAATACCTTACCTCTTCCTCAAGAAAACGAATTAGGTCTTCTAAACACCTATAAATACACCTTTATATCACTTGTAAAATCATCCTTGCTTAGAAAAACCTTAATATTATTTCTTAGTCATTGTAGAGAGCAAGATGATGTCTTTTGTAATTTCTTTTAGTTTATTTCCTTCAGGTATGAACTAAACTCCCCATAGCTTGGGTTTTGCATAATGTATAATCTATGAATTCTAATTCTTCTATCTAAGTTTCTTTGGGAATTATATGTTTTAATTTGATATTAGCTTCTTACTTAATATTTGTTTATGTGTTTTGATTTATTGTCTTTCGTAGAACTAATCACTTTAGGATTGTTTTAATAGTAGTTAGATGGTCTCCTTGACAGGGTGTTTAACTATTGAACCACCACATAATGTCTAGTGTCGATATTATTTATGACAAAACATGATTCTAACTAGATAGTCATTAGGGTTTGTTTTAATCACCATATCACCAGGATTGCAATATTTGTTTAGGGCCTTAGAGGCGTTTGATAACCCTATTCTTCATCACTTCTTGGTTGTGCCGTAGCCCCCTTAGTCGCTCTCAAGGTCTAAGGTATGGGAATTTAGAATCCTGACTAAGTATACCAAGAGCTAATATTCTCCCTTATTAACTAGAGTTATAGATAGATATAGAAGGATTAGTGCATACTAGCAAAACCTGAGTTATACTTCTCATCTCATATTTCTTATCTTTTATTTTACTGTCTTTATTTTCCTAGTTTTAATTCTTAATTTTCGAAATCTGTTCCCTTTAGTTTTCTGTCTTTAATTATTTACTTCTTACTCGTTATTCCTACTCACGCGATTAACACACTTAAGTCCCTGAGAACGAACTCTATTTATCATTAAAACTTGCATACGTCCTGTAATACTTGCAGTACTGTGCCTGTCTAGGGTGAGAGTGCGTAGTTTCTTGGCTTATTTTAATCTTATTTTTATCACACCCTAGGCACCACCACTTAAGCATAATTAAGTAATTGTATAAGCTTCAGGTTTTAGATTATAAGTGTCAGGTTTTAGATTATAAGTGAGAAGGCTCAAATGTTTATTGATCAAGTAAGAATCTACATGCCTTGGCTGCAAAACCTGTTCCATTCAAGGGAAGTAGGCAAAAGCCTACATTCTTAACACAAGCCATCTGAATTGCTCAGCCAAGAATAGACCATCGAAGAAACAAAAATGAAAAAAGAACTTGATTTAATTACACTCATGAGTAGTATATTTATACACGAACCCCACAATGTTTTTTTTCCAAATCCAGCAACGTTCATAAACATGAGCGTTGGAAGCTTTTAATTACCATATATTCAATATATTATGCGTGTGTAAGTTTTGTGGGGCCATGATATGACAAGAGTGTTGGAGTTTGCAATTTGCTCTAATATAGACTCACTTAGTATAAGTATAGCCAGTCTAGGAAAATTAGTCGGAGAAATACACACAACATACAATAGAAGAGCCATACCAATTAAGTATAATCGTTGACTGTGTAAAAGGTTAAGCTTCGAAATTCAAGCATGTGAGACTCAAATCTTAATGATAAAGCAAGAGTTTAACAAGCCGTGGCTGCAACCCAAAAATATTCAGTCAAACTTAAATGGAGGCTGCTATTTAATAAAATACAAATGGGTTATTTTTCCCCTTTTTTTTCGAAGAGAATTGATTCTCTCATATCACTTTAGTGATATGTATCGAGAACATGAACAACATTACATTGTTGTACTAGTCAAAGCTGAGGTTTTGACTTTTTTTTTCATGACAGTAGTGATAACTATAGTCTTAGTATAGTCTTAACTATGGTCAATAAGTTGTTAAGCTAGAAGACAAAACTAGTTTGTTAAAAGGAATATTAGTACGTGAGTGTATTGAGTCTTGATTGTACACACTCACTCCTATATAATGTACTATCTTTTATCACAATCAATACAACATTATTTTCATATCATTTATCAAAATCATAACATGGCATCTGAGCCATTGAGAAGCTCTTATGAAGCTTAAATTTTTTTTTTCCACCATTAACGGTGTTCTTCATTAGCTTCGCTTCTCTACTATAAACTCGATCCTCTTCCGCTCTCTTCGTTTTATCCTTTATGGCGTCGTCTTCATCGACTCCTTCTTCTCCTCATATAACATCGAGTTCTTCGATTCCTGCTGGTCTTCTTCTCCTTCGTCAAAATTGGAGTAGTTTAGTCCAAGTCAAGCTGGATTCATCTAATTATGTGTTATGGCGGTCTCAAATTGAGGCTGTTCTTGATGCCCATGGTTACTTAGGTCATTTAAATGGCACTGTCACTATGCCCTTGTCGTCTGATCCGACGTATGCGACATGGTTGATAGAGGACCAACAACTCAAGGTCTCTTTATTATCGTCGATGATTCCATCGATTTTATCTCAGGTGGTTCGTTTGTCTCGTGCTGGTGATTTCTTGAGTAAATTAGAAGAGACATTCATCACTCAATGCAGAACTCATGTTCATCAACTCAAGATGAAACTCTGCAACATTAAAAAAGGTGATCTTAAAATGAGCGATTACTTAGCTTCTATTCAATCAATTTGCGATGGTCTTGAAACGGCTTCTGAAGCTTTACCCTTAGAAGATATAATTATGTATACGCTTAAAGGTTTACCTGCTGAATACAATCAATTTAAATCAAGTATTCGAATAACTAATGCTCATTCTACTCCTATTAGTTTTCATTCTTTAAGTAGCTTATTAGTTTCAGAGGAGCTTCATATGAATATGATTGAACAATCTGACACTACTGTGCAATCTCATACTGCTCTTTATTCGAATTCATCTTCCTCTACACATACTCGAGGCCGTGGTTCACATCAACGAGGTAGATGCCGTGGTTTCTTTGGTAGAGGTCGTGGTGTAAATTCTTATACACCTTCGAATTTGGGAGCTCAATCCTCTGTTTCTCAGAATGGTGTACACTCTTCTTTACCTACATGTCAAATTTGCTCTAAAATTGGGCATAATGCTTTGGATTGCTGGTATCGTACTGATTTTGTTACCTTTCCTTCACCAAGAGCTAATCGTATTGCTTTGGCTGCTCAAGCTCATACACAGTCTTCAACACAGTCCTCACATAATTCTCAATCATTACCTTCATCTTCTTATGATGCTGAACAATGGTTTTTGGACTCAGGTGCGAATAGTCATATTACAAATGATCTCAATCTCCTTCACAGTTCATCTCCATATCAAGGAGGTAATAATGTTTCAGTTGGTAATGGTGCTGCTCTTGAGATTGCCAATACAGGTCATAGTAAGCTTCTTACACCCTCTACTGTTTTTCACCTTAATTCCATTCTTCATGTTCCTCAAATATCTTCTAATCTTTTATCTATCTCTCGTTTTACGCTTGACAACCACTGTTCTATAACTTTTAATGCCTCTTCTGTGTCTATAATTGATAATCATTCAAATAACATTCTATTTCAGGGCCCTTGTAGAGATGGTTTGTATCCTATCTCGTTTTCTGGTGGTGGTTCAGTGTCCCCTTCTTCAAGTCTTCTTTGTTTGTCCTCCAAGTCTCAAGCCTCTTCAGCTATGATTTGGCATTTTCGGTTGGGTCATCCTTCAGCAAATGCCTCTTCTATTTTAGCACCTCTATTAGAAACTAAACTAAACTTTCATGGTGTTGATTGTGTAGCTTGTTCTGTGTCTAAAGCTCATAAGTTACCATTTACTTCCTCTGTAACTAAGAGTTTAACACCCTTTACGTTTATTCATTCGGATGTATGGGGACCTTCTCCTATTAACTCTTGTTCATCTTTTAAATACTATGTAATTTTCATTGATGATTTTAGCAAATTCTCTTGGGTTTATCCTTTGAAGTTCAAATCCGATGTTCTTTCTGTATTTCAAACCTTTTATAAAATGGTTCAAACTCAATTCAATAAATCAATTAAAATTTTACGCACCGATAATGGAGGTGAATATTTGAATAAAGCCTTTTCTATATTTATTCAATCAAATGGTGTAATCCATCAAACTAGCTGTCCTCACACTCCTGAGCAAAATGGGGTGTCTGAGAGGAAGCACAGGCATTTACTTGAAACTGCTAGAACTCTTCTTAGTCATAGTTCTATGCCTCCTAAGTATTGGCTTGAAGCCTTAGCTGCCTCCGTCTATCTTATCAATATTTTACCATCTCCCAACTTGAACAATATTAGCCCTTATGAATTATTATATCAAATTAGTCCTTCTTATACACATCTCAAGGTTTTTGGTTGTCAATGTTTTCCTTGGCTTAAACCTTATGCCTCACACAAATTAGCTCCTAAATCAATCTCATGTGTCTTTATGGGATATTGTAACTTCTCAAAAGGTTACAAATGTCTTGACTTAAACTCTCAGAAAATATATATATCAAGACATGTATCTTTTAATGAACATGTTTTTCCTTTTGTTTCCTCTGCTCAATCATCAATATCCTCTTGTTCAAATGATGAGCCTTCATCCTATTTTGATTTATTCAATTCTAATATTAATCCACAGTCTTTGTCTCATCCTTTTGATCCAATTCTCCCATCACCTCAACCTTCAGTTGAGTCATCATCTACTTCAGTCTCAAATTCTTCTACACCATCCTCATCTCCATCTCCTCCACCTTCTCATATACAACCACCACCTATACGTCATCCCATGATTACTCGTAGACAAACAGGATTTTTAAAACCATCCTATAAATGTCAACACACTCTTGAATCTTCTTCTCTCCCTATTGAACCTACCACATATAAAGAAGCTTCTATGTTATCTTGTTGGCAATCTGCTATGCAGGTTGAATATAATGCTTTACTTGATCAACATACATGGACTTTTAGTTCCACCACCACTTGGGAGATCACCTATTTCATGTAAATGGGTTTATAAAGTCAAACGTAAGGCTGATGGATCAATTGCGAGGTATAAAGCACGCCTTGTTGCACGTGGTTTTTTACAAGAATATGGACTAGATTATACTGAAACATTTAGTCCAGTCGTTAAGCATCAAACTATTAGAGTAGTTCTTTCTTTAGCAGCCTCTTATAATTGGAATATTATACAATTGGATGTCTCAAATGCCTTTTTACATGGCACGCTTGATGAAGAGGTTTATATGATTCAACCTTCTGGATTTATTAATGCTCAACATCCTAATTATGTATGTAAACTAAATCGTTCTTTACGGTTTAAGACAAGCCCCAAGGGCCTGGTACCAATTACTTGCTACCTTTTTAACTACTCATGGTTTTCAATCAAGCTCTGCAGATTCTTCTATGTTCATTAAAGGTTCAAGTTCTTCTTTAACTATTATTCTTGTTTATGTGGATGATATACTAGTTACGGGAGCAGATAATGTTGCTATTTCTAGCATTATTGCAGCTCTAAAAACACGTTTTATGATGAAAGATCTTGGGACTCTTTCTTATTTTTTGGGTCTTGAAATTACAAGATCAAATAACTCTATCTGTGTAACTCAATCATCTTATGCTCAATCTATTCTTCAAAAAGCTGGTTTAAGTGATTGTAAGCATAGTTCAACTCCTACACCAAGTAAATATACAGTTAAAACAGAGCATGATCTACTTCCTTATGAAAATCCTACTCATTTTCGAAGTATCACAGGAGCTCTGCAATATTTGACTATTACTAGACCGGACATTACTTATGCGGTTAATCAAGTTTGTCAAACTATGCACAATCCTACGAATTCAGATTATGCTGCCTTGAAGAAACTCTTGCGTTATGTTAAAGGTACTATACACTATAGTCTTTCTTTCAATGCTTCATCGTCTACACTTCGTGCTTTCTCTGATTCTGATTGGGCGAGTAATATATCTACTAGACGTTCTACGACGGGTTATTGTATATTTTTGGGTGATAATTTGATCTCATGGGGTTCTAAACGGCAAACCACGGTACCTCGATCGTCCACTGAAGCTGAATATCGAGCCTTAGCCTATGTTTCTGCAGAAATTAAGTGGCTAACATATATGCTCATGAGTTTGAAGATTAACGTTATCACTCCTACTATTTCGTGTGACAATATGTCAGCTATCGCTTTAGCTTCAAATCCAGTGTTTCATTCACGAACACGCCATATTGATATTGATTTTCACTTTGTTCGTGAACAAGTACAAAGCAAATCACTTAATCTACTCTTTGTGCCTACTCAATCTCAATTAGCCGATGTTTTCACTAAGGGACTTTCTCCTTCTCTTTTCTCCTCACTTGTTAGCAAGCTTCCCCTTCTAAAACGAGGCTCAGCTTGAGGGGGGATGATAACTATAGTCTTACTATAGTCTTAACTATGGTCAATAAGTTGTTAAGCTAGAAGACAAAACTAGTTTGTTAAAAGGAATATTAGTACGTGAGTGTATTGAGTCTTGATTGTACACACTCACTCCTATATAATGTACTATCTTTTATCACAATCAATACAACATTATTTTCATATCATTTATCAAAATCATAACAACTGATAACTATAGTCTTACTATAGTCTTAACTATGGTCAATAAGTTGTTAAGCTAGAAGACAAAACTAGTTTTGTCTTCTAGCTTAACAACTTATTGACCATAGTTAAGACTATAGTAAGACTATAGTTATCAAGTAGCACATGTTTTAATTTTTGGTTTCTCATTGGAAGCAACATTCCAGTAACAAGGAGCTAATTTCCATCAAATGTAAGATATGATATGATGGTATTTTTTTTTTCACGATCACAAATTCACAATAGTGAAACAAAATAAAATTAATATGAAATACATGACTTTCGTTCACAGTTGAGCTTTTTCACAAGAATACATTGTATTCTTTTCTTTCACAATTGTGATTGCCCACTCAACACAATTTTGCTGCACAGATTCCTCACGTGTTTGTTAACACAGTCATGATTCAATATACATAAAAAAAAAAAAAAAAATCTTGGTCGAATTTTCATGGCATTGATAATACCTAATATGTGATATATAATTTTCTAATTACAATTAGTCAATTTTTTCTTTTCATTCACAGAGGTGAATGGATTGTTTTGTGAACTTCTTTTGAATTTCTTTAAAAAATCCGTTTGATATTTTTTTTAACATTTCACTGTGGTGAAATTTATTCGATAATTCATAGTAGAAATTTGATAAATAATGTACTATTTTCATGAAAAAAAGAATTACCTAGTATTTGGATAAAGGATAGAAACCATCGTGCTGATAACGTGTTATAAACAAAGAGAATTGAGACTGTATTGAGTATATGAAAGTATGAGATTACATAGTAAAGAGCCTATTTATAGAGAATAGGTAAACATAACCTTAGTATTCATGGACTTGACTACTAACCCATAGGCTGGAATGAATATCCACTAAATGGGTTTATAACACTAAATATTATAATTTTAATCTACCGGTCAAAGAAATCAACCCTATAATCTCTTTTTTTATTGGAAATCAATACTAAATGATATTTATAATTTGAGCCTCTGGAATAGTTTCCTGGATTGGCCCGATAAAAGTTTACATACTATAAAATACACATAAATTGATGGGCCTGCTTGACAGACTCAAATATTTTATTTATGAAATTATCTAGAGCACTCGCTTTAATCGCCTTTGTAGTGATGATAAGATTAGCCTGTATTTTTAGAAATTTAATCTAATTTAAACAAATTTGATTATATTTTAAGAAGTTTAATTTTAATTTCCAAAATTTGAAAAATAATATTAAAACCTTAGTTTTCTATGTTAACCTACCCTAAGCCCAAATTGAAAAATAAAACCTAACTAATACTTATAAATTATACGTAAATAAGTCACAGAATACACTATCTACAGAATATTATCATAACGGCTGTATTTACACTAAACAGGTACTCTTCAAGGCTTTGTTAATTAGTTTGGGCATGTTTTGCTATTAGATTTTGATCTTGTTATATACTTTATATTATGCTTTAATATGTTTTTACACTAATTTGTGATAGTATCAGCATATATATAACAGAAAGCTCGAGAGAGGAGCGGCCAATCGATTCTGGTATTTAAATCGAATGCTCTTGCTAACGTAACTTGGTTATTTTAAATTAGTATAGATCATTAGGTTTGTGTTAAAAGTAGCTTAGAATTGTTAATATCTCATGCTGCAATTTTAGCGTCTAACTCATTTATCACATTGTTTAACTTCAGTTATATATTTTATATTCAAAATCTAGATTCTTACAGCGATACTAATATATATTTCTTTTTCATAGATGAAAAATATGGACCTTGCTGGAACTGCAATGAAAGTACCTGATAATGTAATTGTTGATATTTTGAGCCGATTGCCAGTAAAATCTGTACTAAGATTTAAATGTGTTTGCAAGTCATGGTTAATGATTACTCAGCAAAAGTCTTTCATTGAGAAGCATCAGGGTAGGAGCCAAATTGTTTATGAATCCAAACAAACATATGCTAATCATTATTTTTGTGGAGATTCCATCAATGGCTTAGTGCTGGAGAGAAATTGCGAAACTAATCTGCATCGCATAAGAAACCCAGCCACTAAGCAAGTACTTCAAGTAACATCAGAAGTTTTTAAGAAATCCTTTAGATACAGGATTGGTTTTGATCCATCAACTAGTATGTATAAGTTGATTCATTTTTACTTCAAGGAAGAAATAGGTGGTAATATAGGTGTTCGTATGTTAACTATTGGAAGTGATGATGATCATGCTTGGAGATACCTTGATGATGTTAATCTATATTGGTGTAACTGTAGAACACCACGTCATATATACCACAACGATATTAGTTACACTGCAACTTATTCTTTTGAAGAATTAGAGAAAACAGATATACTTAGATTACCCATGGATGGGAAGAGCTCCATGAACATCAAGGTCCCTCAGAATTTTAAAACGGTTCGAGGAATTAAATATAAAATTGGATTACAAATGTTTATTTTGGGTGATGAGAAGCTGTCACTTGGGTTCATAATAGGACATAACCTCCATGTGTGGGTGTTGGAGAATTACAAGAAACACATTTGGTCAGAGGAAAAGATTATTCCTCTGGATTTTATGAAGGATTATCCAGATGTGGATTATATTACTGTGCAGCCATCGCCAAATTTGGATAAACTACGTGCTACTCTTGATAATCATTATGTGGAATATGATGTTCACTCCAAAACATATATATTCTTAGCCAAGGTACCTCCAGGCAAATGGTTCGCGTATAAGATAACTCCTTCTCTTGTATCCCTAAAAGGAATGCGTTCGGAATCAGAAGATTCTGCACCATGCATTACATGTTTTCGCTCTCTATAATTGAATATATTTATGATTGATTATATTTTTCTTATTTTTCTCTTTCTACATCGTTGTAGTAACAAGTATCAATTCATGTGCTACAAATATCAAGTAACGCCTCCTGGTTTTGTGATACTCGACGCAAAAACTATTTTTAAAAGTGGTCCTTTATAAAGTAATAGAAGTTGAGAGATAAATTTTTTTTTAATTGAAATATTAGGAGGTAAAAATGGAATTATACAAAATATCATATATATATATACTCTTTTTAGTATTGTGTCATGAGAATAAGGGGGTGTTAGTTTGTTTTTCTTATCCTATTCAAATCTGAATGACTCTTAACGGGTATGTTTCATTAAGATTTCAAACTAAGTCTGAATCATTGACACTACCTCTTAACAAAATAAGTCATATTCAGCGGTTCATTTAATATTCATCACTTATTACTTAAAAAAATAAACGACGCCTAAATAGATTTAATGTCGGTCACCTTTCTATATTTAATATTAACTTTACTTTTATAAAAGAAAGGTGATGCAGCAACTTAGGCTAAGTGCCCGTTTGAAAGGTGTTTTTTTTGGAATGTTTAGAGTTTTTTTTGTCCTGAAAAATATTTTTATTTGGTGCTTATTGAAAAAAAAAATTAAAATAATTTTAGCTTTTGAAATTATTTTTGATAATATTTTAAAATTTAAAACTTTATTCTTAAAGCTCATTTTTACTCTAAAATAAGCACTTCTAAACGAGCCTTAAGTCCAATAGCTCTTTAGATCTTTAACTAGAATTGAGAGTCGAACTACCCGTTTCTCTTAGATATTACCTTCTTGCAACAACTTTACTTCAACCGCTTTCCTTTTTCAACCTCCAATTTTAAAATTTATATTTAAACTTTATTCTATAATATTTCTTTATTTATATATTTTACAAAAAATATTTTTATATTATTATTTTGTTCTATATCTTTGTAATTTAAAGAAACATATTATTTTATTTTTTAAAAAATATTATATAATTTATGGATTTTTCTTTTAAAATTTAAAAATAAGTTTTAATATAGAAAGTGTATTTTAAGATAGTCAGAAAAAGAAATAACTTTGAAAAATAAAGAAATTTAAATTTGAATTTTAACGTGTAAAATGAAAAAAATAAAAAAAAAATAGTGCTAACACCTGCAGAATGAATTATCAAACAAAAAAATGTAGCCAACAGTGTAACAAAAAGAAATGTAGCTTATCTTATACAACTCCTCATTTTAGCTTTTTGCTAGGAGAACTATTAGACTTAACCTTATGAGATATGGCCTTTCATAGTAAGAATAGTGTAGAGTATTTTTCATCATTTAAATGTATATAATTTATGTAATATAAAAAAGAACCAATTGTTGATTGATGCCTATTAAAAAATTTATTTAGAAAAAGGTGCCTAGAAAAAAATATTTATTGAAAACAGCCCCATCCCAAATTACTCTTATAATTAACAATTAAAAAATAAGAAAAAAACTAATAAACACGCGAGCGTCCGTGAATTTTTTTTAAAATCGTCATAACTAATTCAAAAAAAATCAGAAAAAATTATATTTAGATAAATCAAATTAATATTTACGTCTATGATTTTTTTCGTAATTTTCGGAATTTTTTGATTTTTTTCGATTTTTTTAATTTTTTTTTTCGCAGACACGAAATTTCATGTTTTAAACATGGAATTTCATGTTTAAAACATGGAATTTCATGTTTATTTCACGGTTTAAAACACGGAATTCCATGTTTTCTGCGGAAAAAAATTCAAAAAAACTCAAAAAATTCAAAAAAAATCAAAAAAATTCATAGACGTAAATATTAATTAGATTTATTCAAAAATATTTTTTTTTAATTTTCTGATTTTTTTTGAATTAGTTATGACGATTTTAAAAAAATTTCACGGGCGCGCGCATGTGATGGAATTAGTAAAGGTATAGAAAATATAAAGGGGATGTTTTCTATAAATAATTACTTCATTAGACATTTTTATATAAATAAGATTATTGAAGGCATAAAAAAACAATTAGAGAATTTAATGAGGATGTTATCAACAATAACCCCTATAAAAAAAGGTATAAATGTATATTTTCATCTAAATTAATTCTTTCTTTTCCATTCTATTTCTAATCCAAACAAAGAATGTTATGATCCGTCATTTTCCTTTCCTTTATAAATAAATATATATAAAATCCAAACAAAAGAATTCATTTCTTTTCTTTTCCTTTATTATTTATCTTTTCCTTTCTTTTCTTTTCCTTTAGTAAATTGAATCCATACATAGCATTAAAGAGAAGAGAAGGTCTATGGTTCGAATCTCCTTCCTAACAGATGTAAAGTAAAAGGTACAAGACTCGAACTCCTCCCTCCATGAACATGGGTCACTTAGTTCTAATTTACTTCGGAATATACACAGGTCACCTAGTTCTAATTGAATAGAGGGCCACATGAGATATGTTGATATATATTTTTGTGTGTATATTATATATGTCTCTTAGTGTAATAAATTGGAAAGAAAAATATCTTTAGAGTAAAAAAACTTTTTTTAAAAGAAAAACTGCTGCGATATTTTGCTCCACATTTTGCGTACAAAAAATAACAACTTTTCAAACCACAATGGTAACAACGCCGCCACTTTTGGCCGGCGTGACACCACCTCCTGACCGAGCACCAGAGCCGATGGAGGAGGGAACCAAAGCTGTGATAGCAGCGCCTGTTATCTCGCCTTCACAGGACCTTCAAATGACAGAATTTCCGGAGTTAATTAGCGTAGTCCAGGAAGGGAGAACGGGCAAAAGAGCTCGTTCAAACCCAGAAAGTGCCGCTGTTACTGAGAAAATTGTGAACAACCCTGCTACAGAAGGTGTTAACAACGCTGTTATTATGGGTAACCCGCCATCGACCTCTGGTGCACCAAAAAATAACAGTTTCATAGCTGCTGCAACATTTCCAAATCCGCAGAGAGGTAACACTTCAAACTCGTTTATTAGGCCAAATCTAGGTAGTTGGAAAGGAACTGTGACTGGTAACAACATAATTATTCCAATTATCGAAGATAACGATGAAATTAAGGCTAATCATGCATTGGGGGAAGAGGATTATTATGAATTAGAGGGGTTAATAGAAGACGATGATGATGAGATAATAATTGATTCTATTCCGACTGTGGTTAGAACGAGGGAGGAGATACAAGAGGGAGTAAGGTTATGGCGGAATACTGATGTAATTAGATTATTAGGTAGAGAGGTGGGCTTTACATATTTGCATTCGAAATTGAGACAAATCTGGGCTCCAAAAGGGCTTTTTGAATTAGTTGATGTGGGGTTCGGGTACTACATGGTTAAGTTTGAGAAAAGAGAGGATTTTGATTTCGCGCTCTCAGGGGGTCCGTGGATGATTCTGGATCATTATTTGATTGTAAGAGAATGGACTCCGGCGTTTAATGCGGCATCAAACTCAATCACAACGACAACAGCATGGGTAAGAGTTTCGAATGTAGGAATGCATAACTACACCGTTCGTATCTTGAGAAAAATAGGGAATAAACTTGGCCGGACTATCAAGATTGATCCTATGACAAAGGGGAGGCTAAGAGGGAACTATGCTAGACTTGCTATTGAATTGGACTTGAAAAAACCATTGGAGCCGGAGGTAAGGATTGGGACGGATGTATGTAAAGTTGAATATGAAGGTCTTCACTTGATTTGCTTCGATTGTGGCAACTTTGGACATAAAAAGGAAAATTGTCCTCCTAATGTTGTGGTTAGAATGGAAATGGAAAGGGATATCGAAAAGGGGAAGGAACCCGTTGTAGTGGAGAACATGGAAACAATGGTTCCTAAAGCGAAATATGGGGAATGGATGACTGTTAGGCGAGGGAATAGAGGGAACGGGAAAAGTATTGGGAATAATGTAGCTAAAACGCAAGTGAATAATAATCTGGGAAACCGTTTTGATGCTTTAAGAATGGACGAGTACCCGAGTATAATGCGCTTTAATGCCCAAGGAATAATGAATAAGGGTCAAACCTCGGGATCGAAACCAAATGCGTATAAAGGGAAAGGTGTGGCAGGGACTAATTTGGGAAATAAAAAATCAGGTGGATCGAAAGGACATGGGGTAATAACAACACCCAACTTTGAGCAAAGAAGAGTCTTAATAGATGAGGTGGAGGTGAGTGACATGGGCGATGTTGAGGTTCTTAATGTGGCAAAGAAGACGGGAAAAAAGGGTGCAATAGTGGGATAATCTAAAGGTAATGCGAGTAGAGGTGGCGAGGTTGAAGGGGCTGAAGTTGATGGCTGTAACAGGCCCTCGGTAGGGGCGGTTGTTGGTGGCTGTAACAGGCCCTTGGTAGGGGCTGGAGCAGGGGCCGAAGCTGAAGTTTTGGTCGAGGTTATGGTGGCTGGTGGGAGGGAAAGTAACAGGTACTGTTTTGCAATAAATACAAAACTTGCACCTGCTATTTCTGGACCGCCAACCCCACAGCACACGGGACTTTCTGCAGCGGAACAGCTAGCTTTGGAATCGCCAAGAGGCTGTGTTGATTTATCGGCTATAATTCCAGCACCGCTACCTCAGGACCCACTGTGGGATGTCACAATTAGCGAGGAAAATGGTGATGCAGCGTGGCTCGAAAGCCAAGTCCCGGAAACGGCAGTAGCTAATTTACAGAAGCATGACCAGGAGGAGCGTAGAATGGATGAGGACACTGACATGGAAACTCGCCCCTAATGCGCCACGAGGTCACTATGTTTTCAATGATAAGAGAATGTGGTGCTTTGCTTAGTAGATTTCTGTATATTGAGCTTAACCATGTTTTTCGTGAAGCTAATCTTTGTGCTGATAAACTAGCTAAAGAAAGAGCGATGATGTCTTCTCAACCCGTGATACTTAAAGAGCCACATGAATATCTTTGGAAACTAATTAGACGTGATAGAAGCGGTTATGCAACTTTTAGAGTTGCTTTAGATAGTTAAAAGAACATTTGTTCTTCATGTAATCTGTTTTTTCTTAACGGCTTTATAGCCTCTCATGTATGCAAAAAAAAAAATTGGAAAGAAAAATAAGACAAAACAGATGCGTATACTGTGTGTAGAGGTTTTAATCAGTTTTGTTGGTTTAAACTTAGAGCCCGTTTGGAAGTGCTTATTTTAGAGTAAAAAAGCGCTTTTGGAATAAAATTCAAAATTTAAAAAAATTGTTAAAAATAATTTTGAAATCTAAAATTATTGTAAGTGCTTTTTTTTAAGAAGCACATATTTGGTGCTTTTCAGAAAAAGTGTTTTTCAAGGTAAAAAAAACTCTTGAAATACTAAAAGCACTTTTAAGTGCTTCTCCAAAAAAGCACTTCTAAACGGGCACTTAATAGAAGTTATAAATGGGTTGGTTTAAAAAAATAAAATGGAAGGAAAATGGGTATTAAAGAATAAGTACTTACTTTTAGGAATTGGCTATGTTATGGAATTGTAGTCCAACACGAAAGAACATGAAATGAGGGAACATGGAATTTTTTGCGTTTATATAGGTATTAAAAATTCCATGGTCCTTTTTTTTTTGGACATCGAGAGGGTGCAAAGGCACCCCGCAAAAAACAAAGAAAATTATCCTATTCCTAGTTTACTAAAGGCCGCTGAGAGATCGGAGATACTAAGCGTATTCCGATTAACAAAAGTTGTTGTGTGCCTAGCTTCCTTCGCTAATTTATCCGCATTCCTGTTGAGCTTCCTGTTGATGTGTTTGAAAGTAATCTGTCCGAGCTCCTCAGAAGTGCAAATAACTTTTCGAAGAACGGGTTGGATATTCCAACGTGCTGCTGACACCTGCTTTATACCTTGAATCACTTCAAGGTTATCTGAGTGGATGGTGACTTTTTTATCGTGATACCTTCTTGCTATTTTTGTAGCTTCCAAAACCGCTATTGCTTCTCCTTCTATTACTGTGTTGCAGTCGATAGTCTTGCTAATTTTTTATTTTACGTTGTTCTCTCTTTGTTCCCATACTATTGCTATTCCCGTTGGTTCCCACTTGTTTGAAAAGGAAGCGTCACAATATATGCTGACTTCGTCCTCATAATCTGTGTCCCTTGTTTCACTTTGTACTGTTAGGTTATTGAAGCCCTTATAACCTTCTTTAATCCAGTTAATGCCGTGGATTTCTTGCATAAGTTTTGTCGATGCTTTGTTTATTACTGTTCCATTCGCTGCAGTTCCTTCATGAAGGCCTTTCATTTTTGCTTTCCAAATGTTCCACAGGTTGATCATTATAAAGTCTCGAACCACTTTCTCGTCCCACCCTCCCTTTTTGAAAGATTTAACAGTTTTTAGGAACCAATCTTCTATATTATCATCCAGTTTATCTTGAATTTTGATTTGTAAGAACGATCCTGCCCAGATATCTTTGCACATATTACACTGAAGGAGTAGATGTTCCACATCTTCTTTGTCCTGGTTGCACCAAAGACAGTTTTTACCATCTGCACATTTCCTTTTGGAAAGATTAACTCTAGTAGGTAAAGCATTATTGACCACCCTCCACATAAATAATCTAATTTTTTTTGGGATATTTGATTTCCATATTTTTTTTCCATATTTTAGTTTCTTGCATAACCCTTGTTTTAGTAGTGGTCGCCTTGTTCTTGTTGTGTTCTTCTATAATTATTTTGTATCCCGTTTTCGTATCGTAATTCCCATTTTTTGAATAAGGCCATATGAATCTATCTTTAGTATCTAATTATTTGATCTTTGTTTTCTTTATCACATTTATTATAGGTTCATGGAAAAGGTTATCTAGAATTTCGAGGTTCCATTCCTCTTCTCCTTCCTTCATGAGTTCATTCACTTTTATGAAGTTCGATCCTTTCGGTTTCTCTAATTCCCATTCTGTATCTAACCATTTTTCATTCCATATATCCGTGTCTTTCCCATTTCCTATTTTTTTGATACCGTATTTTTTAATAAAGTCTCTACCTTCCATTAAACTTGCCCAACTCCAAGTTCTACTTTGTTTAACTCTACACGATAAAAAACTAGATTTATTAAAATAAATACCTTTGAGGAGTCTAGCTGCCAGGTTGTTTGGACTATGCATAATTCTCCACGCTTGGGCAGCTAGAAGAACTGTGTTCATCTTCTTGAAATCTTTAAAGCCGAGTCCCCCTATGATTTTATTCACCGTTATTTTTTCCCATGCCACCCAATGAATCTTATTTCTTTCACCTGAATTCCACCAGAAATTAGAAATAGCTGAGATAAGTTTATTACAAAAATTAGTAGGAAAAGAAAAAATGGACATATAATAATTCGGAATAGCTTGAAGGATTGCTTTGATGAGCACTTCTTTGCCCCCTTCCGATAGGAGTTTAGCTTTCCAACCTTCTGTATATTTAAACACCTTATTTGCTATCCATTCAAGAGAATCTACCTTTGACCTTTTATGACATAATGGAACACCCAAATAGTGTCCCAAGTCTCCCGTTTCTTTGATACCCATTTTTTCCGTTACGGAATTTTTGATCTCTTCTGTTGTTTCTTTACTAAAAATGATTGCCGATTTATTAAGGTTGATAGCCTGTCCAGATCCTTCGCAGTATATATCCACACATTCTTTAAAAGAATCAATATCAGAATTGTCTAAGTCTAAAAAGAAAAGAGAGTCATCTGCAAATAAAAGATGAGAGATAATAGGGCAGTTTCTATTAATTCTTATACCATTATAAAATTTATTATTGACAAAATGGTCCACAATACTAATTAGAGATTCAGTCATAATAGAGAAAAGGAAGGGGGAAAGAGGATCCCCTTGCCTGAGTCCTCTTCCTGGCTTAAAATTTTCAAGTCTTTCTCCATTGATGTTGATATTGAAAGACACTGAAGTAATGCAATTCCTTATCCAATCTATCCATTTGCTACAAAACCCTAATTTACTTAAAACTTTAAATAAGAAATGCCATCTTACTTGATCATAAGCTTTTGCCATATCTATTTTGATTGCCGCCAAATTTTTCTTGTCTTTCCTCTTCCTACTCATAAAAAAAGAGATTTCTTGGGCAATAAGTATGTTGTCCTGTATGGCCCTACCTTTGATGAAAGCTGATTGTGTGGGTGAGATAATTTTGTCCATGATTTCCCTTAATCGCTTGGAGAGAATCTTTGTAATAATTTTATAAATAAAGTTGACGCATGAAATAGGTCTAAAATCTCCTAGATTCTCTTGTATATTCCCTTTTGGGATCAGTGTAATAAGTGTATCGTTGATAGTTTCTACAGACCGATTGTTTTCAAAAAAATCCATAACAACCTGTGTCACATCGTTTTTAATAATTTCCCAGAATTCTTTATAAAACTTACCATTTAACCCATCCGGTCCTGGTGCTTTTGCTGCTGATAAATCCTTAACAGCTCTTTCTATTTCTGCAGTATTTGGTTTTTTTGTTAACTCTTTATTCATATCCTCCGTGATACGTGGTGAAATATATTCAACTGCTTTATTCATTGCTTCTTCTTCACCCCCTTTTTCTTTAAAAAGATTTTTATAAAATTCTTGGAAGTTCTCTTTGATATTCTCAGAATCATCTGTCCACCTGCCTTCCAAGTCTTTAATTCTATTTATTCTATTAAGTTTCCTTCTCTTAATAGTAGCTAAATGAAAATATTTTGTATTCTTGTCACCATAGGTGAGCCAATTAAGTCTAGCTCTATCACACCAGTATTTCTCTTCTCTCTCATACTCTTTTTTTATTTTTTCTTTGATAGTGATTTCTTCATCAGTAGTATCTTTGTCTATTATGTTGTTCAGCTTAATCAGCTTATCTTGGAGTTTTTTAATGGTAATTTCATGATTTTTAAAGTTTTTCCTACTCCAAAAACTAAGTTCTTTTTTTGTATACTCCCGTTTCTTAATGAAGTTTGGTATAGGGCTATTGTAATTAGGGATAGGCCAACTCTCTTCAATAATTTTTTTGCAATTCTCATCTTCAAGCCATCTAGTTTCAAATTTAAATTGTTTTTCCTTAATTTTTAAATTAAAATCGAAATAGAGGATTAAAGGAGAGTGGTCCGACCCTATAGCTGGTGGGATGTGTATAAGTGATCTTGGGAAGTGTTCCATCCATTCGTAGGTAGCAAGACCCCTATCGATTCTTGTCTTGACATTCTTTTCACCAACCATCCTGTTGGACCATGTAAAAAAACACCCATTAGAGTTAATTTCTGCAAGAGAATTACAACAAGTAAAATCGATGAAAGCATTAATATGATCCCTATTGGCCCTATTCTTGCTATTTTTTTATGTAATGTTGAGAATTTCATTGAAGTCTCCAATAATTGTCCACGGTTCTGTGAAGCTTTCGCCCCATTTTGTTATTTCTTTCCATGTTTCTAATCTTTGTTTAAAATCATTGGGAGCATGAATAAACACAATATAATAACTAAAGGAAAGTTCATTAATACGGGCGATAATAAAGGAATTACAACTAAAGACAATATTAAGATGCACGTAAGAGTGCCACAAAACCAGGAACCCTCCTGAATGAAAAGCATTTCCAGTGGGTTCCACAAAAAACGAGTTATCAAAACCAAACCGAGCCAAAACATCTTGAGAGTCCACTTCTCTCAACATCGTCTCACAAAACGCCACCACACAAGGTCTAAATTGAGCCACCAACGAGCTAGCTTTTGTTAATGTTAAGGGCGCTCGTAAACCCTGAACATTCCAAAATAATGTCGTCACTTAATCTTTGCGGCTTTTTTGGAGTTGCCGCCTCCATTATTGTTTTCGAAAACCTCCTCTTCATCCTCAAAAGCATCAGCATACTGGAAATTCATGTCATGGTCCTCTCCTCCACCTTCATAGTCTTTCTCAAAGTAGTTTTCACTACTTTCAAAGTTCCCCTCATCCTCCTCCTCAGGTTCATATTGCGAGTTCTCCTCGTCCACCTCTTTTGTAACCTTCTTCGAGTCCTTCCCTTTCTCTTTGGGTATATTGTTCCTTTCTGCTTCTTCTTTTTCATCCTCTAGGATGCTGAATTGATTTTTATTAACGAAATCTTCAATTGGATCCACCACCCTTAATTTTTTAAAATTACCAGCCATTTTTGAATTAACTTCGCCACTTCCAGTCTCAATTCTAATTCCTCTCGCTTCCCTCCTTCTTTTAATAGTTTGTTGAGAGTTTGACGAAGTCTCCATGTATTGATTAGAAGTGTTGTTGGAATTTGCCACGTATTTCCCTTTGATCTTCCTCATTTGTTCTTCAAATGCCATAAGCGCAGCTCGAATGCTTCCTTCATTCCCTTCCTCATTCTCATCCGTTATTCCATGAGTTCTTTTGAATGCTTCCATTTTCAAAGAGGATTCATGTAGCTCATTGCGCAGGTCATGTATTTGCTTATTCCAGCTCTCCCATTCTCGTTCCTCTGTGTCATTATCCTCGTCTTCTTGCTGCTTCTTGCTCATTTTCCCTTCACCACTCTTCTTTGTGTAGTTGAATTTGCTAAGAACATCCTCATCTTCTTCTCGGATCTGGATACCCTTGGTTGGATTGTTAACTCTATTACTTGGACCTGCATTTTAATAGATTTATCACTATAAAAATAGTTAGTAAATTCTCCATTATTTTTAATATGTAGACCATAAATCGGGTTGAAAGGCGGGAATTTTGCCACATTGTCGATGCTCCATGAGACTTTCCTGCGCTCATCGATGTCTTCCACCTGTTTAATATTCTTATTAGGACAATCTCCGTATTGATGTCCTATCCTTCCACATCTGAAACAAAGTAACCCCGTATTTTCGTATTGGAACACAACCCAAGCTGGACCCTCTTCTTGGTAAAGATAAGCTCCAGGGGGTAGAGGATATTTGGTGTTGATTCTAGCTCTAAACCTCAATATCTTAACATCACAGTTTTGATTGTTGGGAAGATCCACGGCTTCAATTCTGATAAAGCAAACCTCGAGAGCTTTTATTGTGTCTAGGTTATTTTGTTTAAATGCCAAACCTCTAACTTGGACCCAGATTGAAGAATAATCTGTCCCCAAATCATTAAAATCGACAACAAGAGGCCACATGGTCATGCTTAAGTGTAGCTTTTGGTATAATCCTGGTCTCATTTCCCAAACTCTTTTGAACTCTTTCTCATTGAAAATCTCCAGCTTGAACATATTATTTTTGACATCAATTAATCTATAGTGCCCTTGTATTCCCCATCTGTCCTCTATAAGCTTCCTGAGTTGCACAGCATAGATGGCAGAGTCTCCAATGGCCTTGATGAGAATTGCTTTTTCTTCCTTCATGCTTGCAGAAAGTCGAGCCTTAGAACCAATGTTGATAACTCCCAACTTACGAGCTTTATGGTCATTGAGAGGAATTATAGGTAAGGCGTGGTGTTCTCTTGAAGCCATGGTAGCACCTGGACAACCAATGAGCACAAATATACTAGAAAGCACAGTAATTAGGAGAAAATAAGAACAGGAATAAGTGAAGGGAAAAGTTTGAAGGGTGAGGGTGTTATCTGGAGAGTAGCAAGTATGAAAGCATAAACGAGGAGGTGGTAATGAGGCAGCTCCACTCTCTCCTTTGAGTATATATAGGCGCCATCCTTTACCCTCTTCATGGGGTATCTTAATTACCCTAAGGCTGGTTGAATTATCCTTCCCAAGGCTTCGGTAAATGGTGAATTCTTTCCTGTAACACTCTTTAATTATGAAAGAGTAATTATTATTACCTAGCTCTATGGTTGATCTTGGAGAGATCGAGGTGTAGTAGCTTCCTTTGATAGGTCTATACCGGCGTGCAATTGAAACCCTTCCAAGCTCAACTCTTCGCCTCCTCCACGCAAGAATAGCTTTTGTCGCTTTTGATTTCTGCACAAAAAGAGAACCGAAATCACATTATTTAATATCTTTATTACCTCGATGTAAGGTGGGATTTGGTCTGCAGCACTCAAGATTTCGAGAAGTTCAACCGACGCCTTCGTCTCTTCTTGACCTCCCTCATCATTAATTCCATTTCCCCATCTTTGTCTGCACCATTTTACTATTTTAATAGCTTTCCTGATTGTCGAATTAGGTTTGTTCTTCCCCAAATCCGAAAAAGTAAAAACCCTTTGTAACCCTAATAATCCATCTGACGAAATCCCCATTCCAAGATGAGGAAAGAGATGCGTGAAGCAAGAAGCAAGAAACCACTCACGAGATCACCACACCGAGGCGATGATAATCACGAGCAGATTTGATATTTTCGACTGAAAAATCGTACCCTATGAGTAGAGAGAGGAGAGAGCGTATTTTTTCCCATGGTCCTTTAAAGGAGTACTTTTAAAAAATTATATAGGTATTAAAGAATTTATTTTCTATACATATGTAAATTTATATATAGTTTTAGTGTATTGGGTTTGGAAAGAAGAGAAATTGTTGGATTTTACATATGAAATTTATATTTATACATATGTAAAACTGACTTAATGGGTTATAAATATTGGATTTTGTTTGGTCGCCTTGCAGGGTGGTTTGCATTCACAAAAGTTACAAAATTCGTCAAAACAATAAACACAAAATCCAGAAATTTAAATTTTTACAAGGTAATTTGCAACAACTAAAAGGTCCATAGGTTTCTCTCTTGTATAATGCTCTAGCATACTAAAAAAAACACATTCACCAAGTTGCATTCAGCACTTATATACTCCACAACTAAAAATGCAGTATAACAGTAAATTGTTCTCAATCAAATGGTAAAATTCAGAAAATGAAGTACAACACCAAATTGTAAACATTCAACAACTTGGTGTAAGACCATATTTACTTACTCACCAACTTTGATATTCACTGCAAAACACTTCAGAAAATGCAATGTAAACCATTGTAAGATTTGTATAAATATATATAAATAAATAATTATACTTTAGAATATCGTTTACCTTGATCGGGGTTGTTTACATGGTTTATATAGGCATCATACCATGATTGTAAGATATCTTCACTTGTAGCAGCTTCACCAGTAGCAGCTTCAGTAGTAGCAGCTTCAGTAGCCAAAACCTGTTGCAAGATAAGGTACTAAACTTAAACTGTAAACGAGATAAACATGTTGCAAGATAAGGTACTAAACTGTAAAAATGTTAAAACGCTGCTTAGCTAACTTTATCAAATAAAACTAATACTAATACAATTTGATCTATGAATCATCCAACTAAAGACCGTCAAAATATCACATATCCAGTAACATAATTAACATATTACCTCAGAAAATGGATTAACAAATGAATCAGGAGACTCCACCTGAAAACAAAAACCAATCGTAGCATTAAATGAAGATAATTAAATTAACTATCTGATTTCGCACAAACCTGCAAATCAGCAGCTCTTGAAGTACAACAGGTACACCAGTACTTATATTCGAAACAAGTAAATATTAAGAAAACTAGAAAAAACAAATACACCAGTAATTAGACTCGAAAGTACCTTGAAAGAACAACGGTGATGTGTGGCTGGATCTTCAAGTTGAACCAATGTAGAAACACTTGGAGTATGCACGTAACTCTCGAATCGAGGAGCAGAAGGTATAATACGTGTACTTTTACGCTCTTTACAGAACATTGAGTCATACAAGCTACACAAACTTTTAGTTATCTTTCCGCGACCTTTTTTCAATGGACGTGTTATAGCATATTGCAGTTCAGTTTTTTCTCTTTCAAGAGATTGTATTTCCTGTTAACAAGACTGTTAATATATAACAACATAAACAAAACAAAATGACTCACCTTCTCATAATAGCTAACAAGAGATTCTTTCTCCCTTTTCAATACTTCTTTATCTTCATCGAGTTTCCTCTTGTCCTATTAGATAATAATAAAAACATAAACAATGGTAACACCATATATGTATATTATAATTTAAAACATACCTCTGTTATAGTAACTATACGATTTTTATAATACGCAATATCACCATTCATGTCTGCTACCAAATTTGCTTTATCTTCTATTAGTTTCTTTCTCTCCTGTTCCATAATAATAATAAAAATAAGCAATTATAATCAATTATATATAAATTACAAATATAATCTCACTTCTTTTAATCTCTCGAAAAGTGAATGATCGTCTACCAAATTTGCAATCATTTCTTCCAGTTTCCTCACCTCCTGTTAGATAATAATAAAAAAATAAGATAACTCTAAAACAAAATGCAACTAACAATCAAACACACCTCTTTTGAACTCTTTAAAAGATCGTTGTATTTTTTGGTTAGTTCATCAAAGTCTTTGTTCCGATCAGTATTTGTGTCTTTATAAAGCTTCAAGGTATTCTCTATAATTTCCTTCTCATATTAAGCATGATATCCCTTTAGATTTTTAGGACTTTTCCATATGACCCGCACTCGAATCGCGATGCATAGACAGTTGTTTTAGAGCTTGAGTTTGGGGTGGTGGGTCCACCATTATGGGAATTGTTATTGGGTTGGGATTTTTGAGCTTATTAATTGTGCTTTTTGCTTTATATTGATGATGATTCACAGATTTTTATTGTAACCCTTTTCCGGGGTAATAGTGAATGAAAAAGAAGCTACGAGCTAAAATTGCCAACAAGGGCATTAAAAAGAAAAATATATATATGAGAAATTAGCATGATATCTCAACATTAAAAGAGAGTCATAGCTATAGAAAAAATTGATTTGAAAAGAAAAGAAATTATATATATTCGGACCGACAAAGTGAATTTTTAGGTGAACATCTTAAGCTTTAATTGGGTTATTGGGGATGCGAAATTGTGCATCAAGGAATTCATTGGGTTGAGTGAGAAACGTTTATGAGAGTAACTCAAGCTCTAGGGCAATTCGTTGATGGCTAGTGAGGAGAGAGCCAAAAGCTCACTCCAAATTATCCAAATATACTATCATACCATCCCTAAGCCTACATTACAACCTTAAAGACCTTTTTGATTCTTTGCTATGTAATTGAGAAGTGATTGAGCCATTAGAGATTAGTTAAGTGGAGCTTTGAATACTAGTGAGAATCGATGAACAATCTATAGCTCTCTTGGGAAACTGAGTAAAGTCCCAATCCTTCTTACATTGCGAAACTAATCAGATCTTGAATTCAAGCCGTGTTGACTGTGGATATGAGAAGTGAACCGGTATGTAGTTTATAAATATTATTGAATGAAATTTTCTGAGTTATGTGCTTTAGGTTTATTCTATATATTCTGCTATGCTTTTTCCCATTGTGTTGAGAATTTTATAAGTGTGTATTTATAGACTTCCCTTTGTTTTTATCTTTATTGTATCGGGACGATACAACTTTGAGTTGGGGGTCTTGATGTCTCCTCATTTGTGATAGATTAATGTTAGGATGAGACATCATTTTTAGTGATTTAGAAGTCTTTAATGTCGATTTTCTTGAGAAATAGTGCACTTTCCTATTTTGAGTCTTGATTTAGTAAAATAATATTTTTAGAGCATATTGGGTTTAATTATTTATTTAGTGTGTAGCTGGTGGTCCTTTGTGTGTTCTAAATAAATGCAAATAATAATCGAACCACAACCGCAAGTGTACGGTTGTCCCAAGTAGTATAACTGATAAATCAGATTCGTTCCAAGGACGGAATGGTTGATCACAATGTCTAGCAAATAGTGATTGATGCACTTATGAAAATAAAAGACAATAATATGTTTGTTTGGTTTTTGTATTAATCCTAAGGAATGAAAGACTAATGCGAAAATGTAAATAAATAACTAAGACGCAAGTAAATAAAAGTGATACGCAAGTAAGAGCAGGTAGTACTTGAGAGACGCAAGGGTTTACCTAACTATCATTCATTTCATACATTGTTTAAGGGACAAATCGGTAAATTAGTATTGGTCGGGATTCTATAATCTCCTTACCCCGTCAGGGTGGACTAAGGAGCAACTCTCAAATGCTACAAACCCCGTCAGGGTGATTATAGTCCACTCTCAAGTGTTTAAGTTCAAATTACCCAATAGGCCATAGGTTTAATTAAGCTCGTCAGAGTCAATAATTTCTAACCTACATTCATTAACTAGTTCGGTACCTAAACCCCCCGTCAAGGTGATCCAATCGCCACTAATTGGAATAGCTTAGATACTAAGTCCTATCATTGATTGATCAGGTCAAAAATAGTAGATAAAGTGCAAATTAAAGAAAAATACAATTCACCCAATTTGATTTAAATAATAATAATCCCAATTCCAAATGTATAAAACGAAATCAAATTGGGATTAACCCATTATGCGTTCTCAAGCACTAATTTAGTTTAGCTCATAATAATTGAAAAGATACAAACTAAAGTAAAAATAAAGGAATTCATATTTGATTACAAAATTAAAGATAAGAAAAACCTAATTTCCGGAATATGAATGACTACGAACGGAGATATAGACCCTCTCCAGCTCTTGTAGCTTCTTCTTCTTCCTTCCGTTGACTTCTCTCTGGTGTTTAATCTTGTAGAATGTGAATTGTCTTGACACTCTCTTCTAAGGATTTGTAAATTGAAGAAAATATGAGAGGTGAATAATAATGAGGTCAAAATCTCCTTTTATAAGGTTAAAAACGGATTAGGGCTTGGACCAGAAAATAAAACACTAATTAAATGTCGAAGCCCAAATTCTAAGCCCAAAATCCCGTAACTGCTGATACACCTTCACTAAAACGGCTTTTCCCAATGCGTTACGACTCCGATTGACCTCATTCCAGTTTCTAAAGTTCCGTAACTCGATAAGGAATGATTTCTCTTCAAAGGTCAACAGCTAAATCATCGCTTAAGCACCTCGAAATCAGCAATCTATAGCCTGGAAAATGGATTTTCAGCTCTAAAAATAATATCTTCGGGATTTATCTTCGAGTTTTGACTCTATCTCTTGATCTTTGACTTTCTCCTCGGATTCCTCTTCTAGCTAACATCTAAAACCTGTAAAATCTTCACTAAAAATACCAATATTACGCGCAAAAGCTTAATAAATCAAAAATGCTAGAAATAAAAGAGGAAAATCATATTATCGCATATTTAGTCCAAAAGTCTATCGAAATGATTAAATAAACACCAAAAATGATGTCTCCTAAGGGTCGAAAATAAGAACATTTAAGGAGACATCAGTAGCTTTAAAGATAATTATGGAGCTTAATTAGAGTCCAAGTTAAAGATTACAACTAAGGGAAAGAGATTTGCATGGTAATTGGAGATAAGGAAACAAAAGCTAAAAAGATGGAAAAGGAAAAGCTGCCTAATCTAGGATTCGCAGTACACACCTAAAGAAGTGCTATTCTACCCAAGAAATAGGCCGATTTTGGTAATTTCCTTTCATAGGTGCAGAGATAATTCTGTTGCGATTCTTTTGGTATCTTATGGAGCTCAAACCGACCAATAACGAAGAAGATATGCTCAAAACGGTCCATCAGTGTTTATCTTTATTTCCATACGAATTTGAGTTGGGCTAGAAGTCCAATACCTTACCTCTTCCTCAAGAAAACGAATTAGGTCTTCTAAACACCTATAAATACACCTTTATATCACTTGTAAAATCATCCTTGCTTAGAAAAACCTTAATATTATTCCTTAGTCATTGTAGAGAGCAAGATGATGTCTTTTGTAATTTCTTTTAGTTTATTTCCTTCAGGTATGAACTAAACTCCCCATAGCTTGGGTTTTGCATAATGTATAATCTATGAATTCTAATTCTTCTATCTAAGTTTCTTTGGGAATTATATGTTTTAATTTGATATTAGCTTCTTACTTAATATTTGTTTATGTGTTTTGATTTATTGTCTTTCCTAGAACTAATCACTTTAGGATTGTTTTAATAGTAGTTAGATGGTCTCCTTGACAGGGTGTTTAACTATTGAACCACCACATAATGTCTAGTGTCGATATTAGTTATGACAAAACATGATTCTAACTAGATAGTCATTAGGGTTTGTTTTAATCACCATATCACCAGGATTGCAATATTTGTTTAGGGCCTTAGTGGCGTTTGATAACCCTATTCTTCATCACTTCTTGGTTGTGCCGTAGCCCCCTTAGTCGCTCTCAAGGTCTAAGGTATGGGAATTTAGAATCCTGACTAAGTATACCAAGAGCTAATATTCTCCCTTATTAACTAGAGTTATAGATAGATATAGAAGGATTAGTGCATACTAGCAAAACCTGAGCTATACTTCTCATCTCATATTTCTTATCTTTTATTTTATTGTCTTTATTTTCCTAGTTTTAATTCTTAATTTTCGAAATCTGTTCCCTTTAGTTTTCTGTCTTTAATTATTTACTTCTTACTCGTTATTCCTACTCACGCGATTAACACACTTAAGTCCCTGAGAACGAACTCTATTTATCATTAAAACTTGCATACGTCTTGTAATACTTGCAGTACTGTGCCTGTCTAGGGTGAGAGTGCGTAGTTTCTTGGCTTATTTTAATCTTATTTTTATCACACCCTAGGCACCACCACTTAAGCATAATTAAGTAATTGTATAAGCTTCAGGTTTTAGATTATAAGTGCCAGGTTTTAGAATATAAGTGAGAAGGCTCAAATGTTTATTGATCAAGTAAGAATCTACATGCCTTGGCTGCAAAACCTGTTCCATTCAAGGGAAGTAGGCAAAAGCCTACATTCTTAACACAAGCCATCTGAATTGCTCAGCCAAGAATAGACCATCGAAGAAACAAAAATGAAAAAAGAACTTGATTTAATTACACTCATGAGTAGTATATTTATACACGAACCCCACAATGTTTTTTTTCCAAATCCAGCAACGTTCATAAACATGAGCGTTGGAAGCTTTTAATTACCATATATTCAATATATTATGCGTGTGTAAGTTTTGTGGGGCCATGATATGACAAGAGTGTTGGAGTTTGCAATTTGCTCTAATATAGACTCACTTAGTATAAGTATAGCCAGTCTAGGAAAATTAGTCGGAGAAATACACACAACATACAATAGAAGAGCCATACCAATTAAGTATAATCGTTGACTGTGTAAAAGGTTAAGCTTCGAAATTCAAGCATGTGAGACTCAAATCTTAATGATAAAGCAAGAGTTTAACAAGCCGTGGCTGCAACCCAAAAATATTCAGTCAAACTTAAATGGAGGCTGCTATTTAATAAAATACAAATGGGTTATTTTTCCCCTTTTTTTTCGAAGAGAATTGATTCTCTCATATCACTTTAGTGATATGTATCGAGAACATGAACAACATTACATTGTTGTACTAGTCAAAGCTGAGGTTTTGACTTTTTTTTTCATGACAGTAGTGATAACTATAGTCTTAGTATAGTCTTAACTATGGTCAATAAGTTGTTAAGCTAGAAGACAAAACTAGTTTGTTAAAAGGAATATTAGTACGTGAGTGTATTGAGTCTTGATTGTACACACTCACTCCTATATAATGTACTATCTTTTATCACAATCAATACAACATTATTTTCATATCATTTATCAAAATCATAACATGGCATCTGAGCCATTGAGAAGCTCTTATGAAGCTTAAATTTTTTTTTTCCACCATTAACGGTGTTCTTCATTAGCTTCGCTTCTCTACTATAAACTCGATCCTCTTCCGCTCTCTTCGTTTTATCCTTTATGGCGTCGTCTTCATCGACTCCTTCTTCTCCTCATATAACATCGAGTTCTTCGATTCCTGCTGGTCTTCTTCTCCTTCGTCAAAATTGGAGTAGTTTAGTCCAAGTCAAGCTGGATTCATCTAATTATGTGTTATGGCGGTCTCAAATTGAGGCTGTTCTTGATGCCCATGGTTACTTAGGTCATTTAAATGGCACTGTCACTATGCCCTTGTCGTCTGATCCGACGTATGCGACATGGTTGATAGAGGACCAACAACTCAAGGTCTCTTTATTATCGTCGATGATTCCATCGATTTTATCTCAGGTGGTTCGTTTGTCTCGTGCTGGTGATTTCTTGAGTAAATTAGAAGAGACATTCATCACTCAATGCAGAACTCATGTTCATCAACTCAAGATGAAACTCTGCAACATTAAAAAAGGTGATCTTAAAATGAGCGATTACTTAGCTTCTATTCAATCAATTTGCGATGGTCTTGAAACGGCTTCTGAAGCTTTACCCTTAGAAGATATAATTATGTATACGCTTAAAGGTTTACCTGCTGAATACAATCAATTTAAATCAAGTATTCGAATAACTAATGCTCATTCTACTCCTATTAGTTTTCATTCTTTAAGTAGCTTATTAGTTTCAGAGGAGCTTCATATGAATATGATTGAACAATCTGACACTACTGTGCAATCTCATACTGCTCTTTATTCGAATTCATCTTCCTCTACACATACTCGAGGCCGTGGTTCACATCAACGAGGTAGATGCCGTGGTTTCTTTGGTAGAGGTCGTGGTGTAAATTCTTATACACCTTCGAATTTGGGAGCTCAATCCTCTGTTTCTCAGAATGGTGTACACTCTTCTTTACCTACATGTCAAATTTGCTCTAAAATTGGGCATAATGCTTTGGATTGCTGGTATCGTACTGATTTTGTTACCTTTCCTTCACCAAGAGCTAATCGTATTGCTTTGGCTGCTCAAGCTCATACACAGTCTTCAACACAGTCCTCACATAATTCTCAATCATTACCTTCATCTTCTTATGATGCTGAACAATGGTTTTTGGACTCAGGTGCGAATAGTCATATTACAAATGATCTCAATCTCCTTCACAGTTCATCTCCATATCAAGGAGGTAATAATGTTTCAGTTGGTAATGGTGCTGCTCTTGAGATTGCCAATACAGGTCATAGTAAGCTTCTTACACCCTCTACTGTTTTTCACCTTAATTCCATTCTTCATGTTCCTCAAATATCTTCTAATCTTTTATCTATCTCTCGTTTTACGCTTGACAACCACTGTTCTATAACTTTTAATGCCTCTTCTGTGTCTATAATTGATAATCATTCAAATAACATTCTATTTCAGGGCCCTTGTAGAGATGGTTTGTATCCTATCTCGTTTTCTGGTGGTGGTTCAGTGTCCCCTTCTTCAAGTCTTCTTTGTTTGTCCTCCAAGTCTCAAGCCTCTTCAGCTATGATTTGGCATTTTCGGTTGGGTCATCCTTCAGCAAATGCCTCTTCTATTTTAGCACCTCTATTAGAAACTAAACTAAACTTTCATGGTGTTGATTGTGTAGCTTGTTCTGTGTCTAAAGCTCATAAGTTACCATTTACTTCCTCTGTAACTAAGAGTTTAACACCCTTTACGCTTATTCATTCGGATGTATGGGGACCTTCTCCTATTAACTCTTGTTCATCTTTTAAATACTATGTAATTTTCATTGATGATTTTAGCAAATTCTCTTGGGTTTATCCTTTGAAGTTCAAATCCGATGTTCTTTCTGTATTTCAAACCTTTTATAAAATGGTTCAAACTCAATTCAATAAATCAATTAAAATTTTACGCACCGATAATGGAGGTGAATATTTGAATAAAGCCTTTTCTATATTTCTTCAATCAAATGGTGTAATCCATCAAACTAGCTGTCCTCACACTCCTGAGCAAAATGGGGTGTCTGAGAGGAAGCACAGGCATTTACTTGAAACTGCTAGAACTCTTCTTAGTCATAGTTCTATGCCTCCTAAGTATTGGCTTGAAGCCTTAGCTGCCTCCATCTATCTTATCAATATTTTACCATCTCCCAACTTGAACAATATTAGCCCTTATGAATTATTATATCAAATTAGTCCTTCTTATACACATCTCAAGGTTTTTGGTTGTCAATGTTTTCCTTGGCTTAAAACTTATGCCTCACACAAATTAGCTCCTAAATCAATCTCATGTGTCTTTATGGGATATTGTAACTTCTCAAAAGGTTACAAATGTCTTGACTTAAACTCTCAGAAAATATATATATCAAGACATGTATCTTTTAATGAACATGTTTTTCCTTTTGTTTCCTCTGCTCAATCATCAATATCCTCTTGTTCAAATGATGAGCCTTCATCCTATTTTGATTTATTCAATTCTAATATTAATCCACAGTCTTTGTCTCATCCTTTTGATCCAATTCTCCCATCACCTCAACCTTCAGTTGAGTCATCATCTACTTCAGTCTCAAATTCTTCTACACCATCCTCATCTCCATCTCATCCACCTTCTCATATACAACCACCACCTATACGTCATCCCATGATTACTCGTAGACAAACAGGATTTTTAAAACCATCCTATAAATGTCAACACACTCTTGAATCTTCTTCTCTCCCTATTGAACCTACCACATATAAAGAAGCTTCTATGTTATCTTGTTGGCAATCTGCTATGCAGGTTGAATATAATGCTTTACTTGATCAACATACATGGACTTTTAGTTCCACCACCACTTGGGAGATCACCTATTTCATGTAAATGGGTTTATAAAGTCAAACGTAAGGCTGATGGATCAATTGCGAGGTATAAAGCACGCCTTGTTGCACGTGGTTTTTTACAAGAATATGGACTAGATTATACTGAAACATTTAGTCCAGTCGTTAAGCATCAAACTATTAGAGTAGTTCTTTCTTTAGCAGCCTCTTATAATTGGAATATTATACAATTGGATGTCTCAAATGCCTTTTTACATGGCACGCTTGATGAAGAGGTTTATATGATTCAACCTTCTGGATTTATTAATGCTCAACATCCTAATTATGTATGTAAACTAAATCGTTCTTTATACGGTTTAAGACAAGCCCCAAGGGCCTGGTACCAATTACTTGCTACCTTTTTAACTACTCATGGTTTTCAATCAAGCTCTGCAGATTCTTCTATGTTCATTAAAGGTTCAAGTTCTTCTTTAACTATTATTCTTGTTTATGTGGATGATATACTAGTTACGGGAGCAGATAATGTTGCTATTTCTAGTATTATTGCAGCTCTAAAAACACGTTTTATGATGAAAGATCTTGGGACTCTTTCTTATTTTTTGGGTCTTGAAATTACAAGATCAAATAACTCTATCTGTGTAACTCAATCATCTTATGCTCAATCTATTCTTCAAAAAGCTGGTTTAAGTGATTGTAAGCATAGTTCAACTCCTACACCAAGTAAATATACAGTTAAAACAGAGCATGATCTACTTCCTTATGAAAATCCTACTCATTTTCGAAGTATCACAGGAGCTCTGCAATATTTGACTATTACTAGACCGGACATTACTTATGCGGTTAATCAAGTTTGTCAAACTATGCACAATCCTACGAATTCAGATTATGCTGCCTTGAAGAAACTCTTGCGTTATGTTAAAGGTACTATACACTATAGTCTTTCTTTCAATGCTTCATCGTCTACACTTCGTGCTTTCTCTGATTCTGATTGGGCGAGTAATATATCTACTAGACGTTCTACGACGGGTTATTGTATATTTTTGGGTGATAATTTGATCTCATGGGGTTCTAAACGGCAAACCACGGTACCTCGATCGTCCACTGAAGCTGAATATCGAGCCTTAGCCTATGTTTCTGCAGAAATTAAGTGGCTAACATATATGCTCATGAGTTTGAAGATTAACGTTATCACTCCTACTATTTCGTGTGACAATATGTCAGCTATCGCTTTAGCTTCAAATCCAGTGTTTCATTCACGAACACGCCATATTGATATTGATTTTCACTTTGTTCGTGAACAAGTACAAAGCAAATCACTTAATCTACTCTTTGTGCCTACTCAATCTCAATTAGCCGATGTTTTCACTAAGGGACTTTCTCCTTCTCTTTTCTCCTCACTTGTTAGCAAGCTTCCCCTTCTAAAACGAGGCTCAGCTTGAGGGGGGATGATAACTATAGTCTTACTATAGTCTTAACTATGGTCAATAAGTTGTTAAGCTAGAAGACAAAACTAGTTTGTTAAAAGAAATATTAGTACGTGAGTGTATTGAGTCTTGATTGTACACACTCACTCCTATATAATGTACTATCTTTTATCACAATCAATACAACATTATTTTCATATCATTTATCAAAATCATAACAACTGATAACTATAGTCTTACTATAGTCTTAACTATGGTCAATAAGTTGTTAAGCTAGAAGACAAAACTAGTTTTGTCTTCTAGCTTAACAACTTATTGACCATAGTTAAGACTATAGTAAGACTATAGTTATCAAGTAGCACATGTTTTAATTTTTGGTTTCTCATTGGAAGCAACATTCCAGTAACAAGGAGCTAATTTCCATCAAATGTAAGATATGATATGATGGTATTTTTTTTTTTCACGATCACAAATTCACAATAGTGAAACAAAATAAAATTAATATGAAATACATGACTTTCGTTCACAGTTGAGCTTTTTCACAAGAATACATTGTATTCTTTTCTTTCACAATTGTGATTGCCCACTCAACACAATTTTGCTGCACAGATTCCTCACGTGTTTGTTAACACAGTCATGATTCAATATACATAAAAAAAAAATTCTTGGTCGAATTTTCATGGCATTGATAATACCTAATATGTGATATATAATTTTCTAATTACAATTAGTCAATTTTTTCTTTTCATTCACAGAGGTGAATGGATTGTTTTGTGAACTTCTTTTGAATTTCTTTAAAAAATCCGTTTGATATTTTTTTTAACATTTCACTGTGGTGAAATTTATTCGATAATTCATAGTAGAAATTTGATAAATAATGTACTATTTTCATGAAAAAAAGAATTACCTAGTATTTGGATAAAGGATAGAAACCATCGTGCTGATAACGTGTTATAAACAAAGAGAATTGAGACTGTATTGAGTATATGAAAGTATGAGATTACATAGTAAAGAGCCTATTTATAGAGAATAGGTAAACATAACCTTAGTATTCATGGACTTGACTACTAACCCATAGGCTGGAATAAATATCCACTAAATGGGTTTATAACACTAAATATTATAATTTTAATCTACCGGTCAAAGAAATCAACCCTATAATCTCTTTTTTTATTGGAAATCAATACTAAATGATATTTATAATTTGAGCCTCTGGAGGATTGGCCCGATAAAAGTTTACATACTATAAAATACACATAAATTGATGGGCCTGCTTGACAGACTCAAATATTTTATTTATGAAATTATCTAGAGCACTCGCTTTAATCGCCTTTGTAGTGATGATAAGATTAGCCTGTATTTTTAGAAATTTAATCTAATTTAAACAAATTTGATTATATTTTAAGAAGTTTAATTTTAATTTCCAAAATTTGAAAAATAATATTAAAACCTTAGTTTTCTATGTTAACCTACCCTAAGCCCAAATTGAAAAATAAAACCTAACTAATACTTATAAATTATACGTAAATAAGTCACAGAATACACTATCTACAGAATATTATCATAACGGCTGTATTTACACTAAACAGGTACTCTTCAAGGCTTTGTTAATTAGTTTGGGCATGTTTTGCTATTAAATTTTGATCTTGTTATATACTTTATATTATGCTTTAATATGTTTTTACACTAATTTGTGATAGTATCAGCATATATATAACAGAAAGCTCGAGAGAGGAGCGGCCAATCGATTCTGGTATTTAAATCGAATGCTCTTGCTAACGTAACTTGGTTATTTTAAATTAGTATAGATCATTAGGTTTGTGTTAAAAGTAGCGTAGAATTGTTAATATCTCATGCTGCAATTTTTAGCGTCTAACTCATTTATCACATTGTTTAACTTCAGTTATATATTTTATATTCAAAATCTAGATTCTTACAGCGATACTAATATATATTTCTTTTTCATAGATGAAAAATATGGACCTTGCTGGAACTGGAATGAAAGTACCTGATAATGTAATTGTTGATATTTTGAGCCGATTGCCAGTAAAATCTGTACTAAGATTTAAATGTGTTTGCAAGTCATGGTTAATGATTACTCAGCAAAAGTCTTTCATTGAGAAGCATCAGGGTAGGAGCCAAATTGTTTATGAATCCAAACAAACATATGCTAATCATTATTTTTGTGGAGATTCCATCAATGGCTTAGTGCTGGAGAGAAATTGCGAAACTAATCTGCATCGCATAAGAAACCCAGCCACTAAGCAAGTACTTCAAGTAACATCAGAAGTTTTTAAGAAATCCTTTAGATACAGGATTGGTTTTGATCCATCAACTAGTATGTATAAGTTGATTCATTTTTACTTCAAGGAAGAAATAGGTGGTAATATAGGTGTTCGTATGTTAACTATTGGAAGTGATGATGATCATGCTTGGAGATACCTTGATGATGTTAATCTATATTGGTGTAACTGTAGAACACCACGTCATATATACCACAACGATATTAGTTACACTGCAACTTATTCTTTTGAAGAATTAGAGAAAACAGATATACTTAGATTACCCATGGATGGGAAGAGCTCCATGAACATCAAGGTCCCTCAGAATTTTAAAACGGTTCGAGGAATTAAATATAAAATTGGATTACAGATGTTTATTTTGGGTGATGAGAAGCTGTCACTTGGGTTCATAATAGGACATAACCTCCATGTGTGGGTGTTGGAGAATTACAAGAAACACATTTGGTCAGAGGAAAAGATTATTCCTCTGGATTTTATGAAGGATTATCCAGATGTGGATTATATTACTGTGCAGCCATCGCCAAATTTGGATAAACTACGTGCTACTCTTGATAATCATTATGTGGAATATGATGTTCACTCCAAAACATATATATTCTTAGCCAAGGTACCTCCAGGCAAATGGTTCGCGTATAAGATAACTCCTTCTCTTGTATCCCTAAAAGGAATGCGTTCGGAATCAGAAGATTCTGCACCATGCATTACATGTTTTCGCTCTCTATAATTGAATATATTTATGATTGATTATATTTTTCTTATTTTTCTCTTTCTACATCGTTGTAGTAACAAGTATCAATTCATGTGCTACAAATATCAAGTAACGCCTCCTGGTTTTGTGATACTCGACGCAAAAACTATTTTTAAAAGTGGTCCTTTATATAAGTAATAGAAGTTGAGAGATAAATTTTTTTTTAATTGAAATATTAGGAGGTAAAAATGGAATTATACAAAATATCATATATATATATATATACTCTTTTTAGTATTGTGTCATGAGAATAAGGGGGTGTTAGTTTGTTTTTCTTATCCTATTCAAATCTGAATGACTCTTAACGGGTCTGTTTCATTAAGATTTCAAACTAAGTCTGAATCATTGACACTACCTCTTAACAAAATAAGTCATATTCAGCGGTTCATTTAATATTCATCACTTATTACTTAAAAAAACAAACGACGCCTAAATAGATTTAATGTCGGTCACCTTTCTATATTTAATATTAACTTAACTTTTATAAAAGAAAGGCGATGCAGCAACTTAGGCTAAGTGCCCGTTTGGAAGGTGTTTTTTTTGGAATGTTTAGAGTTTTTTTTGTCCTGAAAAATATTTTTATTTGGTGCTTATTGAAAAAAAAAATTAAAATAATTTTAGATTTTGAAATTATTTTTGATAATATTTTAAAATTTAAAACTTTATTCTTAAAGCTCATTTTTACTCTAAAATAAGCACTTCTAAACGAGCCTTAAGTCCAATAGCTCTTTAGATCTTTAACTAGAATTGAGAGTCGAACTACCCGTTTCTCTTAGATATTACCTTCTTGCAACAACTTTACTTCAACCGCTTTCCTTTTTCAACCTCCAATTTTAAAATTTATATTTAAACTTTATTCTATAATATTTCTTTATTTATATATTTTACAAAAAATATTTTTATATTATTATTTTGTTCTATATCTTTGTAATTTAAAGAAACATATTATTTTATTTTAAAAAAAATATTATATAATTTATGGATTTTTCTTTTAAAATTTAAAAATAAGTTTTAATATAGAAAGTGTATTTTAAGATAGTCAGAAAAAGAAATAACTTTGAAAAATAAAGAAATTTAAATTTGAATTTTAACGTGTAAAATGAAAAAAATAAAAAAAAAATAGTGCTAACACCTGCAGAATGAATTATCAAACAAAAAAATGTAGCCAACAGTGTAACAAAAAGAAATGTAGCTTATCTTATACAACTCCTCATTTTAGCTTTTTGCTAGGAGAACTATTAGACTTAACCTTATGAGATATGGCCTTTCATAGTAAGAATAGTGTAGAGTATTTTTCATCATTTAAATGTATATAATTTATGTAATATAAAAAAGAACCAATTGTTGATTGATGCCTATTAAAAAATTTATTTAGAAAAAGGTGCCTAGAAAAAAATATTTATTGAAAACAGCCCCATCCCAAATTACTCTTATAATTAACAATTAAAAAATAAGAAAAAAACTAATAAACACGCGCGCGTCCGTGAATTTTTTTTAAAATCGTCATAACTAATTCAAAAAAAATCAAAAAAAATTATATTTAGATAAATCAAATTAATATTTACGTCTATGATTTTTTTCGTAATTTTCGGAATTTTTTGATTTTTTTCGATTTTTTTAATTTTTTTTTCGAAGACACGAAATTTCATGTTTTAAACATGGAATTTAATGTTTAAAACATGGAATTTCATGTTTATTTCACGGTTTAAAACACGGAATTCCATGTTTTCTGCGGGAAAAAAATTCAAAAAAACTCAAAAAATTCAAAAAAAATCAAAAAAAATTCATAGACGTAAATATTAATTAGATTTATTCAAAAATATTTTTTTTTAATTTTCTGATTTTTTTTGAATTAGTTATGACGATTTTAAAAAATTTCACGGACGCGCGCATGTGATGGAATTAGTAAAGGTATAGAAAATATAAAGGGGATGTTTTCTATAAATAATTACTTCATTAGACATTTTTTTATAAATAAGATTATTGAAGGCATAAAAAAACAATTAGAGAGTTTAATGAGGATGTTATCAACAATAACCCCTATAAAAAAAGGTATAAATGTATATTTTCATCTAAATTAATTCTTTCTTTTCCATTCTATTTCTAATCCAAACAAAGAATGTTATGATCCGTCATTTTCCTTTCCTTTATAAATAAATATATATATAAAATCCAAACAAAAGAATTCATTTCTTTTCTTTTCCTTTATTATTTATCTTTTCCTTTCTTTTCTTTTCCTTTAGTAAATTGAATCCATACATAGCATTAAAGAGAAGAGAAGGTCTATGGTTCGAATCTCCTTCCTAACAGATGTAAAGTAAAAGGTACAAGACTCGAACTCCTCCCTCCATGAACATGGGTCACTTAGTTCTAATTTACTTCGGAATATACACAGGTCACCTAGTTCTAATTGAATAGAGGGCCACATGAGATATGTTGATACATATTTTTGTGTGTATATTATATATGTCTCTTAGTGTAATAAATTGGAAAGAAAAATATCTTTAGAGTAAAAAAACTTTTTTTTAAAGAAAAACTGCTGCGATATTTTGCTCCACATTTTGCGTACAAAAAATAACAACTTTTCAAACCACAATGGTAACAACGCCGCCACTTTTGGCCGGCGTGACACCACCTCCTGACCGAGCACCAGAGCCGATGGAGGAGGGAACCAAAGCTGTGATAGCAGCGCCTGTTATCTCGCCTTCACAGGACCTTCAAATGACAGAATTTCCGGAGTTAATTAGCGCAGTCCAGGAAGGGAGAACGGGCAAAAGAGCTCGTTCAAACCCAGAAAGTGCCGCTGTTACTGAGAAAATTGTGAACAACCCTGCTACAGAAGGTGTTAACAACGCTGTTATTATGGGTAACCCGCCATCGATCTCTGGTGCACCAAAAAATAACAGTTTCATAGCTGCTGCAACATTGCCAAATCCGCAGAGAGGTAACACTTCAAACTCGTTTATTAGGCCAAATCTAGGTAGTTGGAAAGGAACTGTGACTGGTAACAACATAATTATTCCAATTAATGAAGATAACGATGAAATTAAGGCTAATCATGCATTGGGGGAAGAGGATTATTATGAATTAGAGGGGTTAATAGAAGACGATGATGATGAGATAATAATTGATTCTATTCCGACTGTGGTTAGAACGAGGGAGGAGATACAAGAGGGAGTAAGGTTATGGCGGAATACTGCTGTAATTAGATTATTAGGTAGAGAGGTGGGCTTTACATATTTGCATTCGAAATTGAGACAAATCTGGGCTCCAAAAGGGCTTTTTGAATTAGTTGATGTGGGGTTCGGGTACTACATGGTTAAGTTTGAGAAAAGAGAGGATTTTGATTTCGCGCTCTCAGGGGGTCCGTGGATGATTCTGGATCATTATTTGATTGTAAGAGAATGGACTCCGGCGTTTAATGCGGCATCAAACTCAATCACAACGACAACAGCATGTGTAAGAGTTTCGAATGTAGGAATGCATAACTACACCGTTCGTATCTTGAGAAAAATAGGGAATAAACTTGGCCAGACTATCAAGATTGATCCTATGACAAAGGGGAGGCTAAGAGGGAACTATGCTAGACTTGCTATTGAATTGGACTTGAAAAAACCATTGGAGCCGGAGGTAAGGATTGGGACGGATGTATGTAAAGTTGAATATGAAGGTCTTCACTTGATTTGCTTCGATTGTGGCAACTTTGGACATAAAAAGGAAAATTGTCCTCCTAATGTTGTGGTTAGAATGGAAATGGAAAGGGATATCGAAAAGGGGAAGGAACCCGTTGTAGTGGAGAACATGGAAACAATGGTTCCTAAAGCGAAATATGGGGAATGGATGACTGTTAGGCGAGGGAATAGAGGGAACGGGAAAAGTATTGGGAATAATGTAGCTAAAACGCAAGTGAATAATAATCTGGGAAACCGTTTTGATGCTTTAAGAATGGACGAGTACCCGAGTATAATGCGCTTTAATGCCCAAGGAATAATGAATAAGGGTCAAACCTCGGGATCGAAACCAAATGCGTATAAAGGGAAAGGTGTGGCAGGGACTAATTTGGGAAATAAAAAATCAGGTGGATCGAAAGGACATGGGGTAATAACAACACCCAACTTTGAGCAAAGAAGAGTCTTAATAGATGAGGTGGAGGTGAGTGACATGGGCGATGTTGAGGTTCTTAATGTGGCAAAGAAGACGGGAAAAAAGGGTGCAATAGTGGGATCATCTAAAGGTAATGCGAGTAGAGGTGGCGAGGTTGAAGGGGCTGAAGTTGATGGCTGTAACAGGCCCTCGGTAGGGGCGGTTGTTGGTGGCTGTAACAGGCCCTTGGTAGGGGCTGGAGCAGGGGCCGAAGCTGAAGTTTTGGTCGAGGTTATGGTGGCTGGTGGGAGGGAAAGTAACAGGGACTGTTTTGCAATAAATACAAAACTTGCACCTGCTATTTCTGGACCGCCAACCCCACAGCACACGGGACTTTCTGCAGCGGAACAGCTAGCTTTGGAATCACCAAGAGGCTGTGTTGATTTATCGGCTATAATTCCAGCACCGCTACCTCAGGACCCGCTGTGGGATGTCACAATTAGCGAGGAAAATGGTGATGCAGCGTGGCTCGAAAGCCAAGTCCCGGAAACGGCAGTAGCTAATTTACAGAAGCATGACCAGGAGGAGCGTAGAATGGATGAGGACACTGACATGGAAACTCGCGCCTAATGCGCCACGAGGTCACTATGTTTTCAGTGATAAGAGAATGTGGTGCTTTGCTTAGTAGATTTCCGTATATTGAGCTTAACCATGTTTTTCGTGAAGCTAATCTTTGTGCTGATAAACTAGCTAAAGAAAGAGCGATGATGTCTTCTCAACCCGTGATACTTAAAGAGCCACATGAATATCTTTGGAAACTAATTAGACGTGATAGAAGCGGTTATGCAACTTTTAGAGTTGCTTTAGATAGTTAAAAGAACATTTGTTCTTCATGTAATCTGTTTTTTCTTAACGGCTTTATAGCCTCTCATGTATGCAAAAAAAAAATTGGAAAGAAAAATAAGACAAAACAGATGTGTATACTGTGTGTAGAGGTTTTAATCAGTTTTGTTGGTTTAAACTTAGAGCCCGTTTGGAAGTGCTTATTTTAGAGTAAAAAAGCGCTTTTGGAATAAAATTCAAAATTTAAAAAAATTGTTAAAAATAATTTTGAAATCTAAAATTATTGTAAGTGCTTTTTTTTAAGAAGCACATATTTGGTGCTTTTCAGAAAAAGTGCTTTTCAAGGTAAAAAAAACTCTTGAAATACTAAAAGCACTTTTAAGTGCTTCTCCAAAAAAGCACTTCCAAACGGGCACTTAATAGAAGTTATAAATGGGTTGGTTTAAAAAAATAAAATGTAAGGAAAATGGGTATTAAAGAATAAGTACTTTCTTTTAGGAATTGGCTATGTTATGGAATTGTAGTCCAACACGAAAGAACATGAAATGAGGGAACATGGAATTTTTTGCGTTTATATAGGTATTAAAAATTCCATGGTCCTTTTTTTTTTTTGGACATCGAGAGGGTGCAAAGGCACCCCGCAAAAAACAAAGAAAATTATCCTATTCCTAGTTTACTAAAGGCCGCTGAGAGATCGGAGATACTAAGCGTATTCCGATTAACAAAAGTTGTTGTGTGCCTAGCTTCCTTCGCTAATTTATCCGCATTCCTGTTGAGCTTCCTGTTGATGTGTTTGAAAGTAATCTGTCCGAGCTCCTCAGAAGTGCAAATAACTTTTCGAAGAACGGGTTGGATATTCCAACGTGCTGCTGACACCTGCTTTATACCTTGAATCACTTCAAGGTTATCTGAGTGGATGGTGACTTTTTTATCGTGATACCTTCTTGCTATTTTTGTAGCTTCCAAAACCGCTATTGCTTCTCCTTCTATTACTGTGTTGCAGTCGATAGTCTTGCTAATTTTTTATTTTACGTTGTTCTCTCTTTGTTCCCATACTATTGCTATTCCCGTTGGTTCCCACTTGTTTGAAAAGGAAGCGTCACAATATATGTTGACTTCGTCCTCATAATCTGTTTCCGTTGTTTCACTTTGTACTGTTAGGTTATTGAAGCCCTTATAACCTTCTTTAATCCAGTTAATGTCGTGGATTTCTTGCATAAGTTTTGTCGATGCTTTGTTTATTACTGTTCCATTCGCTGCAGTTCCTTCATGAAGGCCTTTCATTTTTGCTTTCCAAATGTTCCACAGGTTGATCATTATAAAGTCTCGAACCACTTTCTCGTCCCACCCTCCCTTTTTGAAAGATTTAACAGTTTTTAGGAACCAATCTTCTATATTATCATCCAGTTTATCTTGAATTTTGATTTGTAAGAACGATCATGCCCAGATATCTTTGCACATATTACACTGAAGGAGTAGATGTTCCACATCTTCTTTGTCCTGGTTGCACCAAAGACAGTTTTTACCATCTGCACATTTCCTTTTGGAAAGATTAACTCTAGTAGGTAAAGCGTTATTGACCACCCTCCACATAAATAATCTAATTTTTTTTTGGGATATTTGATTTCCATATTTTTTTCCATATTTTAGTTTCTTGCATAACCCTTGTTTTAGTAGTGGTCGCCTTGTTCTTGTTGTGTTCTTCTATAATTATTTTGTATCCCGTTTTCGTATCGTAATTCCCATTTTTTGAATAAGGCCATATGAATCTATCTTTAGTATCTAATTCTTTGATCTTTGTTTTCTTTATCACATTTATTATAGGTTCATGGAAAAGGTTATCTAGAATTTCGAGGTTCCATTCCTCTTCTCCTTCCTTCATGAGTTCATTCACTTTTATGAAGTTCGATCCTTTCGGTTTCTCTAATTGCCATTCTGTATCTAACCATTTTTCATTCCATATATCTGTGTCTTTCCCATTTCCTATTTTTTTGATACCGTATTTTTTAATAAAGTCTCTACCTTCCATTAAACTTGCCCAACTCCAAGTTCTACTTTGTTTAACTCTACACGATAAAAAACTAGATTTATTAAAATAAATACCTTTGAGGAGTCTAGCTGCCAGGTTGTTTGGACTATCCATAATTCTCCACGCTTGGGCAGCTAGAAGAACTGTGTTCATCTTCTTGAAATCTTTAAAGCCGAGTCCCCCTATGATTTTATTCACCGTTATTTTTTCCCATGCCACCCAATGAATCTTATTTCTTTCACCAGAATTCCACCAGAAATTAGAAATAGCTGAGATAAGTTTATTACAAAAATTAGTAGGAAAAGAAAAAATGGACATATAATAATTCGGAATAGCTTGAAGGATTGCTTTGATGAGCACTTCTTTGCCCCCTTCCGATAGGAGTTTAGCTTTCCAACCTTCTGTATATTTAAACACCTTATTTGCTATCCATTCAAGAGAATCTACCTTTGACCTTTTATGACATAATGGAACACCCAAATAGTGTCCCAAGTCTCCCGTTTCTTTGATACCCATTTTTTCCGTTACGGAATTTTTGATCTCTTCTGTTGTTTCTTTACTAAAAATGATTGCCGATTTATTAAGGTTGATAGCCTGTCCAGATCCTTCGCAGTATATATCCACACATTCTTTAAAAGAATCAATATCAGAATTGTCTAAGTCTAAAAAGAAAAGAGAGTCATCTGCAAATAAAAGATGAGAGATAATAGGGCAGTTTCTATTAATTCTTATACCATTATAAAATTTATTATTGACAAAATGGTCCACAATACTAATTAGAGATTCAGTCATAATAGAGAAAAGGAAGGGGGAAAGAGGATCCCCTTGCCTGAGTCCTCTTCCTGGCTTAAAATTTTCAAGTCTTTCTCCATTGATGTTGATATTGAAAGACACTGAAGTAATGCAATTCCTTATCCAATCTATCCATTTGCTACAAAACCCTAATTTACTTAAAACTTTAAATAAGAAATGCCATCTTACCTGATCATAAGCTTTTGCCATATCTATTTTGATTGCCGCCAAATTTTTCTTGTCTTTCCTCTTCCTACTCATAAAAAAAGAGATTTCTTGGGCAATAAGTATGTTGTCCTGTATGGCCCTACCTTTGATGAAAGCTGATTGTGTGGGTGAGATAATTTTGTCCATGATTTCCCTTAATCGCTTGGAGAGAATCTTTGTAATAATTTTATAAATAAAGTTGACGCATGAAATAGGTCTAAAATCTCCTAGATTCTCTTGTATATTCCCTTTTGGGATCAGTGTAATAAGTGTATCGTTGATAGTTTCTACAGACCGATTGTTTTCAAAAAAATCCATAACAACCTGTGTCACATCGTTTTTAATAATTTCCCAGAATTCTTTATAAAACTTACCATTTAACCCATCCGGTCCTGGTGCTTTTGCTGCTGATAAATCCTTAACAGCTCTTTCTATTTCTTCAGTATTTGGTTTTTTTGTTAACTCTTTATTCATATCCTCCGTGATACGTGGTGAAATATATTCAACTGCTTTATTCATTGCTTCTTCTTCACCCCCTTTTTCTTTAAAAAGATTTTTATAAAATTCTTGGAAGTTCTCTTTGATATTCTCAGAATCATCTGTCCACCTGCCTTCCAAGTCTTTAATTCTATTTATTCTATTAAGTTTCCTTCTCTTAATAGTAGCTAAATGAAAATATTTTGTATTCTTGTCACCATAGGTGAGCCAATTAAGTCTAGCTCTATCACACCAGTATTTCTCTTCTCTCTCATACTCTTTTTTTATTTTTTCTTTGATAGTGATTTCTTCATCAGTAGTATCTTTGTCTATTATGTTGTTCAGCTTAATCAGCTTATCTTGGAGTTTTTTAATGGTAATTTCATGATTTTTAAAGTTTTTCCTACTCCAAAAACTAAGTTCTTTTTTTGTATACTCCCGTTTCTTAATGAAGTTTGGTATAGGGCTATTGTAATTAGGGATAGGCCAACTCTCTTCAATAATTTTTTTGCAATTCTCATCTTCAAGCCATCTAGTTTCAAATTTAAATTGTTTTTCCTTAATTTTTAAATTAAAATCGAAATAGAGGATTAAAGGAGAGTGGTCCGACCCTATAGCTGGTGGGATGTGTATAAGTGATCTTGGGAAGTGTTCCATCCATTCGTAGGTAGCAAGACCCCTATCGATTCTTGTCTTGACATTCTTTTCACCAACCATCCTGTTGGACCATGTAAAAAAACACCCATTAGAGTTAATTTCTGCAAGAGAATTACAACAAGTAAAATCGATGAAAGCATTAATATGATCCATATTGGCCCTATTATTGCTATTTTTTTATGTAATGTTGAGAATTTCATTGAAGTCTCCAATAATTGTCCACGGTTCTGTGAAGCTTTCGCCCTATTTTGTTATTTCTTTCCATGTTTCTAATCTTTGTTTAAAATCATTGGGAGCATGAATAAACACAATATAATAACTAAAGGAAAGTTCATTAATACGGGCGATAATAAAGGAATTACAACTAAAGACAATATTAAGATGCACGTAAGAGTGCCACAAAACCAGGAACCCTCCTGAATGAAAAGCATTTCCAGTGGGTTCCACAAAAAACGAGTTATCAAAACCAAACCGAGCCAAAACATCTTGAGAGTCCACTTCTCTCAACATCGTCTCACAAAACGCCACCACACAAGGTCTAAATTGAGCCACCAACGAGCTAGCTTTTGTTAATGTTAAGGGCGCTCGTAAACCCTGAACATTCCAAAATAATGTCGTCACTTAATCTTTGCGGCTTTTTTGGAGTTGTCGCCTCCATTATTGTTTTCGAAAACCTCCTCTTCATCCTCAAAAGCATCAGCATACTGGAAATTCATGTCATGGTCCTCTCCTCCACCTTCATAGTCTTTCTCAAAGTAGTTTTCACTACTTTCAAAGTTCCCCTCATCCTCCTCCTCAGGTTCATATTGCGAGTTCTCCTCGTCCACCTCTTTTGTAACCTTCTTCGAGTCCTTCCCTTTCTCTTTGGGTATATTGTTCCTTTCTGCTTCTTCTTTTTCATCCTCTAGGATGCTGAATTGATTTTTATTAACGAAATCTTCAATTGGATCCACCACCCTTGATTTTTTAAAATTACCAGCCATTTTTTAATTAACTTCCCCACTTCCAGTCTCAATTCTAATTCCTCTCACTTCCCTCCTTCTTTTAATAGTTTGTTGAGAGTTTGACGAAGTCTCCATGTATTGATTAGAAGTGTTGTTGGAATTTGCCACGTATTTCCCTTTGATCTTCCTCATTTGTTCTTCAAATGCCATAAGCGCAGCTCGAATGCTTCCTTCATTCCCTTCCTCATTCTCATCCGTTATTCCATGAGTTCTTTTGAATGCTTCCATTTTCAAAGAGGATTCATGTAGCTCATTGCGCAGGTCATGTATTTGCTTATTCCAGCTCTCCCATTCTCGTTCCTCTGTGTCATTATCCTCGTCTTCTTGCTGCTTCTTGCTCATTTTCCCTTCACCACTCTTCTTTGTGTAGTTGAATTTGCTAAGAACATCCTCATCTTCTTCTCGGATCTGGATACCCTTGGTTGGATTGTTAACTCTATTACTTGGACCTGCATCTTTAATAGATTTATCACTATAAAAATAGTTAGTAAATTCTCCATTATTTTTAATATGTAGACCATAAATCGGGTTGAAAGGCGGGAATTTTGCCACATTATCGATGCTCCATGAGACTTTCCTGCGCTCATCGATGTCTTAAACCTGTTTAATATTCTTATTAGGACAATCTCCGTATTGATGTCCTATCCTTCCACATCTGAAACAAAGTAACCCCGTATTTTCGTATTGGAACACAACCCAAGCTGGACCCTCTTCTTGGTAAAGATAAGCTCCAGGGGGTAGAGGATATTTGGTGTTGATTCTAGCTCTAAACCTCAATATCTTAACATCACAGTTTTGATTGTTGGGAAGATCCACGGCTTCAATTCTAATAAAGCAAACCTCGAGAGCTTTTATTGTGTCTAGGTTATTTTGTTTAAATGCCAAACCTCTAACTTGGACCCAGATTGAAGAATAATCTGTCCCCAAATCATTAAAATCGACAACAAGAGGCCACATGGTCATGCTTAAGTGTAGCTTTTGGTATAATCCTGGTCTCATTTCCCAAACTCTTTTGAACTCTTTCTCATTGAAAATCTCCAGCTTGAACATATTATTTTTGACATCAGTTAATCTATAGTGCCCTTGTATTCCCCATCTGTCCTCTATAAGCTTCCTGAGTTGCACAGCATAGATGGCAGAGTCTCCAATGGCCTTGATGAGAATTGCTTTTTCTTCCTTCATGCTTGCAGAAAGTCGAGCCTTAGAACCAATGTTGATAACTCCCAACTTACGAGCTTTATGGTCATTGAGAGGAATTATAGGTAAGGCGTGGTGTTCTCTTGAAGCCATGGTAGCACCTGGACAACCAATGAGCACAAATATACTAGAAAGCACAGTAATTAGGAGAAAATAAGAACAGGAATAAGTGAAGGGAAAAGTTTGAAGGGTGAGGGTGTTATCTGGAGAGTAGCAAGTATGAAAGCATAAACGAGGAGGTGGTAATGAGGCAGCTCCACTCTCTCCTTTGAGTATATATAGGCGCCATCCTTTACCCTCTTCATGGGGTATCTTAATTACCCTAAGGCTGGTTGAATTATCCTTCCCAAGGCTTCGGTAAATGGTGAATTCTTTCCTGTAACACTCTTTAATTATGAAAGAGTAATTATTATTACCTAGCTCTATGGTTGATCTTGGAGAGATCGAGGTGTAGTAGCTTCCTTTGATAGGTCTATACCGGCGTGCAATTGAAACCCTTCCAAGCTCGACTCTTCGCCTCTTCCACGCAAGAATAGCTTTTGTCGCTTTTGATTTCTGCACAAAAAGAGAACCGAAATCATAACAAACATTATTTAATATCTTTATTACCTCGATGTAAGGTGGGATTTGGTCGGCAGCACTCAAGATTTCGAGAAGTTCAACCGACGCCTTCGTCTCTTCTTGACCTCCCTCATCATTAATTCCATTTCCCCCATCTTTGTCTGCACCATTTTACTATTTTAATAGCTTTCCTGATTGTCGAATTAGGTTTGTTCTTCCCCAAATCCGAAAAAGTAAAAACCCTTTGTAACCCTAATAATCCATCTGACGAAATCCCCATTCCAAGATGAGGAAAGAGATGCGTGAAGCAAGAAGCAAGAAACCACTCACGAGATCACCACACCGAGGCGATGATAATCACGAGCAGATTTGATATTTTCGACTGAAAAATCGTACCCTATGAGTAGAGAGAGGAGAGAGCGTATTTTTTCCCATGGTCCTTTAAAGGAGTACTTTTAAAAAATTATATAGGTATTAAAGAATTTATTTTCTATACATATGTAAATTTATATATAGTACTAGTGTATTGGGTTTGGAAAGAAGAGAAATTGTTGGATTTTACATATGAAATTTATATTTATACATATGTAAAACTGACTTAATGGGTTATAAATATTGGATTTTGTTTGGTCGCCTTGCAGGGTGGTTTGCATTCACAAAAGTTACAAAATTCGTCAAAACAATAAACACAAAATCCAGAAATTTAAATTTTTACAAGGTAATTTGCAACAACTATAAGGTCCATAGGTTTCTCTCTTGTATAATGCTCTAGCATACTAAAAAAAACACATTCACCAAGTTGCATTCAGCACTTATATACTCCACAACTAAAAATGCAGTATAACAGTAAATTGTTCTCAATCAAATGGTAAAATTCAGAAAATGAAGTACAACACCAAATTGTAAACATTCAACAACTTGGTGTAAGATCATATTTACTCACTCACCAACTTTGATATTCACTGCAAAACACTTCAGAAAATGCAATGTAAACCATTGTAAGATTTGTATAAATATATATAAATAAATAATTATACTTTAGAATATCTTTTACCTTGATCGGGGTTGTTTACATGGTTTATATAGGCATCATACCATTATTGTAAGATATCTTCACTTGTAGCAGCTTCACCAGTAGCAGCTTCAGTAGTAGCAGCTTCAGTAGCCAAAACCTGTTGCAAGATAAGGTACTAAACTTAAACTGTAAACGAGATAAACATGTTGCAAGATAAGGTACTAAACTGTAAAAATGTTAAAACGCTGCTTAGCTAACTTTATCAAATAAAACTAATACTAATACAATTTGATCTATGAATCATCCAACTAAAGACCGTCAAAATATCACATATCCAGTAACATAATTAACATATTACCTCAGAAAATGGATTAACAAATGAATCAGGAGACTCCACCTGAAAACAAAAACCAATCGTAGCATTAAATGAAGATAATTAAATTAACTATCTGATTTCGCACAAACCTGCAAATCAGCAGCTCTTGAAGTACAACAGGTACACCAGTACTTATATTCGAAACAAGTAAATATTAAGAAAACTAGAAAAAACAAATACACCAGTAATTAGACTCGAAAGTACCTTGAAAGAACAACGGTGATGTGTGGCTGGATCTTCAAGTTGAACCAATGTAGAAACACTTGGAGTATGCACGTAACTCTCGAATCGAGGAGCAGAAGGTATAATACGTGTACTTTTACGCTCTTTACAGAACATTGAGTCATACAAGCTACACAAACTTTTAGTTATCTTTCCGCGACCTTTTTTCAATGGACGTGTTATAGCATATTGCAGTTCAGTTTTTTCTCTTTCAAGAGATTGTATTTCCTGTTAACAAGACTGTTAATATATAACAACATAAACAAAACAAAATGACTCACCTTCTCATAATAGCTAACAAGAGATTCTTTCTCCCTTTTCAATACTTCTTTATCTTCATCGAGTTTCCTCTTGTCCTATTAGATAATAATAAAAACATAAACAATGGTAACACCATATATGTATATTATAATTTAAAACATACCTCTGTTATAGTAACTATACGATTTTTATAATACGCAATATCACCATTCATGTCTGCTACCAAATTTGCTTTATCTTCTATTAGTTTCTTTCTCTCCTGTTCCATAATAATAATAAAAATAAGCAATTATAATCAATTATATATAAATTACAAATATAATCTCACTTCTTTTAATCTCTCGAAAAGTGAATGATCGTCTACCAAATTTGCAATCATTTCTTCCAGTTTCCTCACCTCCTGTTAGATAATAATAAAAAAATAAGATAACTCTAAAACAAAATGCAACTAACAATCAAACACACCTCTTTTGAACTCTTTAAAAGATCGTTGTATTTTTTGGTTAGTTCATCAAAGTCTTTGTTCCGATCAGTATTTGTGTCTTTATAAAGCTTCAAGGTATTCTCTATAATTTCCTTCTCATATTAAGCATGATATCCCTTTAGATTTTTAGGACTTTTCCATATGACCCGCACTCGAATCGCGATGCATAGACAGTTGTTTTAGAGCTTGAGTTTGGGGTGGTGGGTCCACCATTATGGGAATTGTTATTGGGTTGGGATTTTTGAGCTTATTAATTGTGCTTTTTGCTTTATATTGATGATGATTCACAGATTTTTATTGTAACCCTTTTCCGGGGTAATAGTGAATGAAAAAGAAGCTACGAGCTAAAATTGCCAACAAGGGCATTAAAAAGAAAAATATATATATGAGAAATTAGCATGATATCTCAACATTAAAAGAGAGTCATAGCTATAGAAAAAATTGATTTGAAAAGAAAAGAAATTATATATATTCGGACCGACAAAGTGAATTTTTAGGTGAACATCTTAAGCTTTAATTGGGTTATTGGGGATGCGAAATTGTGCATCAAGGAATTCATTGGGTTGAGTGAGAAACGTTTATGAGAGTAACTCAAGCTCTAGGGCAATTCGTTGATGGCTAGTGAGGAGAGAGCCAAAAGCTCACTCCAAATTATCCAAATATACTATCATACCATCCCTAAGCCTACATTACAACCTTAAAGACCTTTTTGATTCTTTGCTATGTAATTGAGAAGTGATTGAGCCATTAGAGATTAGTTAAGTGGAGCTTTGAATACTAGTGAGAATCGATGAACAATCTATAGCTCTCTTGGGAAACTGAGTAAAGTCCCAATCCTTCTTACATTGCGAAACTAATCTGATCTTGAATTCAAGCCGTGTTGACTGTGGATATGAGAAGTGAACAGGTATGTAGTTTATAAATATTATTGAATGAAATTTTCTGAGTTATGTGCTTTAGGTTTATTCTATATATTCTGCTATGCTTTTTCCCATTGTGTTGAGAATTTTATAAGTGTGTATTTATAGACTTCCCTTTGTTTTTATCTTTATTGTATTGGGACGATACAACTTTGAGTTGGGGGTCTTGATGTCTCCTCATTTGTGATAGATTAATGTTAGGATGAGACATCATTTTTAGTGATTTAGAAGTCTTTAATGTCGATTTTCTTGAGAAATAGTGCACTTTCCTATTTTGAGTCTTGATTTAGTAAAATAATATTTTTAGAGCATATTGGGTTTAATTATTTATTTAGTGTGTAGCTGGTGGTCCTTTGTGTGTTCTAAATAAATGCAAATAATAATCGAACCACAACCGCAAGTGTACGGTTGTCCCAAGTAGTATAACTGATAAATCAGATTCGTTCCAAGGACGGAATGGTTGATCACAATGTCTAGCAAATAGTGATTGATGCACTTATGAAAATAAAAGACAATAATATGTTTGTTTGGTTTTTGTATTAATCCTAAGGAATGAAAGACTAATGCGAAAATGTAAATAAATAACTAAGACGCAAGTAAATAAAAGTGATACGCAAGTAAGAGCAGGTAGTACTTGAGAGACGCAAGGGTTTACCTAACTATCATTCATTTCATACATTGTTTAAGGGACAAATCGGTAAATTAGTATTGGTCGGGATTCTATAATCTCCTTACCCCCGTCAGGGTGGACTAAGGAGCAACTCTCAAATGCTACAAACCCCGTCAGGGTGATTATAGTCCACTCTCAAGTGTTTAAGTTCAAATTACCCAATAGGCCATAGGTTTAATTAAGCTCGTCAGAGTCAATAATTTCTAACCTACATTCATTAACTAGTTCGGTACCTAAACCCCCCGTCAAGGTGATCCAATCGCCACTAATTGGAATAGCTTAGATACTAAGTCCTATCATTGATTGATCAGGTCAAAAATAGTAGATAAAGTGCAAATTAAAGAAAAATACAATTCACCCAATTTGATTTAAATAATAATAATCCCAATTCCAAATGTATAAAACGAAATCAAATTGGGATTAACCCATTATGCGTTCTCAAGCACTAATTTAGTTTAGCTCATAATAATTGAAAAGATACAAACTAATGTAAAAATAAAGGAATTCATATTTGATTACAAAATTAAAGATAAGAAAAACCTAATTTCCGGAATAGGAATGACTACGAACGGAGATATAGACCCTCTCCAGCTCTTGTAGCTTCTTCTTCTTCCTTCCGTTGACTTCTCTCTGGTGTTTAATCTTGTAGAATGTGAATTGTCTTGACACTCTCTTCTAAGGATTTGTAAATTGAAGAAAATATGAGAGGTGAATAATAATGAGGTCAAAATCTCCTTTTATAAGGTTAAAAACGGATTAGGCTTAGACCAGAAAATAAAACACTAATTAAATGTCCAAGCCCAAATTCTAAGCCCAAAATCCCGTAACTGCTGATACACCTTCACTAAAACGGCTTTTCCCGATGCGTTACAACTCCGATTGACCTCATTCCAGTTGCTAAAGTTCCGTAACTCGATAAGGAATGATTTCTCTTCAAAGGTCAACAGCTAAATCATCGCTTAAGCACCTCGAAATCAGCAATCTATAGCCTGGAAAATGGATTTTCAGCTCTAAAAATAATATCTTCGGGATTTATCTTCGAGTTTTGACTCTATCTCTTGATCTTTGACTTTCTCCTCGGATTCCTCTTCTAGCTAACATCTAAAACCTGTAAAATCTTCACTAAAAATACCAATATTACGCGCAAAAGCTTAATAAATCAAAAATGCTAGAAATAAAAGAGGAAAATCATATTATCGCATATTTAGTCCAAAAGTCTATCGAAATGATTAAATAAACACCAAAAATGATGTCTCCTAAGGGTCGAAAATAAGAACATTTAAGGAGACATCAAGACCCCCAACTCAAACCTTTGTCGTCCCGACAAAGCAAAACTAAAAACAAGGGGAGAGAAGTAGATGCAAGAGAAAATAGAAGCTAGCAAATAAACCCTAAAGCAATGCTAAAGATAAATCTCATATAGAAAACATTAAGAACTAACATATACATACACTAATCATGCAACATCAAACATAAATAATCTCAATCATAAAATTAAAGTTGCAATGCTTGAAGGTTACACTTGTACTCCTCTCTGTATGATGGCTATAGGGTGGTCATTAATCCTAACTCGCTTTGAACGCTCCACCTAGTGTATTCCCTATCAACAGAATTATAAATTCACTATGTACTTTAGAATCAAGAGGTCTTTACGGTTTTAATATTGGCTTAAGGACGGTATGGATGTATATTTGGTAAATTTGAAGTGAGCTTTTGGCTCTCTCCTCACTTACCATCAACAATGTCCTCGAGCTTGAGTTTACGCTCAAAAATGTTCTCACTCACCCATTTGACGCGCCAATGTTGCGTCCCCATGTCAACCCAAATAAAACTAAGATGATTTCCAAAAATATTCCACTTTGCCGATTTATTTCTTTCTTTCTTTTTATTTTCTTTTTCATTTCTTTTCTTTTTTTTGTACAAGATCATGACTATCATTTTGATATGAAAGGTCATGTCTCTTATAATATTTTTATTCTTTTTCTCTCTTTTTTTTTTCTTTTCTTTTTCTCTATTTTCTTTTCAAATCCCGGCAAAGGGTTACAAATAATATCATCTACATTTTTGTGCCTCAATACAAACACATATAATCCCTTCCCAATGTATTTTCCCAAATGTGGTCCCACCACCCCAAACTCAAGCTCGAGACAAGTCTCAGGGTTGTGATTCAAGTGCGGGTCATTTGGTCATGCCTAATAATCTAAAGGATAATGGGCTTATATCGTGGCTACAAAAGAAAAGGCTTTAGGCTCAAAATTGGGCTAAGACGGATAAAATTATAATATAAGGGATAGCAAGCTAAAAGGCTTCAAATGGCTAACAAAGAACTGCCCCTATCATTTTCCTAAGTACATAGCTTGTCTTTAGTTCATATCTAGGTGGGTTCTCTACTAATTAGGATTTCACGTTCTACACACCAAACATATTCCTTAAGTACAAGCTTACTTCATTTGCATTGTTCATTAATTTTTCCTATCCATTACCTATGTTCGCATGCAATTGTAAGTGCGTTCTATATCAATCCCTAAAGTTCACTATTTATTATCATTGATTCATCAAAAGTATGCTTAAAGGGACATTTAAAATCTTCTATAGTCAAACGCAACTCCGAAAATTATTTTATTGAAAGCAAATAAAACACATAACACATAAAAACTGGGATGAGGCAACGAACCCCACCCCAAACTCAAAAATGAGTCGTGTCCCCACGACTCGAAAAGACTCAAAGCAGTAAAATATTTACACTAAATGAGAAAGGAAAGAAAACGTATCTTAACCAGCGCGAGGCTGGTGTCGGTGTTGCGTCCAAGTTGAGGTTTTGAATTCTTCTTCAATGGCTGCTTTTAAAGTGCTCTTCATCACCTCGAACTTCTTCAAATTTCTCACGTTTTCATTTATTACTTGCCCTCTAAGCATCATCTCTTCTATTAAAAATTTTCCTCAATACCCAAATCGCTTTCGTCACCATGTTCTTCGTACCTTTCCTAACCTTTATGGTCATCTCCGATGACCCCAAACTCAAAGCTTCAAGACCCTCAAAAGGTTTGGATAAAATTGTGATTTTGTGTTCTTGAAGGTTTGGGTTTGAATTATGGATTGTTTAGCGCTGGGTCATGGATATTTCAAGGTTTGGGAAAGGTTTAATGGATAAATTTTAGCTTTGGTGAAAGAAAACTTCGGATTAAAGTGTAAAGATTTGGTATTTTGGAAGTTTAATGGTTTGATTGTGATCTTGGATGATGTTTAGAGGGAAGGATTGGTGGTATGATGTTGTTTTAATGATGATTCTTGGGGTAGTTGGAGGCTAGGATTCGTCACTGGAGGCTTAGCATGAGAAAGAGGCTAAAAATATAGGGTTAAACTTTTTTTTTTTTGTATTTTTTTTTTTTTTTTACCTCTGACGCAAGCTTCTTGCGTCGTCGCTGACGCAGTGATCAGAAAGTCCAGCTTCTTCGGCCGGCTAGCCGGCGAAATGTCGATGGCGCATTTCGAGACGCAGCAACCTTGCGTCGTCGCTGACGCAAGGACCAGAAACTCTTCCTCCAGTTGGCCGGCTAGCCGGCGGATTCGCCGGCATGCCGGTGGATTTCTCGCTGGCGCGAATGGTGACGCAGCAATGCTGCGTCATCGCTGACGCAATGGTCAGAGAGTTTGGGGGTCTTCAGCGTTTTTGGCCGGTATGCCGGCCAGCTCGCCGGCTAGCCGGTCAAACCTGCTGTTGACTCCATAATTTTTTGTTTTCTCCTCGTTTTGACCCCAAACTCATGACCCTTTTACCCCTGCAATCATAAAAAACAACTACCCTTCCTCATTTCTTAAAAATAAACACTAAATAAAGAACCATTACTCTAATTTACACTAAGAATTTAAAAGACATGAAAGCAATTTAAAACATGGGTTGTCTCCCAAGAAGCACTTTTGTTTATTACGTCTTTAAGTTCGACGCGTTACCTTCCATGAAGATGGTATTGAGGCCCTTGCGGTGTTCCTCCGCTTAAACTCGCCTCTTCCTTGATGTAAAAGCTTAAGAACCTCCCCCCTTTGAATATTATTCAATCGATCTCTAAAAGGAGGTGGGTAAGTACTTCGTTTCGCCTTTTTATTTTCATGACGAAACTCATTTTCCACCACATTGGAGTAGATAACCGTTTTCAACGGTATAAGATCATTTTTATTCCTTGTTTCAATCTCGGATTTATCTTTAAAATGTGGTGGGTAGGTGCTCCTCCTTGCCTTTTTGCTCTCGCGGTGTGGCACCTTGCTTGTATAACATATATTGATCATTTGTGGTGGTCGAGGTGATTCTGATTTTTCATCTTTAATAATGATTCGTGGTAGAGATGGTGATTGGTGAACTTTTTGTGGCGGATATTCAATTTCTATTTTATCTTCAACCTTTAATTCTTCAATTGATTCTCCAACCATTTCATATTCATCTTCGCTTTCAACCCAATCTTCCACTATTACCTCATAATATTCTTTATTTGGATTTTCTATAACCTCGATCACCACCTCTTCTTGTTTGCGCTCTATATCTTGATCATGTGTATACACCTTAGGAATGGCAATCTCTGTGTTCATTTCTAGGGTTTGCGTTGCTACTCCTTCTTCCACTATGCTAACAAGATTCTCACCTTCTTTCAACACTTCCTCCTCAACAACTTCTTCTAATTGATCTGTTCCATCCCTCGAGGGAGTGGGACCTTCATAAGACTTACTACCACTTTCAGCTAAGTTAGGAGAGTTGTTTACCAGCAACAAACGGGCATCCCTTTCATCTAGCATCTGTTGTATGTGTGCATGGGTGGCTTTGAATTCCTCTTCTCTTTTCTTACGTTCTGGCTCTCCTGCCTTGACTTCCTCGAGTAGGCGATTGACTTTCTCTAGTAGTGTATCTTGTTGATCTTGAGGTGGATACTGTTGAATGTTTTCAACCCACTGGTTGTTCCATTCATGCTCGTGTTGTTCTTGTTGATATTTATGAGATGGATAATGTTGATTATTCTCAACCCAATGGTGGTTCCATACTTGTTCTTGTTGATAGTGATATGGCGTTTGTTGTTGATTATTCCCGATCCATTGATTGTTCCATCCTTGCTCTTGCGGGTATTGATATGGTTGTTGGTAAGAATTTATACCCCATTGTTGTTGTCCCGAAGAGTCTTCCCAATAGTCAAATGGACCAGGATTTGGGTAATGTTCTCTATACATCTTTAATTAAATTTCTTGATCATTAACTGAATAAAACACCTGTAAAAACAAAACAAAGCAAACACAAGCGTAAAACTGAAAATAAAAAAAAAAAAAAAAAAAAATGCAACTATCACTAAAGGATAAACACCGTGGTCACACGCTACCGTCCCCGGCAGCGGCGCCAAAAACTTGGTGGTCCTTTGTGTGTTCTAAATAAATTCAAATAATAATCTAACCACAACCGCAAGTGTACGGTTGTCCCAAGTAGTATAACTGATAAATCAGATTCGTTCCAAGGACGGAATGGTTGATCACAATGTCTAGCAAATAGTGATTGATGCACTTATGAAAATAAAAGACAATAATATGTTTGTTTGGTTTTTGTATTAATCCTAAGGAATGAAAGACTAATGCGAAAATGTAAATAAATAACTAAGACGCAAGTAAATAAAAGTGATACGCAAGTAAGAGCAGGTAGTACTTGAGAGACGCAAGGGTTTACCTAACTATCATTCATTTCATACATTGTTTAACGGACAAATCGGTAAATTAGTATTGGTCGGGATTCTATAATCTCCTTACCCCCGTCAGGGTGGACTAAGGAGCAACTCTCAAATGCTACAAACCCCGTCAGGGTGATTATAGTCCACTCACAAGTGTTTAAGTTCAAATTACCCAATAGGCCATAGGTTTAATTAAGCTCGTCAGAGTCAATAATTTCTAACCTACATTCATTAACTAGTTCGGTACCTAAACCCCCCGTCAAGGTGATCCAATCGCCACTAATTGGAATAGCTTAGATACTAAGTCCTATCATTGATTGATCAGGTCAAAAATAGTAGATAAAGTGCAAATTAAAGAAAAATACAATTCACCCAATTTGATTTAAATAATAATAATCCCAATTCCAAATGTATAAAACGAAATCAAATTGGGATTAACCCATTATGCGTTCTCAAGCACTAATTTAGTTTAGCTCATAATAATTGAAAAGATACAAACTAAAGTAAAAATAAAGGAATTCATATTTGATTACAAAATTAAAGATAAGAAAAACCTAATTTCCGGAATAGGAATGACTACGAACGGAGATATAGACCCTCTCCAGCTCTTGTAGCTTCTTCTTCTTCCTTCCGTTGACTTCTTCCTTCCGTTGATTTCTCTTCAAAGGTCAACAGCTAAATCATCGCTTAAGCACCTCGAAATCAGCAATCTATAGCCTGGAAAATGGATTTTCAGCTCTAAAAATAATATCTTCGGGATTTATCTTCGAGTTTTGACACTATCTCTTGATCTTTGACTTTCTCCTCGGATTCCTCTTCTAGCTAACATCTAAAACCTGAAAAATCTTCACTAAAAATACCAATATTACGCGCAAAAGCTTAATAAATCAAAAATGCTAGAAATAAAAGAGGAAAATCATATTATCGCATATTTAGTCCAAAAGTCTATCGAAATGATTAAATAAACACCAAAAATGATGTCTCCTAAGGGTCGAAAATAAGAACATTTAAGGAGACATCAGTAGCTTTAAAGATAATTATGGAGCTTAATTAGAGTCCAAGTTAAAGATTACAACTAAGGGAAAGAGATTTGCTTGGTAATTGGAGATAAGGAAACAAAAGCTAAAAAGATGGAAAAGGAAAAGCTGCCTAATCTAGGATTCGCAGTACACACCTAAAGAAGTGCTATTCTACCCAAGAAATAGGCCGATTTTGGTAATTTCCTTTCATAGGTGCAGAGATAATTCTGTTGCGATTCTTTTGGTATCTTATGGAGCTCAAACCGACCAATAACGAAGAAGATATGCTCAAAACGGTCCATCAGTGTTTATCTTTATTTCCATACGAATTTGAGTTGGGCTAGAAGTCCAATACCTTACCTCTTCCTCAAGAAAACGAATTAGGTCTTCTAAACACCTATAAATACACCTTTATATCACTTGTAAAATCATCCTTGCTTAGTAAAACCTTAATATTATTCCTTAGTCATTGTAGAGAGCAAGATGATGTCTTTTGTAATTTCTTTTAGTTTATTTCCTTCAGGTATGAACTAAACTCCCCATAGCTTGGGTTTTGCATAATGTATAATCTATGAATTCTAATTCTTCTATCTAAGTTTCTTTGGGAATTATATGTTTTAATTTGATATTAGCTTCTTACTTAATATTTGTTTATGTGTTTTGATTTATTGTCTTTCCTAGAACTAATCACTTTAGGATTGTTTTAATAGTAGTTAGATGGTCTCCTTGACAGGGTGTTTAACTATTGAACCACCACATAATGTCTAGTGTCGATATTAGTTATGACAAAACATGATTCTAACTAGATAGTCATTAGGGTTTGTTTTAATCACCATATCACCAGGATTGCAATATTTGTTTAGGGCCTTAGTGGCGTTTGATAACCCTATTCTTCATCACTTCTTGGTTGTGCCGTAGCCCCCTTAGTCGCTCTCAAGGTCTAAGGTATGGGAATTTAGAATCCTGACTAAGTATACCAAGAGCTAATATTCTCCCTTATTAACTAGAGTTATAGATAGATATAGAAGGATTAGTGCATACTAGCAAAACCTGAGCTATACTTCTCATCTCATATTTCTTATCTTTTATTTTACTGTCTTTATTTTCCTAGTTTTAATTCTTAATTTTCGAAATCTGTTCCCTTTAGTTTTCTATCTTTAATTATTTACTTCTTACTCGTTATTCCTACTCACGCGATTAACACACTTAAGTCCCTGAGAACGAACTCTATTTATCATTAAAACTTGCATACGTCCTGTAATACTTGCAGTACTGTGCCTGTCTAGGGTGAGAGTGCGTAGTTTCTTGGCTTATTTTAATCTTATTTTTATCACACCCTAGGCACCACCACTTAAGCATAATTAAGTAATTGTATAAGCTTCAGGTTTTAGATTATAAGTGTCAGGTTTTAGATTATAAGTGAGAAGGCTCAAATGTTTATTGATCAAGTAAGAATCTACATGCCTTGGCTGCAAAACCTGTTCCATTCAAGGGAAGTAGGCAAAAGCCTACATTCTTAACACAAGCCATCTGAATTGCTCAGCCAAGAATAGACCATCGAAGAAACAAAAATGAAAAAAGAACTTGATTTAATTACACTCATGAGTAGTATATTTATACACGAACCCGACAATGTTTTTTTTCCAAATCCAGCAACGTTCATAAACATGAGCGTTGGAAGCTTTTAATTACCATATATTCAATATATTATGCGTGTGTAAGTTTTGTGGGGCCATGATATGACAAGAGTGTTGGAGTTTGCAATTTGCTCTAATATAGACTCACTTAGTATAAGTATAGCCAGTATAGGAAAATTAGTCGGAGAAATACACACAACATACAATAGAAGAGCCATACCAATTAAGTATAATCGTTGACTGTGTAAAAGGTTAAGCTTCGAAATTCAAGCATGTGAGACTCAAATCTTAATGATAAAGCAAGAGTTTAACAAGCCGTGGCTGCAACCCAAAAATATTCAGTCAAACTTAAATGGAGGCTGCTATTTAATAAAATACAAATGGGTTATTTTTCCCCTTTTTTTCCGAAGAGAATTGATTCTCTCATATCACTTTAGTGATATGTATCGAGAACATGAACAACATTACATTGTTGTATTAGTCAAAGCTGAGGTTTTGACTTTTTTTTCATGACAGTAGTGATAACTATAGTCTTACTATAGTCTAAACTATGGTCAATAAGTTGTTAAGCTAGAAGACAAAACTAGTTTGTTAAAAGGAATATTAGTACGTGAGTGTATTGAGTCTTGATTGTACACACTCACTCCTATATAATGTACTATCTTTTATCACAATCAATACAACATTATTTTCATATCATTTATCAAAATCATAACATGGCATCAGAGCCATTGAGAAGCTCTTATGAAGCTTAAATTTTTTTTTCCACCATTAACGGTGTTCTTCATTAGCTTCGCTTCTCTACTATAAACTTGATCCTCTTCCGCTCTCTTCGTTTTATCCTTTATGGCGTCGTCTTCATCGACTCCTTCTTCTCCTCATATAACATCGAGTTCTTCGATTCCTGCTGGTCTTCTTCTCCTTCGTCAAAATTGGAGTAGTTTAGTCCAAGTCAAGCTGGATTCATCTAATTATGTGTTATGGCGGTCTCAAATTGAGGCTGTTCTTGATGCCCATGGTTACTTAGGTCATTTAAATGGCACTGTCACTATGCCCTTGTCGTCTGATCCGACGTATGCGACATGGTTGATAGAGGACCAACAACTCAAGGTCTCTTTATTATCGTCGATGATTCCATCGATTTTATCTCAGGTGGTTCGTTTGTCTCGTGCTGGTGATGTCTTGAGTAAATTAGAAGAGACATTCATCACTCAATGCAGAACTCATGTTCATCAACTCAAGATGAAACTCTGCAACATTAAAAAAAGGTGATCTTAAAATGAGCGATTACTTAGCTTCTATTCAATCAATTTGCGATGGTCTTGAAACGGCTTCTGAAGCTTTACCCTTAGAAGATATAATTATGTATACGCTTAAAGGTTTACCTGCTGAATACAATCAATTTAAATCAAGTATTCGAATAACTAATGCTCATTCTACTCCTATTAGTTTTCATTCTTTAAGTAGCTTATTAGTTTCAGAGGAGCTTCATATGAATATGATTGAACAATCTGACACTACTGTGCAATCTCATACTGCTCTTTATTCGAATTCATCTTCCTCTACACATACTCGAGGCCGTGGTTCACATCAACGAGGTAGATGCCGTGGTTTCTTTGGTAGAGGTCGTGGTGTAAATTCTTATACACCTTCGAATTTGGGAGCTCAATCCTCTGTTTCTCAGAATGGTGTACACTCTTCTTTACCTACATGTCAAATTTGCTCTAAAATTGGGCATAATGCTTTGGATTGCTGGTATCGTACTGATTTTGTTACCTTTCCTTCACCAAGAGCTAATCGTATTGCTTTGGCTGCTCAAGCTCATACACAGTCTTCAACACAGTCCTCACATAATTCTCAATCATTACCTTCATCTTCTTATGATGCTGAACAATGGTTTTTGGACTCAGGTGCGAATAGTCATATTACAAATGATCTCAATCTCCTTCACAGTTCATCTCCATATCAAGGAGGTAATAATGTTTCAGTTGGTAATGGTGCTGCTCTTGAGATTGCCAATACAGGTCATAGTAAGCTTCTTACACCCTCTACTGTTTTTCACCTTAATTCCATTCTTCATGCTCCTCAAATATCTTCTAATCTTTTATCTATCTCTCGTTTTACGCTTGACAACCACTGTTCTATAACTTTTAATGCCTCTTCTGTGTCTATAATTGATAATCATTCAAATAACATTCTATTTCAGGGCCCTTGTAGAGATGGTTTGTATCCTATCTCGTTTTCTGGTGGTGGTTCAGTGTCCCCTTCTTCAAGTCTTCTTTGTTTGTCCTCCAAGTCTCAAGCCTCTTCAGCTATGATTTGGCATTTTCGGTTGGGTCATCCTTCAGCAAATGCCTCTTCTATTTTAGCACCTCTATTAGAAACTAAACTAAACTTTCATGGTGTTGATTGTGTAGCTTGTTCTGTGTCTAAAGCTCATAAGTTACCATTTACTTCCTCTGTAACTAAGAGTTTAACACCCTTTACGCTTATTCATTCGGATGTATGGGGACCTTCTCCTATTAACTCTTGTTCATCTTTTAAATACTATGTAATTTTCATTGATGATTTTAGCAAATTCTATTGGGTTTATCCTTTGAAGTTCAAATCCGATGTTCTTTCTGTATTTCAAACCTTTTATAAAATGGTTCAAACTCAATTCAATAAATCAATTAAAATTTTACGCACCGATAATGGAGGTGAATATTTGAATAAAGCCTTTTCTATATTTCTTCAATCAAATGGTGTAATCCATCAAACTAGCTGTCCTCACACTCCTGAGCAAAATGGGGTGTCTGAGAGGAAGCACAGGCATTTACTTGAAACTGCTAGAACTCTTCTTAGTCATAGTTCTATGCCTCCTAAGTATTGGCTTGAAGCCTTAGCTGCCTCCATCTATCTTATCAATATTTTACCATCTCCCAACTTGAACAATATTAGCCCTTATGAATTATTATATCAAATTAGTCCTTCTTATACACATCTCAAGGTTTTTGGTTGTCAATGTTTTCCTTGGCTTAAACCTTATGCCTCACACAAATTAGCTCCTAAATCAATCTCATGTGTCTTTATGGGATATTGTAACTTCTCAAAAGGTTACAAATGTCTTGACTTAAACTCTCAAAAAATATATATATCAAGACATGTATCTTTTAATGAACATGTTTTTCCTTTTGTTTCCTCTGCTCAATCATCAATATCCTCTTGTTCAAATGATGAGCCTTCATCCTATTTTGATTTATTCAATTCTAATATTAATCCACTGTCTTTGTCTCATCCTTTTGATCCAATTCTCCCATCACCTCAACCTTCAGTTGAGTCATCATCTACTTCAGTCTCAAATTCTTCTACACCATCCTCATCTCCATCTCCTCCACCTTCTCATATACAACCACCACCTATACGTCATCCCATGATTACTCGTAGACAAACAGGATTTTTAAAACCATCCTATAAATGTCAACACACTCTTGAATCTTCTTCTCTCCCTATTGAACCTACCACATATAAAGAAGCTTCTATGTTATCTTGTTGGCAATCTGCTATGCAGGTTGAATATAATGCTTTACTTGATCAACATACATGGACTTTTAGTTCCACCACCACTTGGGAGATCACCTATTTCATGTAAATGGGTTTATAAAGTCAAACGTAAGGCTGATGGATTAATTGCGAGGTATAAAGCACGCCTTGTTGCACGTGGTTTTTTACAAGAATATGGACTAGATTATACTGAAACATTTAGTCCAGTCGTTAAGCATCAAACTATTAGAGTAGTTCTTTCTTTAGCAGCCTCTTATAATTGGAATATTATACAATTGGATGTCTCAAATGCCTTTTTACATGGCACGCTTGATGAAGAGGTTTATATGATTCAACCTCCTGGATTTATTAATGCTCAACATCCTAATTATGTATGTAAACTAAATCGTTCTTTATACGGTTTAAAACAAGCCCCAAGGGCCTGGTACCAATTACTTGCTACCTTTTTAACTACTCATGGTTTTCAATCAAGCTCTGCAGATTCTTCTATGTTCATTAAAGGTTCAAGTTCTTCTTTAACTATTATTCTTGTTTATGTGGATGATATACTAGTTACGGGAGCAGATAATGTTGCTATTTCTAGTATTATTGCAGCTCTAAAAACACGTTTTATGATGAAAGATCTTGGGACTCTTTCTTATTTTTTGGGTCTTGAAATTACAAGATCAAATAACTCTATCTGTGTAACTCAATCATCTTATGCTCAATCTATTCTTCAAAAAGCTGGTTTAAGTGATTGTAAGCATAGTTCAACTCCTACACCAAGTAAATATACAGTTAAAACAGAGCATGATCTACTTCCTTATGAAAATCCTACTCATTTTCGAAGTATCACAGGAGCTCTGCAATATTTGACTATTACTAGACCGGACATTACTTATGCGGTTAATCAAGTTTGTCAAACTATGCACAATCCTACGAATTCAGATTATGCTGCCTTGAAGAAACTCTTGCGTTATGTTAAAGGTACTATACACTATAATCTTTCTTTCAATGCTTCATCGTCTACACTTCGTGCTTTCTCTGATTCTGATTGGGCGAGTAATATATCTACTAGACGTTCTACGACGGGTTATTGTATATTTTTGGGTGATAATTTGATCTCATGGGGTTCTAAACGGCAAACCACGGTATCTCGATCGTCCACTGAAGCTGAATATCGAGCCTTAGCCTATGTTTCTGCAGAAATTAAGTGGCTAACATATATGCTCATGAGTTTGAAGATTAACGTTATCACTCCTACTATTTCGTGTGACAATATGTCAGCTATCGCTTTAGCTTCAAATCCAGTGTTTCATTCACGAACACGCCATATTGATATTGATTTTCACTTTGTTCGTGAACAAGTACAAAGCAAATCACTTAATCTACTCTTTGTGCCTACTCAATCTCAATTAGCCGATGTTTTCACTAAGGGACTTTCTCCTTCTCTTTTCTCCTCACTTGTTAGCAAGCTTCCCCTTCTAAAACGAGGCTCAGCTTGAGGGGGGATGATAACTATAGTCTTACTATAGTCTTAACTATGGTCAATAAGTTGTTAAGCTAGAAGACAAAACTAGTTTGTTAAAAGAAATATTAGTACGTGAGTGTATTGAGTCTTGATTGTACACACTCACTCCTATATAATGTACTATCTTTTATCACAATCAATACAACATTATTTTCATATCATTTATCAAAATCATAACAACTGATAACTATAGTCTTACTATAGTCTTAACTATGGTCAATAAGTTGTTAAGCTAGAAGACAAAACTAGTTTTGTCTTCTAGCTTAACAACTTATTGACCATAGTTAAGACTATAGTAAGACTATAGTTATCAAGTAGCACATGTTTTAATTTTTGGTTTCTCATTGGAAGCAACATTCCAGTAACAAGGAGCTAATTTCCATCAAATGTAAGATATGATATGATGGTATTTTTTTTTTCACGATCACAAATTCACAATAGTGAAACAAAATAAAATTAATATGAAATACATGACTTTCGTTCACAGTTGAGCTTTTTCACAAGAATGCATTGTATTCTTTTCTTTCACAATTGTGATTGCCCACTCAACACAATTTTGCTGCACAGATTCCTCACGTGTTTGTTAACACAGTCATGATTCAATATACATAAAAAAAAAATCTTGGTCGAATTTTCATGGCATTGATAATACCTAATATGTGATATATAATTTTCTAATTACAATTAGTCAATTTTTTCTTTTCATTCACAGAGGTGAATGGATTGTTTTGTGAACTTCTTTTGAATTTCTTTAAAAAATCCGTTTGATATTTTTTTTAACATTTCACTGTGGTGAAATTTATTCGATAATTCATAGTAGAAATTTGATAAATAATGTACTATTTTCATGAAAAAAAGAATTACCTAGTATTTGGATAAAGGATAGAAACCATCGTGCTGATAACGTGTTATAAACAAAGAGAACTGAGACTGTATTGAGTATATGAAAGTATGAGATTACATAGTAAAGAGCCTATTTATAGAGAATAGGTAAACATAACCTTAGTATTCATGGACTTGACTACTAACCCATAGGCTGGAATGAATATCCACTAAATGGGTTTATAACACTAAATATTATAATTTTAATCTACCGGTCAAAGAAATCAACCCTATAATCTCTTTTTTTATTGGAAATCAATACTAAATGATATTTATAATTTGAGCCTCTGGAGTAGTTTCCTGGATTGGCCCGATAAAAGTTTACATACTATAAAATACACATAAATTGATGGGCCTGCTTGACAGACTCAAATATTTTATTTATGAAATTATCTAGAGCACTCGCTTTAATCGCCTTTGTAGTGATGATAAGATTAGCATGTATTTTTAGAAATTTAATCTAATTTAAACAAATTTGATTATATTTTAAGAAGTTTAATTTTAATTTCCAAAATTTGAAAAATAATATTAAAACCTTAGTTTTCTATGTTAACCTACCCTAAGCCCAAATTGAAAAATAAAACCTAACTAATACTTATAAATTATACGTAAATAAGTCACAGAATACACTATCTACAGAATATTATCATAACGGCTGTATTTACACTAAACAGGTACTCTTCAAGGCTTTGTTAATTAGTTTGGGCATGTTTTGCTATTAAATTTTGATCTTGTTATATACTTTATATTATGCTTTAATATGTTTTTACACTAATTTGTGATAGTATCAGCATATATATAACAGAAAGCTCGAGAGAGGAGCGGCCAATCGATTCTGGTATTTAAATCGAATGCTCTTGCTAACGTAACTTGGTTATTTTAAATTAGTATAGATCATTAGGTTTGTGTTAAAAGTAGCGTAGAATTGTTAATATCTCATGCTGCAATTTTTAGCGTCTAACTCATTTATCACATTGTTTAACTTCAGTTATATATTTTATATTCAAAATCTAGATTCTTACAGCGATACTAATATATATATCTTTTTCATAGATGAAAAATATGGACCTTGCTGGAACTGGAATGAAAGTACCTGATAATGTAATTGTTGATATTTTGAGCCGATTGCCAGTAAAATCTGTACTAAGATTTAAATGTGTTTGCAAGTCATGGTTAATGATTACTCAGCAAAAGTCTTTCATTGAGAAGCATCAGGGTAGGAGCCAAATTGTTTATGAATCCAAACAAACATATGCTAATCATTATTTTTGTGGAGATTCCATCAATGGCTTAGTGCTGGAGAGAAATTGCGAAACTAATCTGCATCGCATAAGAAACCCAGCCACTAAGCAAGTACTTCAAGTAACATCAGAAGTTTTTAAGAAATCCTTTAGATACAGGATTGGTTTTGATCCATCAACTAGTATGTATAAGTTGATTCATTTTTACTTCAAGGAAGAAATAGGTGGTAATATAGGTGTTCGTATGTTAACTATTGGAAGTGATGATGATCATGCTTGGAGATACCTTGATGATGTTAATCTATATTGGTGTAACTGTAGAACACCACGTCATATATACCACAACGATATTAGTTACACTGCAACTTATTCTTTTGAAGAATTAGAGAAAACAGATATACTTAGATTACCCATGGATGGGAAGAGCTCCATGAACATCAAGGTCCCTCAGAATTTTAAAACGGTTCGAGGAATTAAATATAAAATTGGATTACAGATGTTTATTTTGGGTGATGAGAAGCTGTCACTTGGGTTCATAATAGGACATAACCTCCATGTGTGGGTGTTGGAGAATTACAAGAAACACATTTGGTCAGAGGAAAAGATTATTCCTCTGGATTTTATGAAGGATTATCCAGATGTGGATTATATTACTGTGCAGCCATCGCCAAATTTGGATAAACTACGTGCTACTCTTGATAATCATTATGTGGAATATGATGTTCACTCCAAAACATATATATTCTTAGCCAAGGTACCTCCAGGCAAATGGTTCGCGTATAAGATAACTCCTTCTCTTGTATCCCTAAAAGGAATGCGTTCGGAATCAGAAGATTCTGCACCATGCATTACATGTTTTCGCTCTCTATAATTGAATATATTTATGATTGATTATATTTTTCTTATTTTTCTCTTTCTACATCGTTGTAGTAACAAGTATCAATTCATGTGCTACAAATATCAAGTAACGCCTCCTGGTTTTGTGATACTCGACGCAAAAACTATTTTTAAAAGTGGTCCTTTATATAAGTAATAGAAGTTGAGAGATAAATTTTTTTTTAATTGAAATATTAGGAGGTAAAAATGGAATTATACAAAATATCATATATATATATATATACTCTTTTTAGTATTGTGTCATGAGAATAAGGGGGGTGTTAGTTTGTTTTTCTTATCCTATTCAAATCTGAATGACTCTTAACGGGTCTGTTTCATTAAGATTTCAAACTAAGTCTGAATCATTGACACTACCTCTTAACAAAATAAGTCATATTCAGCGGTTCATTTAATATTCATCACTTATTACTTAAAAAAACAAACGACGCCTAAATAGATTTAATGTCGGTCACCTTTCTATATTTAATATTAACTTAACTTTTATAAAAGAAAGGTGATGCAGCAACTTAGGCTAAGTGCCCGTTTGGAAGGTGTTTTTTTTTGGAATGTTTAGAGTTTTTTTTGTCCTGAAAAATATTTTTATTTGGTGCTTATTGAAAAAAAAAATTAAAATAATTTTAGATTTTGAAATTATTTTTGATAATATTTTAAAATTTAAAACTTTATTCTTAAAGTTCATTTTTACTCTAAAATAAGCACTTCTAAACGAGCCTTAAGTCCAATAGCTCTTTAGATCTTTAACTAGAATTGAGAGTCGAACTACCCGTTTCTCTTAGATATTACCTTCTTGCAACAACTTTACTTCAACCGCTTTCCTTTTTCAACCTCCAATTTTAAAATTTATATTTAAACTTTATTCTATAATATTTCTTTATTTATATATTTTACAAAAAATATTTTTATATTATTATTTTGTTCTATATCTTTGTAATTTAAAGAAACATATTATTTTATTTTTTAAAAAATATTATATAATTTATGGATTTTTCTTTTAAAATTTAAAAATAAGTTTTAATATAGAAAGTGTATTTTAAGATAGTCAGAAAAAGAAATAACTTTGAAAAATAAAGAAATTTAAATTTGAATTTTAACGTGTAAATGAAAAAAAAAAAATAGTGCTAACACCTGCAGAATGAATTATCAAACAAAAAAATGTAGCCAACAGTGTAACAAAAAGAAATGTAGCTTATCTTATACAACTCCTCATTTTAGCTTTTTGCTAGGAGAACTATTAGACTTAACCTTATGAGATATGGCCTTTCATAGTAAGAATAGTGTAGAGTATTTTTCATCATTTAAATGTATATAATTTATGTAATATAAAAAAGAACCAATTGTTGATTGATGCCTATTAAAAAATTTATTTAGAATAAGGTGCCTAGAAAAAAATATTTATTGAAAACAGCCCCATCCCAAATTACTCTTATAATTAACAATTAAAAAATAAGAAAAAAACTAATAAACACGCGCGCGTCCGTGAAATTTTTTTAAAATCGTCATAACTAATTCAAAAAAAATCAAAAAAAATTATATTTAGATAAATCAAATTAATATTTACGTCTATGATTTTTTTCGTAATTTTCGGAATTTTTTGATTTTTTTCGATTTTTTTAATTTTTTTTTTCGCAGACACGAAATTTCATGTTTTAAACATGGAATTTCATGTTTAAAACATGGAATTTCATGTTTATTTCACGGTTTAAAACACGGAATTCCATGTTTTCTGCGGAAAAAAAATTCAAAAAAAATCAAAAAAATTCATAGACGTAAATATTAATTAGATTTATTCAAAAATATTTTTTTTTAATTTTCTGATTTGTTTTTGAATTAGTTATGACGATTTTAAAAAAAATTCACGGACGCGCGCATGTGATGGAATTAGTAAAGGTATAGAAAATATAAAGGGGATGTTTTCTATAAATAATTACTTCATTAGACATTTTTTTATAAATAAGATTATTGAAGGCATAAAAAAACAATTAGAGAGTTTAATGAGGATGTTATCAACAATAACCCCTATAAAAAAAGGTATAAATGTATATTTTCATCTAAATTAATTCTTTCTTTTCCATTCTATTTCTAATCCAAACAAAGAATGTTATAATCCGTCATTTTCCTTTCCTTTATAAATAAATATATATAAAATCCAAACAAAAGAATTCATTTCTTTTCTTTTCCTTTATTATTTATCTTTTCCTTTCTTTTCTTTTCCTTTAGTAAATTGAATCCATACATAGCATTAAAGAGAAGAGAAGGTCTATGGTTCGAATCTCCTTCCTAACAGATGTAAAGTAAAAGGTACAAGACTCGAACTCCTCCCTCCATGAACATGGGTCACTTAGTTCTAATTTACTTCGGAATATACACAGGTCACCTAGTTCTAATTGAATAGAGGGCCACATGAGATATGTTGATACATATTTTTGTGTGTATATTATATATGTCTCTTAGTGTAATAAATTGGAAAGAAAGATATCTTTAGAGTAAAAAACTTTTTTTTAAAGAAAAACTGCTGCGATATTTTGCTCCACATTTTGCGTACAAAAAATAACAACTTTTCAAACCACAATGGTAACAACGCCGCCACTTTTGGCCGGCGTGACACCACCTTTTGACCGAGCACCAGAGCCGATGGAGGAGGGAACCAAAGCTGTGATAGCAGCGCCTGTTATCTCGCCTTCACAGGACCTTCAAATGACAGAATTTCCGGAGTTAATTAGCGCAGTCCAGGAAGGGAGAACGGGCAAAAGAGCTCGTTCAAACCCAGAAAGTGCCGCTGTTACTGAGAAAATTGTGAACAACCCTGCTACAGAAGGTGTTAACAACGCTGTTATTATGGGTAACCCGCCATCGATCTCTGGTGCACCAAAAAATAACAGTTTCATAGCTGCTGCAACATTGCCAAATCCGCAGAGAGGTAACACTTCAAACTCGTTTATTAGGCCAAATCTAGGTAGTTGGAAAGGAACTGTGACTGGTAACAACATAATTATTCCAATTATCGAAGATAACGATGAAATTAAGGCTAATCATGCATTGGGGGAAGAGGATTATTATGAATTAGAGGGGTTAATAGAAGACGATGATGATGAGATAATAATTGATTCTATTCCGACTGTGGTTAGAACGAGGGAGGAGATACAAGAGGGAGTAAGGTTATGGCGGAATACTGCTGTAATTAGATTATTAGGTAGAGAGGTGGGCTTTACATATTTGCATTCGAAATTGAGACAAATCTGGGCTCCAAAAGGGCTTTTTGAATTAGTTGATGTGGGGTTCGGGTACTACATGGTTAAGTTTGAGAAAAGAGAGGATTTTGATTTCGCGCTCTCAGGGGGTCCGTGGATGATTCTGGATCATTATTTGATTGTAAGAGAGTGGACTCCGGCGTTTAATGCGGCATCAAACTCAATCACAACGACAACAGCATGGGTAAGAGTTTCGAATGTAGGAATGCATAACTACACCGTTCGTATCTTGAGAAAAATAGGGAATAAACTTGGCCGGACTATCAAGATTGATCCTATGACAAAGGGGAGGCTAAGAGGGAACTATGCTAGACTTGCTATTGAATTGGACTTGAAAAAACCATTGGAGCCGGAGGTAAGGATTGGGACGGATGTATGTAAAGTTGAATATGAAGGTCTTCACTTGATTTGCTTCGATTGTGGCAACTTTGAACATAAAAAGGAAAATTGTCCTCCTAATGTTGTGGTTAGAATGGAAATGGAAAGGGATATCGAAAAGGGGAAGGAACCCGTTGTAGTGGAGAACATGGAAACAATGGTTCCTAAAGCGAAATATGGGGAATGGATGACTGTTAGGCGAGGGAATAGAGGGAACGGGAAAAGTATTGGGAATAATGTAGCTAAAACGCAAGTGAATAATAATCTGGGAAACCGTTTTGATGCTTTAAGAATGGACGAGTACCCGAGTATAATGCGCTTTAATGCCCAAGGAATAATGAATAAGGGTCAAACCTCGGGATCGAAACCAAATGCGTATAAAGGGAAAGGTGTGGCAGGGACTAATTTGGGAAATAAAAAATCAGGTGGATCGAAAGGACATGGGGTAATAACAACACCCAACTTTGAGCAAAGAAGAGTCTTAATAGATGAGGTGGAGGTGAGTGACATGGGCGATGTTGAGGTTCTTAATGTGGCAAAGAAGACGGGAAAAAAGGGTGCAATAGTGGGATCATCTAAAGGTAATGCGAGTAGAGGTGGCGAGGTTGAAGGGGCTGAAGTTGATGGCTGTAACAGGCCCTCGGTAGGGGCGGTTGTTGGTGGCTGTAACAGGCCCTTGGTAGGGGCTGGAGCAGGGGCCGAAGCTGAAGTTTTGGTCGAGGTTATGGTGGCTGGTGGGAGGGAAAGTAACAGGGACTGTTTTGCAATAAATACAAAACTTGCACCTGCTATTTCTGGACCGCCAACCCCACAGCACACGGGACTTTCTGCAGCGGAACAGCTAGCTTTGGAATCGCCAAGAGGCTGTGTTGATTTATCGGCTATAATTCCAGCACCGCTACCTCAGGACCCGCTGTGGGATGTCACAATTAGCGAGGAAAATGGTGATGCAGCGTGGCTCGAAAGCCAAGTCCCGGAAACGGCGGTAGCTAATTTACAGAAGCATGACCAGGAGGAGCGTAGAATGGATGAGGACACTGACATGGAAACTCGCGCCTAATGCGCCACGAGGTCACTATGTTTTCAATGATAAGAGAATGTGGTGCTTTCCTTAGTAGATTTCCGTATATTGAGCTTAACCATGTTTTTCGTGAAGCTAATCTTTGTGCTGATAAACTAGCTAAAGAAAGAGCGATGATGTCTTCTCAACCCGTGATACTTAAAGAGCCACCTGAATATCTTTGGAAACTAATTAGACGTGATAGAAGCGGTTATGCAACTTTTAGAGTTGCTTTAGATAGTTAAAAGAACATTTGTTCTTCATGTAATCTGTTTTTTCTTAACGGCTTTATAGCCTCTCATGTATGCAAAAAAAAAAAAATTGGAAAGAAAAATAAGACAAAACGGATGCGTATACTGTGTGTAGAGGTTTTAATCAGTTTTGTTGGTTTAAACTTAGAGCCCGTTTGGAAGTGCTTATTTTAGAGTAAAAAAGCGCTTTTGGAATAAAATTCAAAATTTAAAAAAATTGTTAAAAATAATTTTGAAATCTAAAATTATTGTAAGTGCTTTTTTTAAGAAGCACATATTTGGTGCTTTTCAGAAAAAGTGTTTTTCAAGGTAAAAAAACTCTTGAAATGCTAAAAGCACTTTTAAGTGCTTCTCCAAAAAAGCACTTCCAAACGGGCACTTAATAGAAGTTATAAATGGGTTGGTTTAAAAAAATAAAATGTAAGGAAAATGGGTATTAAAGAATAAGTACTTACTTTTAGGAATTGGCTATGTTATAGAATTGTAGTCCAACACGAAAGAACATGAAATGAGGGAACATGGAATTTTTTGCGTTTATATAGGTATTAAAAATTCCATGGTCCTTTAAAGGAGTACTTTTAAAAAATTATATAGGTATTAAAGAATTTATTTTCTATACATATGTAAATTTATATATAGTACTAGTGTATTGGGTTTGGAAAGAAGAGAAATTGTTGGATTTTACATATGAAATTCATATTTATACATATGTAAAACTGACTTAATGGGTTATAAATATTGGATTTTGTTTGGTTGCCTTGCAGGGTGGTTTGCATTCACAAAAGTTACATAATTCGTCAAAACAATAAACACAAAATCCAGAAATTTAAATTTTTACAAGGTAATTTGAAACAACTAAAAGGTCATAGGTTTCTCTCTTGTATAATGCTATAGCATACTAAAAAAAACACATTCACCAAGTTGCATTCAGCACTTATATACTCCACAACTAAAAATGCATTATAACAGTAAATTGTTCTCAATCAAATGGTAAATTTCAGAAAATGAAGTACAACACCAAATTGTAAACATTCAACAACTTGGTGTAAGACCATATTTACTCACTCACCAACTTTGATATTCACTGCAAAACACTTCAGAAAATGCAATGTAAACCATTGTAAGATTTGTATAAATATATATAATAAATAATTATACTTTAGAATATCTTTTACCTTGATCGGGGTTGTTTACATGGTTTATATAGGCATCATACCATGATTGTATGATATCTTCACTTGTAGCAGCTTCACCAGTAGCAGCTTCAGTAGTAGCAGCTTCAGTAGCCAAAACCTGTTGCAAGATAAGGTACTAAACTTAAACTGTAAACAAGAAAAACATGTTGCAAGATAAGGTACTAAACTGTAAAAATGTTAAAACGCTGCTTAGCTAACTTTATCAAATAAAACTAATACTAATACAATTTGATCTATGAATCATCCAACTAAAGACCGTCAAAATATCACATATACAGTAACATAATTAACATATTACCTCAGAAAATGGATTAACAAATGAATCAGGAGACTCCACCTGAAAACAAAAACCAATCGTAGCATTAAATGAAGATAATTAAATTAACTATCTGATTTCGCACAAACCTGCAAATCAGCAGCTCTTGAAGTACAACAGGTACACCAGTACTTATATTCGATACAAGTAAATATTAAGAAAACTAGAAAAATCAGATACACCAGTAATTAGACTCGAAAGTACCTTGAAAGAACAACGGTGATGTGTGGCTGGATCTTCAAGTTGAACCAATGTAGAAACACTTGGAGTATGCACGTAACTCTCGAATCGAGGAGCAGGAGGAGCAGAAGGTATAATACGTGTAATTTTACGCTCTTTACAGAACATTGAGTCATACAAGCTACACAAACTTTTAGTTATCTTTCCACGACCTTTTTTCAATGGACGTGTTATAGCATATTGGAGTTCAGTTTTTTCTCTTTCAAGAGATTGTATTTCCTGTTAACAAGACTGTTAATATATAACAACATAAACAAAACAAAATGACTCACCTTCTCATAATAGCTAACAAGAGATTCTTTCTCCCTTTTCAATACTTCTATATCTTCATCGAGTTTCCTCTTGTCCTATTAGATAATAATAAAAACATAAACAATGGTAACACCATATATGTAAATTATAATTTAAAACATACCTCTGTTATATTAACTATACGATTTTTATAATATGCAATATCACCATTCATGTCTGCTACCAAATTTGCTTTATCTTCTATTAGTTTCTTTCTCTCCTGTTCCATAATAATAATAAAAATAAGCAATTATAATCAATTATATATAAATTGCAAATATAATCTCACTTCTTTTAAACTCTCGAAAAGTGAACGATCGTCTACCAAAATTGCAATCTTTTCTTCCAGATTTCTCACCTCCTGTTAGATAATAATATAAAAAATAAGATAACTCTAAAACAAAATGCAACTAACAATCAGACACACCTCTTTTGAACTCTTTAAAAGATCGTTGTATGTTTTGGTTAGTTCATCAAAGTCTTTGTTCCGATCAGTATTTGTGTCTTTATAAAGCTTCAAGGTATTCTCTATAATTTCCTTCTCCTATTAACAAAATTATAAAAATCAATCGATTAAAAAACAATAAATAAAATATAAATCAGCAAATATTAAAGACTCACTTCTTTTACTTCCTTTAACTCCTTTTTTAAAGCCTTATACTTATCATCCGTAATTACGTCAAAAATCACATCTACGTGACGAACATTTAGCGGAATATATTCTTCACAATTAATACACCCAATAAATTTGCATCCATTCAAGATAACTACTAATCTCTCTGACATAACTCCATCCACCACTAAAGCCTATCATGCATAATTATGTTAAAAATATTAAATATAAAAATTGCAATTAATAAAATCTTACAATACCTGAAAATCTCCTAAACTATCAACAGATACTGGCATCACAATGTCACCAACTTCTACTTTTCTAGAGTCATTTGAACAGACTTGAAAGGATATCTTCAAGAATCGTATCTTACTTACCTTAGACTGTGTATCAATCAGTACTTCTTTACCTTTATATAACAAAACTACTGTCCTCGTATAACACACTCCATCTGATATTCCCCTTACAACTCTTCTCTGGAAAATAACAACAAATGACATTATTAAGACATTATTAATATGTAGTAACATTATATTTCATTCTTAAATAACATAAAATTTACCTTAAATTGCGGAAGGTAATCATATGGTGTAAAACCTTCTATGCGAAGCCGAGGAATTGAAAATCCCAAATAACGCTTACGTATCTCCTTCTCCTCCAATAGAATCTCCGTCTCTGATCGGAAGTCCATCTGACACAAGTACTATCAGCTAAATTAATTTAACATTCAAAACAAAATCAATTACTATAGATCGAAAATAGAATATACAAGTAGTGTAATTATATCACAATTGGAAATCGGTAACCTAATTATCGCAATACACAAAACAATAACTATATTCAAATTACAATCAATTATATTTATACTACAATTAGGTGCGATTCGCAATACACAAAAGAAAACAATAACATATAATATTTTTCACACGAAAAAATCGTTTTAATATATCTCAATAAAGCTAAATAAAATTTAAATTTGAATTAATTCATCTAACCGTGTGAAATCGAGCTGATGATACAAAAGTTGAGCAAAACTAGGAAGAAATGTTTTGAGAGTAAGCAAAATTGAAAAGAATGAAATGAGAGGGAAAAGGAAACCCATCTATTTATAGAAAAAACAAGCGGCGAAATCTGGGCCGATTTCTTCTTAAAAAGAAATCACAAAGAAATCACCCATTGGGCCTTAAAAAGTAATCACACGTTGGGCCGACGCCGTAAGACTTTGAGAAAAAAGGATATCGGCCCAAGTATTGACTCGAACCGGAAACGGGCCGGATTGTAAACGGGAACGGGCCGGTTTGTAAACGGGAACGGGCCGGATTGTAACCGGACTCGTATCATGAGTAGAATCATATCCTCAGCTTCAAAATATAGAATAATTTGTTAAAAAACACCTAAAATAATTAAAATATACTATATATTAAATAGATCTGTCACCAACTATATCGATATGTATATATTAAAAAGAATTGAATGAAAAATTATAGATCTAACTATAGAGTAAGAGAGAAAAAAGTTAAATTTATTGAGAGAAACTGATCTTTATTAAAAAGAGCCCCTTTGAAGAAATTCTTGAACAAGGACAATTTTAAAGAAATTCTTGAACAAGAACAATTTCAATGAAATTCTTGAACAAGAACAATTTCAATGAAATTCTTGAACAAGGACAGTTCCAATGTATGACCTCCCCATAAAAATATCAACTCGGATTTGATTGTAACAAAGACATTTTCGAAAAAGAAAAAAAG